>JAAALK010000079.1:2404482-2972326 GCA_019279435.1 Zizania palustris
TGTTATGTAAGAATGCCCTTCGGCTTAAGAAATGACGGGGCTACTTTTTCGAGGTTAGTTGCTAAGGCTCTAGGTCATCAATTAGGTCGCAATGTGGAGGCCTATATGGATGATATTGTAATAAAGAGTGCTTTAAAGCACCAACATAGCCTAGACTTAGCAGAAACATTCAATAGCCTTCGGGCATGTGGGATCCGTCTTAACCCCGAAAAATGTATATTTGGAGCTAAGGCTGGAAAGCTATTAGGGTATTTAGTTTCAAGCAGGGGAATTGAAGCTAGCCCTACTCAAATAACTGCGCTACAAAAAATGGCTCCTCCGGAAAATTTAAAGCAAGTGCAAAAGCTGACTGGGCGTCTAGCAGCACTTAGCAGGTTTTTATCAAGGTCTGCGGAGAGAAGCTTGCCTATATTTAAAGCATTGAAAGGGTCCGAAGATTTTGCATGGACACCGGAGTGTCAAAAAAGCTTCGAAGGTATTAAAGAGTATCTCAGTAATCTTGCTACACTCACGGTGCCTACTGCGGACGAAACCCTACTCCTTTACCTTGCAGCTACAGGTTCTGCCGTCAGTGCAGTCCTTGTCTGAGAAGTGGATTTCAATGGGAAGTTGGTCCAAAATCTTGTTTATTTTGTATCCGAAGCGTTATAAGGAGCGAAGGCAAGATACTCTGAACTTGAGAAGTTCGTTTATGCTCTGATAATGGCTTCGAGGAAATTAAGACATTATTTTTTGGCACACAATGTAATTGTACCAACTTCGTATCCTTTAGGAGATATGCTTCGAAGTAAGGATTCCACTGGAAGGATTGGGAAGTGGGCAGTTGAGCTAGCACCCTTCGGCATATCTTTCTTGGCAAGGACAGCAATCAAATCGCAAGTCCTAGCAGATTTTGTAGCAGAATGGACTCCACCTGCAAATTTAGTCCCGGAGAAGTCAAGTGACGGAGTTTGGACTGTTTATTCCGATGGGGCTTTCCAAGCATCCGGAGCAGGCATTGGAGCAGTGTTGATTTCACCTTCAAGGCAAAGAGCAATGTACTCTGCAAGACTCAACTTTAAGTCTACCAATAATATAGCGGAGTATGAAGGGATTTTATTGGGACTCCGAAAAGCACGTGCTCTAGGGGCTACAAGGATTATTATAAAGACAAATTCTCATATAGTAGCAGGGCACGTAGATAAAAGTTTCCAAGTTTGGCATCCACAGCTTGCAAAGTACTTAGAAGAAATCCGTAAAATCAAAGCACACTTCAAGGGTATTTCCATTCGGAGTATACCAAGAGCAGAAAATGTGCAAGCAGACATCTTAGCAAAAGCTGCAGCCGGAGCTGTGGATGTGCCAGAAGAAGCTTTCTATGAGGAGATCAGTATACCTTCGGTGCCACAAATTCCCTCTGCAGAGATTCTTTGCATTCCTAGTGCAGATTGGAAAAATTCAATCATGGAACTTTTACAGGGAGGAACAAATTTGCCCGAAGAGCCACAGTTGTCAAGATTAAAGCTTAGAGCCAGAAATTATCAAATAATCAATGGTATTTTATACAAGGCCGGAGTATGTTCCCCTCTACTCCGATGTATATCTCAAGCCGAAGGTCAAGAAATTCTTCGAGAAATTCATGAAGGCCTTTGTGGTAGCCATTTATCCCCGAGAGCCTTGGCAGGAAAAACACTTCGCCAGGGGCTTTATTGGCCTACAATAACAGCTGATGCGGAGAGCTTAGTCCGCACTTGTCAAGGATGCTAGTGGATGGGTCGACGGAGTCATCGCCCACCAACAGCTCTTCAAGTCATTGCTCCGGTATGGCCCATGGCCAGATGGGGTATGGATTTAATTGGCCCCTTTCCAGTAGCCAAGGGAAATCTGAAGTTCGTAGTGGTAGCTATTGAATATTTTTCTAAGTGGGTGGAAGCAGAACCCTTAACAGCTATCACTTCGAACAATGTACAGAAACTCTTCTGGAAGAGCATCATTTGCTGGTTCGGAGTGCCTAGATACCTCACAGTTGATAATGGAACACAGTTCGACGCAGAACCCTTCAGGAAGTTTTGCGAAGATCTAGGCATTCAGTTATGTTTTGCTGCAGTGAGGCATCCTCAGTCTAATGGAGCCGTAGAGCGAGCCAATGGAAATATTTTATCAGGGCTAAATCGAAGGATAGTAGGATTAGCAAAGGGACTGTGGACCGAAGAGCTTCCGAAGATTTTGTGGTCCATTCGGACTACGCAAACAAGGTCCACAGGTTTTACTCCATTCAGACTACTATTCGGAGATGAAGCTATGACTCCAACGAAGCTCAAAGGAGGATCATTTCGCAGCACCGAACCGGACATTGAAGAAGAAAGACAAGCTTCGCTAGATTTATTAGAAGAAACAAGACTTCGAGCTGTGGCAAATTTATCAAAGTATCATCAGCAAACGAAGGCTTGGTTTGACCCGAAGGTTAAGCTCAATGAACTAAGACCGGGTCATCTTGTTCTCCGAAGCATTATAGCACCAGGGAAGTTAGGGAATAAATGGGAAGGTCCATACCTAATTGTCCGTTCAAGGCGCCCTGGCTCCTTTAAGTTAGCTAATTTAGAAGGTGAAGAGTTAGCACATACTTGGCATGCGGAGCGCCTAAAGCGATACTTCGCATAAGGGCTCCTTGTAATTCGCTTGTAATCATCTTCTAAATTAATAAAGCATATGATCCTGATAGTGCCTTCCCCTCATAGACTTCCAGCTTCCGAGTGGACGCACTGGAACCGCGGGGTCGACCGAGAGGGAAGTGTCATGAAGCTGGGTTGTATTTTCGGACTTCGAACCATTGGTTCGAAGCTTCCGACGTGGGGGCTGACATAATCCGGAGCCCAAGCCACCGGCTTGTAGGCATCCGTAAAAGAGCCCAAAACCACATCATACGGAGTCCAAGCCATTGGCTGGTAGACTTCCGTAAAAAGAGCCGAAGGTGGCCAAAACCTGTGGAGTCCAAGCCATTGGCTGGTAGACTTCCGTAAAAAGAGCCGAAGGTGGCCAAAATCTGCGAAGTCCAAGCCATTGGCTGGTATACTTCCGCAAACAGAGCCGAAGGTGGCCAAAATATACGGAGTCCAAGCCATTGGCTGGTAGACATCCGTAAAAAGAGTCCAGAGAGACCATTGCAAACTCCGAACCATTGGTTCGACAGAGATCGCAAAAATAAGCCGAAGGTGGCTAAAGCAAAACAGAATTTGAGCCATGAGCTTCGAATGTAACACAGTCCAAAGTGACAAATTATCTAAGATACTAAAGTATCTTGAAAGTTATCTCAAGTGATTTCTTTCATAAAACAAAGGTACTAAATTGCCATTCTTCCGACTGCAAATAGTCGAAGACATTTTATAAGATTTTAAAAGATCTTTAAATTACAGAGGGGCTCCAAACCCCCAAAAAATTGTACTCCAAAGTTTTTTCTTTGCGCATAACCATCTTTGAATAAAGTTCGAAGTTGCTTATACCCAAAGAGGGGCTAGTAAATATGGAGACAATTTTAAATCGTTATTCATTATTCAAACAAATGTGTTTACAGATTACATTATGAAAAATCGGTATCTATACCAAGAAGGAATCGAAGACCTCTTCGGTCTCTAGAGCTAGGGGTGGAATGACTAGTTCCAGCGTCGGGAGTTCTAATAACTTTGCGTTTAACTGTCTTGCTCCCCTTCGAAGCTCTAAAATCCTTCTGTTCTTGTTGAAGCTCGGCCCAAGTTCGAAGTCGTTCGGGGCTTCTTTCCCAGCTTCTAAGATCTTCAGATCTTTTATTTTGAACTTCATCTTCGTTTTCAGACCAAGTAGCGTCTTCAGAAGATGAAGTGTTCAAGCTAACCTCTTTTTCTTCCTCTTTAATATAAGACAATATATCTTTGATTACTTCGGGCGCAATTACACCGGAGCTATCTCGAGGAATTAAAAATCGAGGACGCTTGTAAGTCTTTAGAAGTTCGAAGGTGTTCCATAATGAGCGAAGTTCGTCGTTAATATCTAACACTTCGATATCTTCCGTATGAGACAAAGCCTAAAAATATGATAAACAAATTTTCATTGATAAATGTTCATAAGAATGAAGCTTTACATAGTCAAAAATCCTAAATTATTCCTAAACCTTCGGGTTCGGAGGAGGCTGACTGCTTGAAGCTTGGTTCCGAACTTGCTTCTGGCGTTGACCTTCGTCGATCCAAGCCTTGATCGCAGTGCGACCTTCGGCTCTCCATGAAGCTTGGAAGGCCTGCCAGGCAGCGGTCACGCCTTCGGAAGGAGTTAGAAGCCGCTCGTCGTCGAAGGTAATAGGGCCCTCTGCGCTCGGAGTGATTGTTCGGCCCAAATCCTCGTAGTAACGAAGTAGTCCGATGGCAGACACTTGTCCGGAGAGTTCTCCGTAACGAATGCCCGTCGGCTTCATTTGCTTCGCTGCTCCTTGGATCCTTTTTAACCGGCGCAGCAGAGTGACGTTGTCATTTGAAGGAAGTGATCCAGTAGTACCGAAGTACTCCAGAACAGCTAGCATCTGTTCTATGACCTCCGTAGCTACCTTCTCGGACTTAAGCTTTTCTTCAATTAATGCATCCTTGCTCGAAGTCGTTTCTTCTAGAACTTCGGAAAGCCTAGCATTCTCCGTAGTTAAAGTATTCTTCTGATTTAGGAGTTGGCTAGCTTCCTCTTGGAGCTTGACAAGCTCGGACCCCGCATTAGCATGCTCCAACCGCACCTTTTCGATTTCCGCTCGAAGCACGATCCTTTCTGCTTCGAGCTCCTTATTTGCAGCCTCCAAACCCTGTCTGGCCCTGTTTTCTACCGAAATCATATTATTCATTTGAACCACTCTAGCTTTAGAGAAAGATAAGTTGCGCTGAAGAGCTTCGTTTTCTTCCCGAAGCTGAGCAATTTCATGTTCGCCTGATAAAGTTGCAGCGCGGGCCAAGACCGCTTGCTAAGAAAAGAAAAAACTGAAGTAAGAAATTATTCATGTATAATTTGTTATTGGTTCGAAGGTGTTCCGTACCTGGTAGGCTGCTCGTTCCATGGCAACATTTAGCTCCGAACTCTTCGCCTTGCTTAAAATAGCTACCAGCTCCGTCTCCCCGACTTCGCGACTGACTCGACCTAAAGGTTTGAGCAGAGTCCGAAGCCCGGTTCTTTGCTCCAGAAAAGGAGTTAAAAGAGGGAGCATTGCCGAAGCTTCTTGGTCATCCCTGCTTGGCGAAGCTCCGGATCGTTCTGCTGAGGTCCTTGGAGCTTCAGTAGATGGCCCCCCCTCAGTAGATTGACTCTCGTCTGTTGATTCAGACGAAGTTGATCCTTGAGCAGGGAGAGGTTCTATATGTCTTTTACCCCTTCCAGGCCCCTGTTGAGCAACTTCCGGGTGCGGCTCCGAAGTTGTCGAAGGCCCTTGAATTGGATCTTCGCGGCGTACTTCTACAGAAGAGGGCTCTGCAAAAGCAAAGGTATTATACATTGTATAATTTTGCAGAAAAGAACAAGAGAATTATGCGAAGATTACCTTTGACATTTTGGTGGTGGGCGAGCATCGGACTGCTCGGAGGATCGAAGGTGAGGTCTTCGTCTAAATCCAGAGTCAAAACTTCAACTGCCGGAGTATCTCTCTGAACATTCTTTCCTTTATCTAAGGCCGAAGTCGCAGTAACTTCGACTTCACCTTCAGTCGTAGGGGCTTCGATTTGCTCTTCCTCTTGAGCATCTGGAGTTCTCACTTCTTCAATGTTAGCCTGAGACTCCGTCATACCTGCAGTATCTTCAATGTGAATATCTTTTTGAGCTACATCTTCATCAATCAACCTCACTAATAGTTTACCTTCATCTTCTTTAGAACCGGAGGTTGAGGTTCTTGGGCTCGGAGATGCAGGTTTTCTGGGCTTCCGAGCCACCTTCTTCACCGGAGTCTTTGCGGAGCTCGAAGCCCCAGCTTCGGCTTTCCTTTTCTTGGGCCCTTTCTCCGAAGGCACCCAATCCATCAGAGAGGGCGGAGTGATTCCCAACATTCCCCATACTCTGTTAAATCTCTCCCAACTTCCGACTAACTTGACTCTCCATTCTTTTTCGGTCGGAGTTGGAGCACCCAAAATCTTCTCCGAAGCCCTTATGATTTGTTCCGAAGTAACAGGGGCTGAAGAAGCTAAAAAAGAAAAATAAATCAAGTTAATTTTTCTTCGAATGAATATGCATAATACATATTGTCTTCGAAGTTACCTGCAGGGCTCGAAGTTGAAGCAATTTTTCGAAGACCGCCTTCCGAATCCTCGTCGAAGATGATAGGCCAGTTGGCCATCAGCGGAGAAATTTGCAGACCGAGGAATTCTTCGGCTAAGTCTCGCATGCTTAACCTTCGGCTAATCTTTTGAAGCAGGTTGAGGCGGGCTTCGAGCTGACCTTCGTTGGGCTGCACTAAGGCTTCCTTCCGGAATTGGATTTCTTTAAGGGGTCCGGCCAGAGGACTGCTTGCCCCAACTTCGGCATAGAACCATCTCAGAACCCAATCAGTATACCATCTTGCATTGATGGCCTTAGCAGGGAACTGAAGGGCATACTCATCTCGAAGCCCAAAGTTGATACTACCGAAGGCTACTACTACTTTTTCACCTCCGGGGCCTACGAAGGTCTTTGGTTGGCATGTTGCTCTATGTAGTGCAGCGAAGATCTCTGCCCTCCCCTCACAACCTTTGGCTCTCAGCGCCCATTCAAAGATAGCCAAATGAGCTACTGCATTCGGAGAGAGCTGAGGAAGGGTAACGTGAAATAGATCAAGTACCTCCGCCAGGAAGTCTACTGCTGGAAGGCCCAAGCCGGCTTCGAAGAAGGCTTCGAAAACAACTACTTCTCTGGGTCTTGGCGACGGAATCATTTCTTTGCCTGGCTTCCGGATCATGACTTCGGTACTAATTTTCCCTTCTACTGCGATTGCCAATGACTCTCTCTTGTAGGTAGAAGGCCCCAATTGGAAAGATTGATCCAAGTATTTTGTTGATGGCGGGCAGAGACCTTGATCATCGACATTTTGGGGGTTTCCCCCTTTTGTCGCCATGGATGTCATTGCAGATGTCGGAGCTAATGTCGCCATTGCCGCCGCCGCTGCTGCAGCTGCGGCCTGCTGCCTAGCCAAAGCTGAAGGCCCCGAACCTTTGGTCTTCACCATTGCAGTCACTGGTTTGCTTTGGGGAAAATGGAGGCTAGGGCTCAAGAACTCAAAGGGCTCAAAAGGTGTTTGATTGCGAGAAAGCGGTGAAAAGGTAACCGGGTAAGTTCTAGGCCTTCTATTTATAGCCTAGATTTTACTTTTTTACCGTTAGTCCATGCCGTTTCGCATTCCTGCCGTTACTTTTCTTCGAAATTAACGCATTCTACAGTTTCTGTTAGAAACAGAAAGCTAACATTATCCTAACGCATTCTAAGACTTTCGAACTTCCTGAGTCGGTTCTAAGATAGTTCGAAAAGCAATTATCCTAAGACTGATTTGAAGTTTATATCTTCATACATTTCGGAGATGAATTAAAATCCAATAACCCCTATGTTTGGTTATCTTTTCCTTCCGTATACTGCTCTCCTAACATTACAGGTTAAACGGAGAAGCGTATTCGAGGGGCTACTGTTGGGGGAAAATATCTCATCTTCGGGGTTATTGCCGAAACAGCATAAAGGCAGATAGCGGATTCAAAGGTTCCCAGACGTTCATCTTCGAAGATACCCGAAGTCAAGCTCGAAGTACGAAGATAGGCATTGGTTCGGAGTACATCTTCGAACTAAGGCTTTTCAAGATCTTTTCTGCCAGCTAAGATGGAAGACTTATCTTCTTTCTCATTAGATTAGTCTTTTATCATTTTAGCCCTATTAAGGGAGCCGAATAGTTTCTACTATGTCGGTTGTAATAGAGGGGTAAATAGGTCTTTTCCTTAATATTTGGGCCTATAAATACCCCCCATTTTACCCTGTAATAGGGACCGAATACAAGTTATTCAATACACACATTTGAACTATTCTAAGTTGTTATCCTTTCGGAGGCTTAGAACAGTTCTCTTCGCAAACACTTCGTTTGTTAGTTTCTTTTCTACAGAAACCTGTTAGCATAATCTTTTACGCCAACAGTCGCGAGATTTGGAAAGTTCGCCGGAGGGGAAAGAAGGAACCCTTGGTTCTCTTCCTATTGGACGCCGACGTAGCCTCTATTTAAACCCCGTGACCTCAACGCCACCGCCGACCCCGTTTTCAGCCCAAGCCATCTTGACCCGACACAGTGCGATGCCGAAGCCTTTTCCCCTTCTGTTCACACTCCGGCAAGCCCTCGCCGGTGCTCCGAGCTACTGCCGCCCTCGCCGTAACCACCGCTAGGACCGCCTCCACGTCCTCTACCTCGGCCTCGCCTTGGTTGGCCGTGAAGACCGCCGGAGCGCCTCGTCGCCGTCGATCCCGAAGAGCTCTGACGCCCTCTCCTCGCCACCGGTTCCGTCCTCTCACCACCGACCTCTATTCCTGGTATAATCAGACTCCGTATCCTATTCTCTATCCATTTTAGCGGTCGGATCGTGTTTAGGGCCCTCGCCGCCATCGCCGCGCCAGCACCCGTGCACCACCGTCGCCGAAGAAGACGATGAAGCTGTGTGTCGTGCCGGTTTTGATCGTGTCCATCGGATGCCATACGGACAACTGCGATTAGAACTCAAGATCTAGGGCCCAGATTGCCTTGACCGGAGTTGACCGGTATCGGCCAATCTGAGCCCTCCAATCTCATTTAAATCCCCCGCCCCGCCGCGAACCGTTGGATCTAGATCCAACGGAGCATATCTGACCGGCCCACACACACAGTGCATGGGTCCATGGTGGGCCTAGCTCACCGTGGAGGCCCACCATGGACCCAAGCCTGTTTTCTATTTAAATAAAAATTCAGAAAAATTGTTTAAACTTCAAAAATTCATAACTTGCTCAATTTAACTTCAAATTTGACCATTTCAATTCTGGAAAATTTGTCTTTTTATTCTCTAAACTTTTATGCAATAAAAAATATGATTATTTTGCACAAAATATTCTTATTAAATAATAAAGAAAAACCCCCTTTAGGATTTAATTTATATTTCATTAAAATAATTCAGAAAAACCCTTAAAAACTCATTTATTAATTTCAGAGGACATACTTACTCCATTTCACTATTTTTAATACAATAAAAATAGAATGTTCATTTTTCCCATTTCATTTTATTAAATAATATTTCAAAGGCCCTTTTAAGGGTAAGTAATTAATTCATATAATAAAATTTCAACACTTTATAAAAACATCATAAAAACTTATATAATAACTTCAGAAGACCTAATAACTTAATTTCACTATTTTTACTGCAATAAAAATAATAAGGTTGTTTTATACCTTTTTACTCCACATCTAAAAAGGGAAAACAAAAACCCCTTAGAAAAATACTTATATCAATTTATAAAATTCAGAAACCTCTTTAAAACTTAATCTTAAATATTTAAGTAATAATTTCATAGAATTTAAGACTCTATCTCCTTTTCTGAAATCCAACAAAAACCTGTATGCTTGTATGATTGATTTTGCATTGTTTATTGAATGTTGTGTTTACTTTTCTGTATCGAGAAGACTACGTCGCCGTCGACGATCCGAAGTTTTACCCCGAGGTTCCACCTTCACCATTCGCGGATCAAGGCAAGTCACAACCCCCATTTTAATCATCATTGAGCTCATGTTTTAATAAATTATCGCTATAACTCATAGGATAATGTTGCATTAGTCTAATCTCAAGCCTTACACTATATTTATTAGATCCCCGTCCTTGTGTGTAAACCCAAGCCATGCTTATTGAGCCTTAACTCCTTGTCACTCTACAATATTATATTAGTTAGTGTCCCATGTACCGACACAACGACTATAGGATAAAAGAATGAGTCGTGGATAGTTGGATTCTATTATATGAATTTCCCTGTTATTCTCGTCTCTAGATTCTGTTGGAGTTGGATATGTTATAAGTATGGTGGGTTATGGGTGCAAGCTCGGGAATTGGTTGGTCGCACCCGGGGCACTATAAGGACCGGTCTGCGGGATCCGTTGCAAAGCACTTCCATACTAACCACAAGTCTAGTGGGTAAGTCCTAACTGGAGGTATGGATCGTACCAACTTGAAGGACCAAAGTGGAGGGGGCAAGGGGCAACCTGCGGGTGACTTGTACTGACGTGGCTCAAGGGGGGGGGTATGGTGTGGCCCGAAGTGACTGGGAAACCATATGAAACGTATAAGAGGGTGTTATCGAATTGGTGCATTCCATGCTGAAGGTTTTGGCATGAGCTTCTTGTGACAGGAGTCATTTAACACACTACGGTGTGTGGGAAATGAGTGCCTGGTGGGTACAGTAGTACACCTCTAATCAGAGTAATAAATCTTTTCAAAAAGCCGAGCCCACGGTCAAGGGCGGGTTGTGTGACCTCTCGTAGTTAGTTTACTGTTATGTGAATGTATGTGTTATTCATGGCATGTAAGGACTATTGAGCGAGGGTGGGCTGATTGTACCCCTCGAGTTAGAAGATGATGCATGACTCATGTTTACTTTTCTGCAATAATAACTTGATTACATTAATTGCTTTACAAATCTGCTTTCCCGCAAAAGAAGCGACTACCTTCCTTGTTATTACCTTGCATTATATTTGCATTCGGTGGCTTGTTGAGTACGATTGTACTCACCCCCATTGACTTACACCACCATAGGCCGTCTACTACGAGGAGGGTGACGGTCTAGAGTAGCGAACTAGTCAAGGAACGAGACTGGAAGAAGACGTTCATCTAGAGGATTTATTTTATAAGTTTCTCTTTTATTTAACTCTTTTGTAATAATATGGTCTACAAACCATGATTGATTGGCGTATTGTACGCAGTCGTGTGATGAACGTCTTGTATTTATTGATTTTCTCTGAAATTTCAATAAATTTCCAGTTTTAGTAAATCGGGGCGTTACACATAGCCATATCTACTAATGTCGTCGGTAAAAGTAATAAAGTACTGAAATCCATTCCTAGCCGTGTGACTCATTGGACCACATACATCAGTATGTACTATGGCCAATAGCTCACTTGCCCTCTCACTTTGTCCAGTGTAAGGCGTCTTTTTCATTTTGCCAAGTAAACAAGACTCACATGTGTCATATCATTCAAAATCAAATGACTCCAAAAGTTCATCACTATGGAGCATCCGTACACGCTTCTCATTTATATGACCCAAACGACAATGCTAGACGAAGGTGTGATTCAAATCATTGAGTCGTTGTTTCTTAGTATTAATGTTATAAACGTGTGCATCATCAAGACTTTGGATATACAATCCATTCATTAATGGACAAACACCGTAAAGCATGCCATTCGAAAATATTGAACAACTCTTGTTCTTTATTATGAATTCAAAACCATCTTCCTCTAAACATGAAGAAGAGATAATGTTTCTGCCTAAGGCGGGAATGAAATAACAATTATTTAACTCCAAAACTAATCCTGATGTTAGCGACAGTGAATAGACGCCGACGGCCAACGCTGCAACCTTTGCACCATTCCCGACGTGGATATCCAGTTCTCTACTTGCACACTTTCTTACTCTACTCAGCCCCTGCAACGATTTCCATGTATGAATCATTGATCCGATATCAAATACCCATGAATCATTTGGACGAGTACCAAGATTAATTTCAATAACATTAATACCTGAAGCGGAAGTCCTACTTCCCTTATTATTTTTCTGCTCTTCCAGGTACACCTTGCAGTTGCGCTTGCAATGCCCGGGCTTGTAGCAATGGTGGTACACGTTAGAGTTGGTAGGACCAGACCTGGACTTTCCAGTTGGTTTAGACTTTGCACTAAAGATCGCATCGGTAGTATTAGCTTTCTTCCTCCTCAATTTGCCCTCATTCTGATCTACCATCACATGGTTTTGAGCCTTTTTGACACTCTCCTCAACAGATTTCAGCATCCCATGCAACTCAGCTAGTGTCTTCTCCAGTCCAACCATGTTATAGTTCATGATGACCGACTCAAAGCTCAATGGGAGCGACTGGAGAATAACATAAATAGCGAGGTACAGATCCAGTAGAGTGCCTAGTCTCTCTAGAGTCTCCACGCAACCAATCATCTTGATCACATGAGGGCTCACTTGGCTCCCTTCAGCCAGCCTACTACCAAACAAGCATTTAGACACCTTGTATATTTCTGCACTTGCTTGGTCCTAAAACATACCCTTAAGCCCTATGATCATATCATAGGCATCACAATCCACATATTGTTTCTGAAACTGAGAGGACATGCAGACAAGCATTAGGCAGCTGACATCCACGGAATCACTAGCATGCTTCTCATAAGAATGCTTATCTGCTGCAGAAGCATCCTCTCCTGGTTCATCAGGGTGAGATTCCTCTAGAACATAATCCTTTTTCTCTTGCTTGAGAACAATTCTGAAGTTTTGATACCAATCCATAGAGTTCGTTCCAAACAATTTATCTTGTTCAAGAATAGACCGCAAATTAAAAATTGGAGTGCTCTTAACAGTAGACGTAATAGGTGCCATGATCTATAAAAGATTAAATGCGAGGTTTAGCACTATGCAATGTTTATCTTTTATCCAATAAAAGATGTTCCACTATCTAAACCCGTTACTTTCCCTCTCATGACTAATAGTGGTGCAAGATCCATGGTCACACTATTTCCTAGTGAGCTTTGGCATCACTCCTAGAAGCTAGTTGACATAGGTAGGCAACTCCTTCCTAATCACATCGTATGTGACTCTTGTCATTGAAGAAGCATCCAATGCTCGACCCCAACTCCTATGCTCCAAGGCCCAAAACCGTTTTGATAGCTTGTCAAGTGAACCAACACTATGCATGCAGAAGTCTGACTTCCGTCCCAACTGGTTGAGATAAAAGATAGCACCCTACTTTGGTAGACCCACTATCGATGAGCACGAACCTTGGTGGGTGCAGCTGTTGGGAAGAGCATCAACACTTAATTTTCTGAGGGAAAACTACTCTAGCATCGTAACGTCCCTAGCGCACACGAAACATGTAAGAATATAATAATAGGAACATAAGAAAGCATAACATGCAATCATATTAACTGTGACATAGCATGGCCTTCTTCACATGGCTATCTCCATCTCCATGGCTCCCGTCTTCAAGTGCGTGATCCCGGCCTCCATAAAGAGTACTAGTCCATCTCGTACAGGCTATACTATTACATGGGCTGAAGCACCACGGAAACGACATGCAAGCCATAATTAATTTTACATCAGCCTTGGGCTATAAATAACCATGACACGCATGCCATATTTAATTTACACTCATTGCATGCATCTCATACATCATATTTTAACCAAGGCCATGCCAGTCATGACATTCTCTGCAAAACAAAGTTAGGCGAGCAATCTACAAATGACTGGATTCTGGATCTGAAAAACCCAGGTCAACAAGCTCGGTTTTTCAAAATTGCGCATGTCAGAACTTCCTATCTTGCATTAGAACTTTCGATCTATTGGAATACCTCATTGCAACAATTGCCTTCTGTATCAAATCATTATTCGACATCAGAATATCCGATCAGTATCGAAAATTCCAATCCACTATCGGAACTTCCGATCACATTGGAACATCCGGTCTGCCACGGACAGAAACAAATCTAATCTATTTTTTCACCATGTATCTCCATACATGAGGGATCCATATCGAACACTATGCACGTAGGATCTGATACCACTGTTGAGGAATAGGGGAGCTACGCTAGCCGGCAAATTCAAAATTTCCGCCCTATGGCCCTAGGTTCATGCACGTGTGAGATCATAGATCGGTACCTTACTCTAGCACTTGACACGCTAGGTGCAGCGGAAGAAGAGGTTGATGAAGCGCGTCAAGCCTATCCTCACTTTGTCCCGGCCGTTTGAGGAGGCATGTTGAAGATCACGGGACTCATGGCTCCAGAAGTGATGAGTGATTGTGAACGGAAGTCAACGATGAAGAGAGAGAGGAGATGAAGAGGAGTCGAGATATGTCGTGTCTTGGGCCACGTGTGACTCAGGTACAAGGGTGGCGAGCGACTGCCGGGAAGAGGGGCCGCGGAGTTGGGCTGGCCCAATCCGGGTACATGGGATAGGAACGACAGGTGATCCGCTAGTCTGTTGACCGAGTTTGACCCAGGTAAACGGGTGGCGAGCGATTGCCGAGCTGAGGGAGCCACGGAATCGGGGCAGCCCAATCCGGGTACCCGGTGCGAAGACAGCGGACGCTTTGTCGGTTTCGGCGTAAAACCGACACAACTATCCAGATCGCTCATCGGAGATCCGACGGTCCTGAAGCAAAGCCGTAACTGCTACGAAAGCTCCGCGTCAGGACAAGTTACCTTTAGTTAGGATTTTACTATTTTGCCTATTGGGCCCACAATTTTATTTTTGTGTTTGTGTAAGTTACCCTAGGGGTAAATATGTCTTTTCCGATTTAATGGGTTGTCTATAAAATGGGCTTGTATCCCCCTAGTGTTTCTAACTCATCAAATGCAAAAATCTAAGTTCACACTTTATCCACCCTCTTCCTCCTAGAATCATCCACCGCCTCAGTTTTTCTAAGGGAGCACACCGGCCGATTTGGTTTTTCTGCAAGCCATGCTGCAGATGCTGTACATGGTGGAGTGCACAAGGCACGTGGGGGCGGCGCTCGACGTGCGAAGTGAAGCGCAGAAGAAGGCGCTAGCGGCGGGGCTATGGTGCTGAAGTGGCAACGGCTAGTCCCAGCCATCAACATCTGCGTGCAAGTGCGGGAGCAAGAAGACAACAGGCATGAAGCGCTAGAGAAGCTGCATGGTGGGTCCCTGCGTTCTACGATGGCGTGAATTCTCTAGAAGTAATCACTTTTGTTAATCACGTTTCTTAATCCTCGTGCCTTAGAAATTAACTACGTTGTCTTATTATTACTAAATGAGATCTATGCTTGATGATTGATTACTGTTGTGTGCATGTCAAGTACGTGGATTACATGCCTAGCCAATGTGGTATGTTTTATCCTGTGCGTTTCCTGTTTGGTTGAATATTTGTGAGAATTTTTATTTACAACATTTATTTTGTCTCATAAACTGCTTGTGTACTATTGGTGGTTATACATGTGCTAATTGAAATGCCTGTGAGTTAAATGATCTTTTAAGCACTTTTGTGATGTCTTTTCGATTAGGACATTAGTCGTTTTTAGGCTAGATTGTTTTTAGTTCTTATAATATCTCAGACTGTCATATCACATCATATTTGACAGGTGAGTGATAGCGCTATTTCCATATGTGTTTTTTGGTCTATGTTTTTGGTTATCTCTTGAGGTGCGGTGAGTGTTGGGAGGAGGCCATTGATTCGAAAGAATTTTTTGAGGCGCCCATTCACCCTCCCTCTGGTCGCTCCTCTCGGTGCAACAGGTGGTATTAGAGCCTGGTTAGGGTTTTCCATACCTTAACCAGTTCTGGCCCAAGGTAGCGATCATGACTTCTTCTGGAAAGGTTCCACCCCTTAAGGTTTTTGGCTACAACTATTGGAAGACTCACATGCGAGCCTATCTATTGAGCCAGAGCTCATGGATATGAGACATGTGTGTTCATGCTACATTTACTGTGCTTCTAGCTGTAGAGCGTACTACTCCTGAGATAGTCGCTCTACATAACCTGAACAACAAGGCAATGAACATACTGTTTTCTGATTTAGGTCCCAGCGAGTTTGAGCGTGTTAGCCATCTCATCACTGCTCGAGAGATCTGGGCTACCATATAGGCACACCATGAGGGGATAGCTCAGGTCAAGGCTAGGCTCCATCAGACATGCCGACGATAATATGAAAATTTCTAACAGAAGCCGGGTGAGACTGTTGAAGCTTTGTTTGGTTGCTTTCAGTTGACATTAACAAGCTTCGGGCCAACAATGCCGATCGTGATCAGCTGGTCTCAGATCATGAACATGCGCTCAATTTCTTCATACCTTAGGCCCTAAGATCTGGGAGATCAAGGTATTCTCTATTGTTGAGAGCGCTTTCTATGATACCTTGACTGTCGTAGAGCCTTTTAGCAAGCTTAAGGCCTCAGAGGTTGATATCTAGTTGAGATCAAATTTCACTGGTTCTGGATCAAAAACCCTGGCCCTTGCGACTCCTTCTGCTGACCCTACTGCTTGGAGTTGTGCTTTGTCCTCTTTGATGTCTATCACTGAGGACCAATTGGATTTGCTAGGAGATGATGACCTTTATCTTTTCAATAGTCATGTTCGTCATGTCTATGATAAAAGAATGTCCAAACGACATGGCACAAAACATGGTTGCTTTGAGTGTGGCTCCTACGACTGCCCCAAGCGAAACGCACAAAAGAAGAGCACCGACGGTGGCTCCTACGACTCCAACAAGCACGATAGCTCCACCTTCACAAAGGGCAAGCCCAAGACGAGGTTCTTTCGAAAGGCCCTAAAGGACTACCGGTGCGAGAACAAAAAGCGAGACAAGGCCTTCTTCGCCGAGATGGAGAGAAGCTACTCCAAGAGATCATCATCTTCTTCCTCCTCATCAAGCTCAAGCGATGAGGAGATCGTGATCAAGAAGGCGAAGGACAAGGATGATACAGCGGGCCTTTGTTTCATGGCTTTCGCGGACAAGTCGAAGAGCCACTCGCATCACAGCCAAAGATCCAACAAGAGCGTCTGCTCAATGGCTCTTGGGGATCAGGAAGATAAGGGCTCCCCCATCAACTCTGACGACGACGATGAGAAGGTATCTTCCTATGAATAAGAAGTCATTGAATTACTTGAAGAGAACCGTTAGGAGTTAAGATATCGAGAGAAACTGCTTAGAGGGGCTAAGAAGAGGATAGATGAGCTTGAGAGTGAGCTTGCCATGGCCAATGGCAAGATTGAGAGTCTATCTTCTTTTCCTTACTTGGGTGAGAGCAGTGAGTGGCCTAACTGTGAGGTGCTATTGTGTGACCTGATTGTTCTGAAGTCTAGGTACACAGAGAGGGTAGATGAGAGAGACGCTTTAGCCACTAAGCTTGAAAGCACTTAGCTGGAGCTGAAACATGCTCATGCCACTATCGTCGTGCCCTGTAGAGACTGCCCATCCCACTGCCTGTGAGAACTGTTTGTCTTTGAGATTGGAACTAATCAAGCAGAAAGCTGAGAAGTATGTCCAAGTTGATGGAGAGTGTGAGGTCTGCCTATCTCAGGTGGAGGTGCTAGCTACCTTGAGAGAGGAGCTAGCTGTTGCTCAGAATGAGAACTCATACCTCCGACAGATCCTGAGTTGGGTGAGCGCCAGAGAGCCACAACTCAGCATGATGATCCAACAGTTCAAGAGGCAGGATGAGTTTGGAGTAGGTTACACCTGCACCAAGGCTGACTTTGAGAGTGCCATGAGTCGTGCAGTGGAGTGGAGTAAGATGACTCCAGAGCAGAGATATCCCAAGACTCACTCCACTGAGTCTTTTCAGGTCTGTCAGCCTAAGGATGGAGTGTTCCAAGAACAACCTAAAGCTCCACCCAAGAAGCCTATCCGGATCTCGAAGCCCAAGCAGCTCCACACTTCTCTTGAATATCTACCTGGACTCTCTCACACCAAAGAGCATACACTCAACACCACCAAGCCCAAGAAACCCAAGCATCAACCACATCCCAATAAGCCTACCTATCATTGTGAGTTCTGTCAGAGAGATGGGAAACTTGCAGAGTTTTGCTTCAGGAGGAAGCGGGTTAAGAGAGTAGAGAGAACTCTAGGTGGGCGGAGCAGTTCTACCAGCAGGGTGGTAGATAGAGAGTCGCTCGACGCGGAGAGAGGCTAGAGGCAAGGCGCGTCGTGTAGGTGGTGGTAGAGGAGATGCCTTTTGTGCCCATGCTTCGGAGGGTAGTTTTCGCTCCGGCAGAGTTCCAGGTCGTTGTGGATATGGCTTTGGACCTCATGGCCGTGACTTTAGGCAGAATAGAGGACTGCGCTTTGAGCCACGCGTTGGTCCAGACACTTATGATTCTTTGTGCTTTCCTTATTTTGAGCAGATGGCTCGACACTGGTTTAGCTCTTTTGCTAAACCTGGTGTTGAACCGTTTGCTCTCCCTTATGACCATTGATTTTGCAGGATCGGGCCTGGAGGACATATGGATCATGGATTCGGGATGCTCTCGCTATATGATGGGACATCACAGATAGTTCTCTAGCCTCACTTCCCTGAACTCCAAGGAATACATCACATTCGGGAACAATGGTCAAGGGAAGGTACCTTGCATTGGTTCAGTTAGAATTTTTGAGCATTTCTCCTTGAAGAATGTTGCTTTGGTTGGAAATTTGGGTTTCAATTTGGTTTCTGTTTCGCAACTTCTTTAGGAGGGCTTGGAGGTTTGTTTTAAGAAGGGCATGTCTTCTGTTGTTGATTCTAGAGGATCTTTGGTTTGCCAGATCTTACCTTTCAGTTAGGTTTTTCGGATTGATTTCTCTAGATATTTTGGCCCTTCTCGCTGTTTGATCACTGGATCCTCTTCTGAGATCTAGAGGTGGCATAGGAGGTGAGGTCATTTGAGCTTTGACTTGCTAGTCACATTGAGCTCTATGGACCTCATCCGAGGATTGCCCAAGCTTAAGATGGAGAGGGATATAGTTTGTCATCCCTATCGTCATGGAAAGATTGTTGTCTCTTTTCACGCACCTGTGACTCTAGTGATGACTTCATACCCGGGAGAGCTGTTGCAGATGGACACTGTTGGTCCATCTCGTGTATGTTCAATCGGTGGGAACTGGTATGCACTTGTGATAGTTGACGACTTTTCTCGATTCTCGTGGGTTCTCTTTTTGGAGTCTAAGGATGAGGCTTTCCAGTTTGTTCATGATCTGATCCTGAAGCTAAAGAATGAGAATAATGGTCGGATGCGAGCAATTCACTCTGACAATGGCTCTAAGTTCAAGAATTCTTAGTTCGTCATCTTCTGTAGTGATTAGGGTCTTCAGCACCAGTTTTCTGCTCCTTACACTCCCCCAGAGAACGGGGTTGTGGAACAAAAAAACCACACGCTGGTCGAGATGACCAGGACAATGCTCGATGAGCATAGGACTCCTAGGCTCTTTTGGTCTAAAGCCATGAAGACGGCTTGCTATCTTTCTAACCGCATTTTTCTTAGAGCTTACCTAGGTAAGACATCATACGAGTGGTGATTTGGTAGACAGCCCAAGGTGAGCCACTTGCGAGCGTTTGGCTGCAAGTGCTTTGTGCTCGAGAAGGGAGAGCATTTGGACAAGTTTGAGTCTCATTTTTGGGATGGAGTTTTTCTTGGTTATGCTTTGCATTCTCGAGGCTTCCATGTTTGGAACCTCGACTCCCAGCATCTTGTAGAGACGTGCGAGGTTTCTTTCGATGAGTCCATGCCTTCGTTTACCCCTTCTTTTGAGCTTTCTGGTGATGATAAGCTTGGAGAGTCCATCTTTGAGGAAGAGAATGAGACTCCTGCTGTGGATGATGGTGGGCCTTCTACATAGCCTGTAGACCCCACACCTTCTGAGACTTTGACTGAGGATGAGGGCAGATCTCTGATCACTACTTCCACTTTGATCGAGCCCCGTCAGTCGAGTCTAGAGATTCTAGCCGCTGACTCTGGTGAGGTGACATCTGATCACCTAGGATCCCAAGCAGTTCAGCGTGATCACCCCTCAGAGCTCATCATCGGTGATCTCACTATGAGATCCTTGCGTTCTCGAGCTGGTTCACTCGCTGTGTTTGCTGAGTCTGCTTTTGTTTCCACTTTTGAGCCTAGAGATGTTGCTCACGCTTTATCTGATGCAAATTGGATAAACGCCATGCAATAAGAGCTTGAAAACTTTGTTCGCAATCGGGTTTGGACACTAGTTGAGCTGCCTCCACTCCAGGATGCAACCCCATAGGCACCAAGTGTGTGTTTAATAAAAAGCAAGGTGAAGATGAGGTTGTGGTGCGCAACAAAGCTCGATTAGTTGCCCATGGTTTTGCTAGAAAGAGGGTATTGATTTTGATGAGATTTTCGCCCCTATTGCCTGTCTTGAGTCCATTCGCATACTTTTGGCATTCATGGCTTCTAAAGCTTTAAGCTTTTTCAAATGGATGTCAAGAGTGCTTTTCTGAACGGGTATATAGAGGAGGAGGTCTATGTTAGGCAGTCCCTCGGTTTTGAAAACCCTAAGTTTCCTCGACATGTTTTCAAGTTGCAAAAGCTTTATATGGTTTAAAGCAAGCCGCAAGGCTTGGTATGATCGTTTAAAGCAGTTTTTGTTGGGGAATGGCTTTGTGATGAGTTCTGTGGACAAAACTCTCTTCTTGCTCTGAGTTGGCTCTGATTTCTTGATTGCTCAGATATACGTGGATGACATTATTTTTGGTGGTTCTACTAATGAGCTTGTGCCCAAGTTTTCTGAGCAGATGCACAGCGAGTTCGACATGAGCGTCATGGGTGAGCTCAAGTACTTCTTAGGGCTCCAAATCAAGCATACCAAGGATGACATCTTCATCCATCAGAGCAAGTACACGCGAGACATGCTGAAGAAGTTTGACTTCGGTGGAGAGATGAAGCCTCAGATGACCCCCATGGGCCATCTGGGGGCCTGGACAAGGATGAGAGCGGCATCATGGTCAATGAGAGAGTGTATTGAGGGATGATCAGATAACTTCTATACCTGACGGCGACAAGACCGGACATACAGTTCATCGTGGGACTGTGCGCGTGCTTCTAGTCTTCACCACACGCATCTCATCAGCAGGATGTCAAGCGTATTTTCAGGTATCTTACCTATGCGACTGATCTCGGTCTTTATTATTCAGCATCATCATCTCTTGAGTTGTCTGGCTTTTTCGACACTGATTTTGGTGGGTGCCGGCTGGATCACAAGTCGACTTCCGGTACTTGCTAGTTTCTCGGTTCTTCGCTTGTTTCTTGGTCTTCTCGAAAACAATCTGGAGTTGCGCTTTCTACCAAAGAGGCTGAGTATGTAGCTGCTCATAGTTAGTTTGGATGATTTCCACTTTTAAATATTTTGGGTTATCTTTCCCTGCGAGAGTACCTTTGTTTTGTGATAGCACCAGCGCGATTAGTGTAGGGAAAAACCAATGTCTTCATTCAAAAACCAAGCACATCGATGTGCGCTTTCATTTTCTAAGGGATCAATATGAGAAAGTTGTCATTGATCTTGTTCATGTTGATACTCATCATAAGCTGGCTGACATTCTCACCAAACCCTTGGATCAGTCTACATTTGAGCGTTTGAGAGGGGATTTGGGAGTTGTGTATCCTTTTTAGGATATTTTTGAGTCCTTTCTTTCTTCTTTACTCTTTTTTTGAGTCTTTTTATGTGAGTTCATATCCTACATATTCATATATCACACTTCGAGCTTGCTTCCGCTATATGATTGACTTGCTTTACTCATTCTTGCTTGTATATGCTTTTGAATACCTATCGATGATCATGCTTGTTTTAGTTCACCTGATATATCTGATATTTGTTATATGCATGGATTTTATACATTAAAATTGAAAAATGATCACCATTGCTTCTGGTAACTAGCATGTGTAGGCTGAATGCTTTTTCTATCTCTTACATGCCTGGTAGCTAGTTCCTTACTTAGATGCAGATATGCAACTTGGACATCTATATGTTTTAACATGGAAAATATGCTATAAAATGATAAAAATCAGAAAAATGAAAAATCCATGCCTTTTATGCTTAATTGAAAAGATACAGGTGGGTTTGTTGTGTCGCATTGCATTGTTCTAGACTGCTTACCATAGCACTTTGGTATGAACTAGGACATTGTAATGTATGCTAAGACCAATGTCTTAACCTTCTGATGGTCCTGTTATGGCCTAGGTTTGACTTGGTCAGTTAGCATAAGGTTGACATGCAAATAACCCCTTGCAAAAATGAAAATTGAAAATAAAAAGCCTAAAAATTAAAAAGATAACAAGTTTGCTGAAGCTCTTTGTAATGCACAATGCTTATCTTAGTAGATATCACCTAGCCTTTGCATCACATGCTTTACCTTGCCTGTCTACTAGAAAATATGGTGATGCTTTTGTTTGCAAAAATCTAAAAATACGTGCTAATGACTTTCTTTGGATATCATCTATTGCACTGATCATGCCATGTGTCTTAGACAGTATTTTGTGCTATACTTGCTAGATGTTGAAATTATAGTCAATCATATCTGAGAAGCATGCTTTTTACACTCCGCTTGCACCCTAGTTGCAGTCATTGCATATTTTGAAGGGGAGCTACATTTCAGGAGGGTTTGAGTTTGTATCTCTTTTGAGTGCGTTAAGTCTCACTTGATGAGTCCAATTGTCAACAAGGGGAAGAAATTTTGGGTTACATAATCTTTTAGAAGAGTTTAGGGGGAGTTTTGGCTTTCTGTAGGATTTATTTCAGAGGGAGTTTTAGTCTCTTTTTCCTTTACTCCTTAGATATCCTTGTTGATAATTCAGAGATTGCACTCGTTTGAGTTTTTTTATTTTTGTTTAACCATAATGACAGTTTTCTGGATTTTGTTCGGCTTTTGGTCATTAGGGTTAAATCTTTTATTTTATTTACTTCTTTCTATTCTTCTTGTGTTTTGTTTTTCGTGTTTCCACATGTTTTTGCAGGTTCTGAAGCATTGATGAAGAGGGTGTTGACAATGCACTCATCAAGGGGGAGATTGAGGAGCCATGTGAAAGATCATGGGCCTCATGGCTCCAGAAGTGATGAGTGATTGTCAACGGAAGTCAACGATGAAGTGTGAGAGGAGACGAAGAGGAGTCGAGATCTGTCATGTCTTGGGCCGCATGTGAGTCAAGTACACGGGTGGCGAGCGACTGTCAGGTAGAGGGGCCGCGGAGTCGGGTCGGCTGAATCCGGGTACATGGGCCAGGAACGGTAGGTGATCCGCTAGTCTGTTGACCAGTTTTCACCAAGGTAAACGGGCGCCGAGTGATTATCGGGCCGAGGGAGCTGCGGAATCAGGCCGGCCCAATCCGAGTACCCAGTGTGAAGACAGCGGACACTTTGTCAGTTTCGGCATAAAACCGACGCAACTATCCAGATCGCTCATCAGAGATTCGACGGTCTTAAAGCGAAGCCGTAGCTGCTACAAAAGCTCCACATCAGGACAAGTTACCTTTAGTTAGATTTTACTATTTTGCCCGTTGGGCCCGCAGTTTTATTTTTGTGTCTGTGTAAGTTACCCTAAGGGTAAATCTGTCTTTTCCAATTTAATGGACTGCCTATAAAATGGGCTTGTATCCCCCCTAGGATTTCTAACTCATCAAATGCAAAAATCCGAGTTCACACTTTATCCACCTTCTTCCTACCGGAATCATCCGCCGCCTCAGTTTTCATCGCTGTGCACTGTGCTAGCAAGGCATCAGTGGTTTTTCTAAGGGAGCAAACCAGCTGGTTTTGTTTTTCTACAAGTCGTGCCGCAGGCGCTGTACACGGCGGAGTGCACAAGGCACGTGGGGGCGGCGCTCGGCGTGCGAAGCGAAGCGCAGCAGAAGGCGCTGGCGGCGGGGCTGTGGCGCTGAAGTGGCGATGGCTTGTCCCAGCCATCAGCGTCTGCGTGCGAGTGTGGGAGAAGGCAGGCAGTAGGCAGCAAGCGCTAGAGAATCTGCACGGTGGGTCCCTGCGTTCTGCGATGGCATGAATTCTCTAGAAGTAATCACTTTTCTTAATCACGTTTCTTAATCCTCATGCCTTGGAAATTAACTCCGTTGTCTTTTTATTACTAAATGTGTTCTATGCTTGATGATTGATTACTGTTGTGTGCATGTCAAGTACGTGGATTACATGCCTAGCCAGTGTGGTATATTTTATCCTACGTGTTTCCTATTTGGTTGAATATTTGTGAGCATTTTTATTTAAAACATTTATTTTGTCTGATAAACTGCTTGTGTACTATTGATGGCTATACATGTGCTGATTGAAATGCCTGTGAGTTAATTGATCTTTTAAGCACTTTTGTGGTGTCTTCTCGATTAGGACATCGGTCGTTTTTAGGCTAGATTGTTTTTAGTGCTTATGATATCTCGGACTGTCATATCAAATCATATTTAATAGGAGAGTGATAGCGCTATTTTCATATGTGTTTTTTGATCTAAGTTTTTGGTTATCTCTTGAGGTGCGGTGAGTGTTGGGAGGAGGCCATTGATTCGAAAGAATTTTTTGAGGTTTCCATTCAACCCCCTCTAGTCGCTACTCTCGGTCCTACACCATTCCTCATCGATCCAATCGATGAAGAAGTCTCCTTCCTCGTGTTGACGGCTGTAGGACCGAAAGTAGAGACCAGGGGGGGTGAATGGGCGCCTTAAAAAATTCATTCGAATATATGGCCTGTTCCCAACACCCAACGCACCTCAAAAGACTAAGCAGCAGAATATGAACAGACAGCCTGTTAGCCCTCACCAAAATCGCCAAAAAAAATCAGGAAGATAAAGAAAAAAATTGGTCAAAGTTTTTGGTCGCTGGTCAGCGAACTTGTTGAATTTCTGTGAGCCACATCCCACCTCAGTTGTAGGTGCCAATTTTTGTGGTTGCATCTCTGGTCATCCTTGTTCAAAAAAAAAGAGTGAAAAAAAAGAAGAGAGAAAAAAAAATCAAAAAAAAGAGAAGAAGTGGTAGTAACAGCATTATCGGCGGCAGTAACAGATTCTGCTTGTCCGATCTCTTGTCCGAACTCTTGTCCGGTCAGCGGTAGTAACAGCATTATCGGCGGCAGTAACAGATTCTGCTTGTCCGATCTCTTGTCCGAACTCTTGTCTGATCAGTGGCAGTAACAGAGTTATCAGCGGCAGTAACAGATCCTTTGTCCGATCCCTTGTCCGATCTCTTGTCCGATCTGCAGAGAGCTGAATTTGGCCTGTGTTGCTTCCATTTGAGTTTTGGGCACATAGTTTCCCTCTATTGCTTGAATTTTCACATTGGGAGCACTAAGGCCAGCAACTTTGACGAGTACTAGGGAATACTTATTGAACTTGGTTTAACTGTTATTATTATCGCTAATCCTTGCTACTCACTTTGCCTTCCAAGCTACACCTTTCTCTTGGTAAGGACAGGTTCATTTCTTGCAATTGTACACCACCCTCCACTTGGTTCATCACCTGTAGGCCGGTGACCTCACTGCAGCGTGGTAAGAACACTTGCAAGCGTGGGTAAGGCGCTTGACGGATTGCTTCCACCACACATCCAGCACCCACCTAGCTGTTTTACATAAGGATTATTCTTTGTTGCTTTGTCTTGTCACTAACATGGCAGCACTTATTGTACAACGTGACTTGAGCACTCACATGGACCAGGACGACCAGGCACAACGGAACAATCTATTTCAGACCTTCTTCGTCGTCAATGACCGCCGTGTACGTGTCATCATAGACAACGGTAGTTGCAACAATTTGGTGAGCCTCAACATGGTAACTAAGCTTCAACTTCCCACACGTGCACATCCACACCCTTACCATGTGCAATGGTTCAACGATAGCGGTAAGGTCAAGGTAACACAAACTGCTCGCATCGAATTTTCCATTGGTACATACTTCAGAGTTGCTGATTTTGATGTAGTACCAATGCAATCATGTTCTCTATTACTTGGTAGACCTTGGGTATATGATACTGATGCTACACACCATGGTAGGAGCAATAAGTACACATTTATGTATAAAGGAAAGAAAGTTACATTGCTTCCTATGACTCCTGCTGAAATTGTGAAATTTGAACAAGAAAAACGTGCTAGGGACGCACAAAAGAGCAAACAACTTTCTGAAAATCAGCAAGTAGCTAAAACGCTTTCGAGGCAACAAAAAGATAAAGTTGTTTCTCCTTCCTCATCACAAGTTATTAATCTCAAAGGACGTGTCATGCATGCAACTAAAACTAACCTTGCAGTATGTAGTTTTCTTGCTCTTGCAGGTTTCTACCGGCGTTTTGTGAAAGATTTCGGCACCATAGCCGGTCCTTTACCTGAGTTGACCAAGAAGGGAGTTACTTCTATTTGGGAGCCAGCACAAGAACAAGCTCTTGCCACACTCAAGGATCGCCTTACACGTGCACCTCTACTTCAGCTACCCGACTTCAGTAAGCCCGTTGAGTTAGAATGTGATGCTAGTGGTGTTGGAATAGGAGGTGTGCTGCTACAAGGAGGTAAACCCGTGACCTATTCTAGTGAGAAATTGCATGGTCCACAGTTGAATTATTCTACCTATGATAAGGAATTATATGCCTTAGTGCGTGTGCTTGAAGCTTGGCAACATTACCTTTTGCCTAAGGAGTTTTTTATACATTCTGATCATGAAGCACTAAAATATTTGAGAGGGCAAGCTAAACTGAACCGTAGACATGTTAAATGGGTTAAATTTATGGAACCTTTCCCTTACATTGTGAAATACAAGAATGGCAAAGAAAATGTGGTTGCTGATGCATTGTCTCGCAGGGTTGTTCTTTTATCTCAACTTGATAATAACGTTCCAGATTTGGAAAGTTTGAAAGATTTGTATGTTGTAGATAAAGAATATGCTGAACCATACACTAAATGTAATGATGGGAAAGGCTGGAAAAAATTTCATGTTTATGACGGGTTCTTGTTCCATGCTAACAAGCTATGTGTTCCAGATTCGTCCGTACGTTTGCTGTTGTTGCAGGAATCACATGGCGGTGGATTAATGGAAAATTTTGGGAGAGAAAAGACTTTGGCCTTGTTGTCCAATAATTTTTATTGGCTAAAGATGCGGAGAGATGTTGAACGATTTGTGCAGCGTTGTGCCACATACCATAAAGCTAAGTCCAAACTTAACCCATACGGTTTGTATACTCCACTTCCTGTTTCTAGTGCACATTGGGAAGATATTAGCATGGACTTTATTGTGGGATTGCCTAGGACAAAGAGGGGGAGAGACTCCATATTTGTAAGAGTGGATAGGTTTTCTAAAATGGCACACTTTATTCCCTGTCACAAGACCGACGATGCTTCACATATTGCTGATTTATTTTTTAGGGAAATTGTGAGATTGCACGGGATGCCTAGAGCCATTGTTTCAGATCATGATGTGAAGTTTATGAGTTACTTTTGGAAGACAATGTGGGCCAAGCTTGGCACAAAATTGCTGTTTTCAACAACTTGTCACCCGCAAACTGATGGTCAAACAGAGGTGGTAAACCGTACACTCTCCATGTTGCTGCGAACAATGATTAAGAAGAACTTGAAGGAATGGGAGGACTGCCTTCCACATGTTGAATTTGCATACAATAGAGCTGTTCACTCAACAACACAATTGTGCCCGTCTGAAGTGGTGTATGGTTTTAAGCCAATCACACCACTTGATTTGCTGCCACTTCCTTTTCAAGAGAGAGCAAACAGGGAGGCAACTAAGCGTGCAGAGTTTTTGAAAGCTATGCATCTGAAGACCAAGGAAGTTATAGAAAAGAAGGCACGCTATTTTGCTCAAAAGACAAATAAAGGAAGAAAGAAGATGTTTTTCAAACCAGGAGATCTTGTTTGGTTGCACTTGCGCAAGGATCGTTTTCCTGATTTGAGAAAGTCTAAATTGATGCCACGTGCTGTTGGTCCTTTCCGTGTGCTTGAGAAGATAAATGATAATGCATATAAACTTGAGTTGCCGGCAGCTTTTGGGGTTAGTCCCACATTTAACATTTCAGATTTAAAGCCCTATTTGGGAGCTGACGATGAGCTTGAGTCGAGGACGACTCCAATTCAAGAGGGGGAGGATGATGAGGACATCACTTCACATGATACACACATGGAGCCTCCACCTACAATTCAATTACTAGGACCAATCACACGCGCCTGTGCCCGTCGCTTGAACCATGAGGTTAATTCTTTCCTTAGCAACTATATTAATATTTGTTTGGACGGAATGCTACTAAATACTAGTGATATTTTGTTGCTTAGGAACATGGGAGATGGAATAGAAGAGTTGGAGTTGAAGACGGAGCCGCACGGATGTTTTGAAGTCAAGATTTCGCTGGTTCGGACTACATCGACCACCATGCACCAAAATGGGAATAACTCCCTCATACGAAGTCCGATTGGCGCGTTCTTTGACTTTTTGGAAAGCTGAGGAGAAGACGGATCGTTTGCCGTTGGTTTCACTTCATTTGGAGTCTCGAGTCGTTCTGTGTGATTGAAACCGTCCTGCATGACAGAACTAGGCCGGGTTAGGTTTTGCTTTGTTTGCATCTACACTTGTGTGTTTAGATCCCGCCTCTTGCACCGGACCGATTGGCTGCTGCATTGGCGTTTGTGAAACCTCACCTTATCATCGTTTATCTGTGATTTGGCATTCGACTTGTATCCTTCCTGTTCTTGCTTGTGTTCTTGGGTTCGCTTGCAGGAATTAGTCTTCGTGGCGAGGTCAATCGCGTCCTGCGTGGTTGATAACCAACGAAGACAGTGGTGTAACGATTGCAAGGTTTTGATCCGCCGGACCGGAGCCTTGGATCGCCAACGTCGAGATTCTCCACCAACCCAAGTTATCCTTTACCTAGCGGAAGATCGGGACCAGTCCCCCATCATAGCCTACAAGAAACTGATGTCAAACAGAGAACCACCAAAGTAGTGCAACTTGGCAGATAAACAAAGTATACTAGACATGTCAGGTCAAACTTCTCAATGAATGATCTAAGTATATATATAAAGTGAGATGAGAAGTTACTGTTCAGATTTGTCTCCTGTTCAGAACTTGGCGAAGCCTGCTCTACTGTGTCGAGGCCTGCTTCGGAGGTCGGTGTCGAAGCCTGCTTCAGAGGTCAGTGTCGAAGCCTGCTTGGAGGTTAGTGTCGAAGGTTTGTTTGGTGTAGCCTAGATCGTGTGTGGCAAAGAGCGAAGTATGCTTCGAAGCGAAGTATGACAGAGTCGAAGGTTGCTTCGAACAGTGTACTTCGAAGGCTAGACTTCGAACAGAAAGCTTCGAACAAGCTCAAAAAGACAACCTTCGAAAGATAAGCGAAGCCAAACACGCAGCAGCAAGACCAACTCGAAGTCTACACGGTTACCTTCGAAGCTAGTAATATCTAGGTATGACCTTCGAACCACTGGTCAGCTTCGAAACGAAGTCTGCAGGTGTTGACACACAAGTCGAAGATCACAAACACACTTCGAATGACAAGCTTCGAACTCACAAGCTGTGACCCTCGAAAATTACGGCAGCTGAAAGATCTCAGAGACTACACGTCGAGCGAAGTATATTAGAGAGACTATCTTCGAAGTCAACTTCGAAGCCTGTCGGAGTATACCTTCGCACAAACGGTCGAAGTATGTAAAGTTGACCGCACAAAAAAACGTACTTCGAAGCTAGCAACACAGTACACAAAATGAAGTTCGAAGTTCAAGCGGAGCCCTCGAGGATGTCAGATCGAAGCCTGCCTCACGAAGCCGAGGGACTTCAAACAGAGAGAAGGGGCCTCGCTAGAAATAGCCAGAAAAGAGACTTTAGCCCTGTCAACTCGATCAAAAAGCTGTGCAGGAAAAAGCAAGGCTAGAGTACTAGTGTACTGTTGCTACAGGAAAGTAGTACTACTTGCAATAGCAAGAACTAGTACTACTTGCGTGAAGAACAAACGCAACAGAGACATAACCTCAGGAATAAACACAACAGCGCATACCGAACCGAAGCTTCTGATTCAGAGAAATCAATGCACGCATCTCAACAAGAACAGGAGATAGAATCTCACTGGAGCAAATAAAACAGAGAGAATGCAGTAAAGGGCAAGGCTTCAAACAGGAACCTGGAGACGCACAAACAGGAATAGGAAAGAGAAACCGCAGGGAGCAAAATGACCTAATGGATTGAAAAGTGAATTCTAGAAGGGTAGTCCAACCCTAGGGATTGAGGCCCTATTTATAGGCAGCCCAACACTAGGAATATTCCACCAGCCCCTTAGGGTTTTTACAAATGCTAAAATAAAGGAAATGACTCAACTGCCCTTAGGTATTTTTACAGACACAACTGACTGAGTGTGGGCCTAGAGATACAGAATCAACGGTTGTCAGTTTTGCGCCGAAACTGACAAAGCCTCCACCGACTTTGCACCAGGTACCCGGATTGGGTCGGCCTGATTCCGCAGCTCTCTCAGCCCGGCAGTCACTCACCGCCCGTGTACTTAAGTCAATCCTGGTCAACAGCCCAGTGGGTCTTCTACTGCTTCTGGCCCATGTACCTGGATTGGGCCAGCCCGACTTCGCAGCCTCCTCTGCCCGACAATCGCTTGCTGCCCGTGTACCTGAGTCACACGCGGCCCATGAAACAGCAGATCTTCTCTCTTCATCTGTCCTCTTTTACTATCGTTGACAATGACTCATCACATTTGGAGCCATGAGGCCCACGCTATTCAGCATGGCTCCTCAATCTCCCCCTTGATCAGTGCATTGTCAACACTTCACTTCTTTAGCTCTTCAGAACCTGCGAACACATGTGGAAACACGAAAACAAAGCACAAGAAAAACAAAGAAGAAGAAAATACAGTAAAAGTTTAACCCTAATGACCAAAAAGCAGAACAAAAGCAAGAAGCGGTCATTATGGTTAACCAAAGATAAAAGCTCAGAATGAGTGCGATCTCAGAAACAGCAACAAGGATATCAAGGATATAAAAACTCCCCCTTAAACTCATATCCCAAGATTTCTCCCCCTTGTTGACAAGTGAACTCATCAAGTACTCAAAAGAGACACAGACTCCCCCTGAACTGCAACTCCCCCCAAAATATGCAATGAATTTAACTAGAGTGCAGGTGGAGTGAATAAAGCATGCTTCTTAGATATGATTGACTGCAATTACAACATCTAACAAGTAGAGCAAAAGACATACTGTCTAAGACACATGTCATGATCAGTGCAACAGATGATATCTAAAGAGAGTCATTAGCACACATTTTTCAGTTTTTGCAAACAAAAGCATCACCATATTTTCCAGTTAACAAGCAAGGTAAAGCATGAGATGTAGAAGCTAACCGATATCTACCAAGATAAGCATTATCCAAAACAAAGTGCTTTAGCAAACTTGTTCTCGTTTCAATTTTCAGGCTTTTTCTTTTCTCTTTTTCATTTATGCCAGGGGTTATTTGCATGTCAAACCTTATGTTGACCGACCAAGTCAAGCCTAGGCCAGATCTGGACCATCAGAAGCTTAAGACATTGGTCTTGGCATACATTATACTCTCTGTTGGGGGAAAATGTCCTAAGTCAAGCTCGAAGTAGGCAGATAATGGATTCGAAGGTTCCCAGACGTCCATCTTCGAAGATGTCCTAAGTCAAGCTCGAAGTACGAAGATAGGCATTGGTTCAGAGTATATCTTCGAACTAAGGCACTTTGAGATCTTTTTTTGCCAGCTAAGATGGAAGACTTATCTTTTTAGATTAGTCTTTTACCATTTTAGCCCTATCAAGGGTACCGAATAGTTTCCACTATGTCGGTTGTAATAGAGGGGTAAATAGGTCTTTTCCTTAATATTTGGGCATATAAATACCCCCCATTTCACCTTGTAATAGGGACCGAATAGAAGTTATTCAATACACACATTCAAACTATTCTAAGTTGTTATCCTTTCGGAGGCTTAGAACAGTTCACTTCGCAAACACTTCGTTTGTTAGTTTCTATTCTACAGAAACCTGTTAGCGTGATCTTTTACGCCAACAGTTGGCGCGGTCCATGGGGATCCTAGTCCAAAAAACTTCGTTCTCTACCAACTTCTTACATCATGCCTCCTAAGCGGAGAGCACCCGATAACCCTGTTTGGAGGTCCTCTCGGATCTCCGGAGAGGCACCATCCGACACGGTTGAGGTCGGAGGGCCTTCGACATTCCTTCCACCTAAAACTCCGGAAGGAGTTTCCATCCCTCGTACATACGGAGTTCCTCCGCCAATTCCTTCTATACTTCGACCAGCCGGAGTTCCTCTTCCACCTTCAATCCCACTTCGAACTGATCCCCTTGGTTCTCAAGACCCGGAAGACCCTTCCAGAGGAGATGAAGACAATCTTGGAGATATGGCCACTCAAATGGCCAGCCTCCAAGCTGAAGTAGCAAGATGGCGGCAAGAAGCTGCGAACAGGCTTCGCTCTCAAGCCGTCCCAACTGTTCCAGAAGTGCCCAAAGATGACGAACCCATTTTGGAGAACGCCTCCTTCGATAATGAATCTCCACTGCATCCTGAGCTGCAGAAAGTTCGCTTTGATCCGAAGTTTAAGACTTCGAAGCTCTATAAGTATGTTGGAGATGAAGATCCCGGAGAGTTTGTCTGTTCTTATGCCCTAGCAATTGAAGCTAGCGGAGGAGTTCGAGACACCATGGCAAAGTGCTTCCCTTTAGCCCTTCAAGGAGTGGCATTAAGGTGGTTCTGGTCTTTGAAGCCAGGATCAATTAATTCATGGGGGCAGCTGAAGAAGAAGTTTGTAAGCAATTTTCAAGGCACCTTCGTGCCTCCAATGTCAACGGGAAGCCTTTTCCAGGTGAAGCAGCTCCCTGGAGAGACATTGAGGCAATATTTCAAGCGCTTCGCTCATACGAAGTCAGAGATCCGAGGGTTGTCTACATCTTCGGTAGTTGATGCAGCTCGGGAAGGTGTCACTCATCAAGGCCTCCTGGATAAGCTCCATCGAAAAAGCATATCCTCGGTTTCTCAGCTGATGTCATACTTCGAGGAGTATGCGAGGTCGGAAGAGGGTTGGCTTCGAAGAACTGCAGCTACTTCATCCATATTGCAAGAAGTAAAAGTAGAAGTAAAAACTTCGGCACAGCCGCAAGAACCAGTCTTCGAAGTTCAACATGATCGAAGAAGGGGGCAAAAGCACCCTCGTTCTGAAGTCTTGAACATTGCACCCCCACAAAAGTTCACGCAGAGAGCTCCACATCCTTCGGGGAACAAGGTCAGCGGCTGGAGGCCGCCAGGGAAAACGGCTGGCAAAGGCCAGACTCTTTTCTGCTGCATTCATGGTGAAAATCGAAGCCATGCAACTGATACTTGCAAGGCTATACTCACTCTAAGAGGAGAATATCTAGAAAGAACTTCGGGTCGAAGTACTACCGACCGAGTTCCAGCTGCAGCGCGCCCAGAGCCGGTCCAGGCTGTGGCGTGGATAGAAAACTTCGAAGCCGCAAGACACCCTCCAGTGGCCAATGTTATGCCACCTCCGAAGCAAGAGGAAGGGCAAGACCGAGGGAAAAGAGTAGTCCTCCCCATCTCCGGAGGAGGTACCCTCGGAAGTATGTCAAAAAGACAGCGAAGAGACTATGTCAGAGAAGTGGGCCGTATTGGGACTTCGTCATCTGCAGCTGCTATGCCAGAATGGTCTCATGCCCCGATATCCTTTTCTGCGGAGGATGCAGCTGGCATTAAATTCCCGCATGCAGACCCACTTGTTATTACTGCTGATATTGCGGGCACTGAAGTTCGAAGAGTATTGATTGACGGAGGCAGTTCGGCAGACATCATTTTTGTTCAAGCCTTCGATCAATTGTGCATCTCCAGAAAGCATCTCCTTCCAGCGGCTCGTCCTTTGCAAGGCTTCGCAGGACCTCCGCTTGATGCACTCGGCCAAATAGGCCTGGAAGTTACCTTCGAAGATGGTTTGTTGGCCCGAACTGAGGAAGTAATCTTCGATGTTGTAGATGCCCCGTATGCTTACAACGTCATCTTCGGAAGAGGCATGCTAAACCAGTTCGGAGCTGTGGCGCATCACAATTATTTGTGCATGAAGATGCCCACACAAGCAGGAGTCCTTACTGTCTTCGGAGATCAAGCTATTGCCCAGAGAGCGGAATATGGTCATGGCCCCCCTCTCGATCCAAGACAAGTAAACAATGTGCAAGATAATCAAGAAAATTTTTCAACCCCTTCCGAAGCTTCAAAGAAATCCTTCCTGAGACCGAGTCCTGAAGGAGAGATTGCAACGAAGATCATTGTGAAAGATGGTAAAGAATATACATTTCAATTTGGTAAAGATTTACCTCCAGAAGTTGCAACCTCCTTGGAAAAGGTGGTAGAAGAGAATTTAGATGTCTTCGCTTGGTCTGACGAAGATATCACCGGAGTCGATCGGGATATCATTGAACATAGTTTGCTTGTAAACCCGAAGGCCCGGCCTGTTCGGCAAGGACTCCGAAAAATGTCTGCAGAAAGAGCTGTTCTGGCAAAAGACGAAGTTGAAAAACTGTTGAAGGCTGGGATTATTAGAGAAGTGGCTCACACAAAATAGTTAGCCAACCCAGTTTTCGTCAAAAAGAAATCTTCCGGAAAGTGGCGCATGTGCATTGATTTCACATCCTTGAATAAAGCATGCCCTCGTGACCCCTACCCCATGCCCCGAATTGATCAATTGGTCGACTCCACCACAGGTTCGGAGTTATTAAGCTTCCTTGACGCGTATTCTGGTTATCATCAAATATGGTTGAAGCGCGAAGATGAGATCAAGACAAGCTTCGTAACTCCTTCGGGAGTCTTTTGTTATGTAAGAATGCCTTTTGGCTTAAGAAATGCCGGGGCTACTTTTTCGAGGTTAGTTGCTAAGGCTCTAGGTCATCAATTAGGTCGCAATGTGGAGGTCTATATGGATGATATTGTGATAAAGAGTGCTTTAAAGCACCAACATAGCCTAGACTTAGCAGAAACATTCAATAGCCTTCGGGCATGTGGGATCCGTCTTAACACCGAAAAATGTATCTTCGGAGCTAAGGCTGGAAAGTTGTTAGGGTATTTAGTTTCAAGCAGGGGGATTGAAGCTAGCCCTACACAAATAAGTGCGCTACAAAAGATGGCTCCTCCGGAAAATTTAAAGCAAGTGCAAAAGCTGACCGGGCGTCTGGCAGCACTTAGCAGGTTTTTATCAAGGTCTGCGGAGAGAAGCTTGCCTATATTTAAAGCATTGAAAGGGTTCGAAGATTTTGCATGGACAACGGAGTGTCAAAAAAGCTTCGAAGATATTAAAGAATATCTCAGTAATCTCGCTACACTCACGGTGCCTATTGCGGACAAAACCCTACTCCTTTACCTTGCAGCTACAGGGTCTGCTGTCAGTGCAGTCCTTGTCAGAGAAGTGAATTTCAATGGGAAGTTGGTACAAAATCCTGTTTATTTTGTATCCGAAGCATTATCAGGAGCGAAGACGGGATACTCCGAACTCGAGAAGTTCGTTTATGCTCTGATAATGGCTTCGAGGAAATTAAGACATTATTTTTTGGCTCATAATGTAATTGTACCAACTTCGTATCCTTTGGGAGATATGCTTCGAAGTAAGGATTCCACTGGAAGAATTGGGAAGTGGGCAGTTGAGCTAGCACCTTTCGGCATATCTTTTCTAGCAAGGACAGCAATCAAATCACAAGTCTTAGCAGATTTTGTAGCAGAATGGACTCCACCTGCAAATTTGGTTCCGGAGAAGTCAAGTGACGGAGTTTGGACTGTTTATTCCGATGGGGCTTTCCAAGCATCCGGAGCAGGCATTGGAGTAGTATTAATTTCGCCTTCAGGGCAAAGAGCAATGTACTCCGCAAGACTCAACTTTAAGTCTACCAATAATATAGCTATTGAGTATTTTTCTAAGTGGGTAGAAGCAGAGCCCTTAACAGCTATCACTTCGAACAATGTACATAAATTCTTTTGGAAGAATATCATTTGCCAGTTCGGAGTGCCTAGACAACTCACAGTTGATAATGGAACACAGTTCGATGCAGAACCTTTCAGGAAGTTTTGCGAAGATCTACGCATTCAGTTATGTTTTGCTGCAGTGAGGCATCCTCAGTCTAATGGAGCCGTAGAAAGAGCCAATGGAAATATTTTGTCAGGGCTAAATCGAAGGATAGTAGGATTAGCAAAGGGACTGTGGACCGAAGAGCTTCCGAACATTTTGTGGTCCATTCGGACTACACAAACAAGGTCCACAGGTTTTACTCCATTCAGACTACTATTCAGAGATGAAGCTATGACTCCAACGGAGCTCAAAGGAGGATCGCTTCGCAGCACCGAACCGGAGATTGAAGAAGAAAGACAAGCTTCGCTAGATTTATCAGAAGAAACAAGACTTCGAGCTGTGGCTGATTTATCAAAGTATCATCAGCAGACGAAGCCTTGGTTTGACCCAAAGGTTAAGCTCAATGAACTAAGACCGGGTCATCTTGTTCTACGAAGCATTATAGCGCCAGGGAAGTTAGGAAATAAATGGGAAGGTCCGTACCTAATTGTTCGTTCAGGACGCCCTGGCTCTTTTAAATTAGCTAATTTAGAAGGTGAAGAGTTAGTACATACTTGGCATGCGGAGCACCTAAAGCGATACTTCGCATAAGGGCTCCTTGTAAATCACTTGTAATCATCTTCTGAATTAATAAAGCATATAGTACAGATAATGCCTTCCCCTCATAGACTTCCAGCTTCCGAGTGGACGCACTGGAACCGCGGGGTTGACCGAGAGGGAAGTGTCATGAAGCTGAATCATATTTTCAGACTTCGAACCATTGGTTTGAAGCTTCCGACGTGGGGGCTGACATAATCCGGAGTCCAAGCCACCGGCTTGTAGGCATCCGTAAAAGAGCCCAAAACCACATCATGCGGAGTCCAAGCCATTGGCTGGTAGACTTCGGCAAAAGAGCCGAAGGTGTCCAAAATATGCGGAGTCCAAGCCATTGGCTGGTAGACTTCCGCAAAAAGAGCCGAAGGTAGCCAAAATATGCGGAGTCCAAGCCATTGGCTGGTAGACTTCCGCAAAAAGAGCCGAAGGTGGCCAAAATATACGGAGTCCAAGCCATTGGCTGGTAGACATCCGTAAAAAGAGTCCAAAGAGACCATTGCAAACTCCGAACCATTGGTTTGACAGAGTTCGCAAAAAAGAGCCGAAGGTGGCCAAAGCAAAACAGAGTTTGAGCCATGAGCTTCGAATGTCTGTTAGCATAGTCCAAAGTGACAAATTATCTAAGACACTAAGGTGTCCTGAAAGTTATCTCAGTGATTTCTTTCAAAAAATAAGGGTACTAAGTTGCCATTCTTCAGACTACAAATAGTCGAAGCCATTTTATAAGATTTTAAAAGATCTTTAAATTGCAGAGGGGCTCCGAACCCCAAAAAATTGTACTCCGAAGTTTTTTCTTTGCGAATAACTACCTTTGAATACAGTTCGAATTTGCTTCCCCAAAGAGGGGCTAGTAAATATGGAGACAATTTTAAATCGGTATTCATTATTCGAACGAATATGTTTACAGATTACATCATGAAAAATTGGTATCTATACCAAGAAGGAATCGAAGACCTCTTCGGTCTCTAGAGCTAGGGTTGGAATGACTAGTTCCAGTGCCGGGAGTTCTAACAACTTTACGTTTAACTCTCTTGCCTCCCTTCGAAGCTCTAAAGTCCTTCTGTTCTTGTTGAAGCTCGGCCCAAGTTCGAAGCCGTTCGGGGCTCCTTTCCCAGCTTCCAAGTTTTCAGGTTTTTTACTTCGAACTTCATCTTCATCTTCAGACCATATAACGTCTTCAGAAGACGAAGTGTTCAAGTTAACCTCTTTTTCTTCCTCTTTAATATAAGATAGTATATCTTTGATTACTTCGGGCGCAATTACACCGGAGCTATCTCGAGGAACTAAAAATCGAGGACGCTTATAAGCTTTTAGAAGATCGAAGGTGGTCCATAATGAGCGAAGTTCGTCGTTAATGTCTAACACTTCGATATCTTCCGTATGAGGCAAAGCCTAAAAATATGATAAACAAATTTTCATTGATAAATGTTCATAAGCATAAAGCTTTACATAGCCAAAAATCATAAGGTATTTCTAAACCTGCAGGTTCGGAGGAGGCTGACTGCTTGAAGCTTGGGTCCGAACTTGCTTCTGGCGTTGACCTTCGTCGATCCAAGCCTTGATCGCAGAACGACCTTCGGCTCTCCATGAAGTCTGGAAGGCTCGCCAGGCAGCGGCCACACCTTCGGAAGGAGTCAGAAGCCGCTCGTCGTCGAAGGTAATTGGGCCCTCTCCTGCGCTCGGAGTTATCGATCGGCCCAGATCTTCGTAGTAGCGAAGTAGGCCAACAGCAGCCACTTGTCCGGAGAGTTCTCCGTATCGAATGCCTGCTGTCTTCATCTACTTCGCCACTCCTTGAATCCTTTTCAACAGGCGCAGAAGAGAAATGTTATCATCAGAAAGAAGTGTCCCAGTAGTACCGAAGTACTCCAAGACACCTAGCAGCTGATTCATAACTTCCACAGCTACCTTCTCGGACTTCAGCTTATCTTCGTTCAGTGCGTCCTTCATCGAAGTTACTTCTCCCAGAACCCCAGAAAGTCTAGCAGTTTCAGTAGTCAAGATATTCTTTTGGTTCAAAAGCTGGCTAGCTTCATCTTGGAGTCTGACAAGTTCGGTCCCCGCAGTAGCGTGCTCCGCCTGCATCCTTTCAATTTCTGCTCGAAGCACAATTCTTTCTGCTTCGAGCTCTTTATTCGCAGCCTCCAAACCTTGTCTTGCCCTGCGCTCTGTTGACACTATATTGTCCATCTGAATCACTCGGCTTTCGGAAATGGTAAGATTTCGTTGAAGGATGTTATTTTCCTCCCGAAGACGAGCGATTTCTTCATCGTTTGATATATTCGCAGCTCGGGCCAAGACTGTTTGCTGCAAAAAGAAAAAACCAAGGTAAACATTTATTTGTAGGTAAATTCTATGTTATTTAACAGATACTTCGTACCTGGTAAGCTGCGCGTTCTATAGCAGCATTGAGCTCCGACCTGTCCTCTTTACTTAGAATGGCCACTAAGTTGGTCTCCCCTATGTCGCGGCTAGCTCGATCCAAAGGTTCGAGCAAAGTCCGAAGACCAGTCGTTTGCCCTAAGAAAGGAGCTAGAAGGGTGAGCATGCTTATCGCTTGCTGGTCATCCTCGTTCAGCGAAGGGCCGGAGTGTTGGCTTGTGGTCTTCGGAGCCCCTGGAGACTGGCCCCCCTCGGTAGAGTGACTCTCGTCTGTTGAATCAGACGGAGTTGATCCGGAACTCGCAGCAGGGAGGGGTTCTATATTCCTTTTGCCTCTTCCTGGTCCCATTTGAGTAGCTCTCTGGGTTGGCTCCGAAGTCGTCGAATGTCCAGGGATTATTTCTTCCTGGCGGACCTCTTCCACAGGAGTGGACTCTATAAAAACAAAGGTGTTATACATTGTATAAATACACAAAATAAACATGAAAGATTTATTCGAAGTCTACCTTCGACATTTTGGTGAGGGGTAATCATTGGACTGTTTGGTGGATCGAAGGCGAGATCTTCGTCCGAATCAGCTGTTAAATCATCGACTGTAGGAGCATTTTCCTGAGCCGTCCTTGTTGCCTCTTCAAGAATCGAAGCCATAGTAACTTCGACTTCGCCTTCATCCGCAGAAACTTCGCCCTAAGGTAAATCCTCTTGAACTGCTGAAGTCCTTGGTTGCTCAAGGTTATATCGAGACTTCGGCATGTTCGCAGGTACTTCGGCTTGTGCAGTCCTTTGAGATGCATCTTCGTCTATCAGACGCACAAGCAACCTCCCTTCGTCTTCTTGGGAGTCAGAGACTGAAACCCTTGGGCTCGAAGGTGCGGGATTCTTTGGTTTCCGAGCCACCTTCTTGACCGGAGTCTTGGCGGAGTTCGAAGTACCAGCTTCGGCTTTCCTCTTTTTGGGCCCTTTCTCCGAAGGTACCCAATCCATCAAAGGGGGCGGAACGATTTCCATCATTCCCCACACCCTGTTAAATCTCTCCCAACTCCCGACCAACTTGATTCTCCATTCCTTTTCGGTCGGAGTTGGAGCGCCCAAAATCTTCTCCGAAGCCCTTACGATTTGTTCTGAAGTAATAGGGGCTGAAGAAGCTAAAAAATGAATCAAGTTAGTTACTTCTTCGAATGAATATGCATAATACATGTTGCCTTCGAAGTTACCTGCAGGACTCGAAGTCGAAGTGATTTTTCGGAGACCACCTTCCGAATCCTCTTCGAAGATGATAGGCCAGTTGGCCATCAGTGGAGAGATTTGTAACCCGAGGAACTCTTCGGCTAAGTCTCGCATGCTTAACCTTCGACTAATCTTCTGAAGTAGGTTGAGGCGAGCTTCGAGCTGACCTTGGTCTGGATGCACTAGGGCTTCCTTCCGGAATTGGATGTCTTTCAGAGGTCCGGCCAGAGGATTGCTCGCCCCAACTTCGGCATAAAACCATCTCATAACCCAGTCGGTATACCATCTTGCATTGATGTCCTTAGCAGGAAAGTGAAGGGCGTATTCATCCCGAAGCCTGAAGTTAATACTTCCGAAGGCTACTACCACTTTTTCACCTCCGGTGCCTACGAAGGTTTTTGGCTGGCATGAAGCCCTGTGTAGCGCAGCGAAGATCTCTGCCCTCCCCTCACAGCCTTCGGCTCTCAATGCCCATTCAAAGATAGCTAAGTGAGCTACTGCGTTCGGAGAAAGATGAGGAAGGGTGACGTGAAACAGATCCAGTACCTCGGCCAAGAAGTCCACTGCTGGAAGGCCTAAGCCGGCTTCGAAGAAGGCTTCGAAGACGACCACTCCTCCAGGCCTTTGCGACGGGATGAGTTCCTTTCCAGGTTTGTGGATCATGACTCCGGTACTAATCTTCCCTTCTACTGCGACTGCCAGTGTTTCTCTCTTGCAAGTAGAAGGTCCCAGTTGGAAGGATTGATCCAAATACTTCGTTGATGGCGAGCAGAGACCTTGATCACCAACATTTTGGGGATTTCCCCCTCCTGCCGCCATGGATGTCATTGCGGGTGTTGGAGGCACCGTCGCCAATGCCGCAGCCGCTGCTGCTGCGGCCGCCTGTTGTCGAGCCAAGGCCGAAGGGGCTCCGGAACTCTTGGTTTTCGCCATTGAAGTTACTGGGTTGCTTTGGAGGAAAAATGGAGGTTAGGGTTCAAAGGGCTCAAAGGGTGTTTGTTTGCAAGAGAGCAGTGGAAAGGTAATCAGGAAAGTTTTAGGCCCTTTATTTATAGCCTAGACTTTACATTTTTACCGTTAGTCCATGCCGTTTCGCATTCCTGCCCGTTACTTTTCTCTGAAATTAACGCATTCTGCAGTTTCCGTTAGAAGAAGGAAGCTAACGGCTATTTCTTATAAGTCTAAAAGGCTTTCGAACTTCCTGAGTCAGTTCTAAGATAGTTCGAAAGTAATTGTCTTAAGACTGACTTGGAGTTTTATATCTTTGTACATTTCGGAGATGAATTAAAATCTAATAACCCCTATGCCTGGTTATTTTTTCTTCCGTATACTGCTCTCCTAACATTACAGGTTTAACGGAGAAGCGTATTCGAGGGGCTACTGTTGGGGGAAAATATCCCATCTTCAGGGTTATTGCCGTAACAGCACAAAGGCAGATAATGGATTCGAAGGTTCCCAGACGTCCATCTTCGAATATGTCCTAAGTCAAGCTCGAAGTACGAAGATAGGCATTGGTTCGGAGTATATCTTCGAACTAAGGCACTTCGAGATCTTTTTTTGCCAGCTAAGATGGAAGACTTATCTTTTTAGATTAGTCTTTTACCATTTTAGCCCTATCAAGGGTACCGAATAGTTTCCACTACGTCGGTTGTAATAGAGGGATAAATAGGTCTTTTCCTTAATATTTGGGCCTATAAATACCCCCCATTTCACCCTGTAATAGGGACCGAATAGAAGTTATTCAATACACACATTCGAACTATTCTAAGTTGTTATCCTTTCGGAGGCTTAGAACAATTCACTTCGCAAACACTTCGTTTGTTAGTTTCTATTCTACAGAAACCTGTTAGCGTGATCTTTTACGCCAACACTCTCCTAGTTCATACCAAAGTGCTATGGTACGCAGTCTAGAACAATGCAATGCGACAAAGCAAACCCACCTGGATCTTTTCAAGTTATGCATAAAAGACATGGAATTTTCATTTTTTCTTGATTTTTCATCATTTTTACGGCACATTTCCATGTTTTAAAGCAGAAAGATGTCCAAGTTGCTTGTTTGCATCTAAGTCAGGAACTAGCTACAAGGCATGTAACAGATAGCAAGAACATTCAGCCAACGCATGCTAGTTACCAGAAGCAATGGTGATCATTTTTCAAGTTTAAAGCATAAAAAGCCATGCATATGACAGATATCAGACATATCAAGTGAACTGAAGCAAAACATGATCATCGACGAGTAATCAAAAGCATGTACCAGCTAGAATAAGTAAAGCAGTTCAATCATATAACAGAAGCAGGCTCAAAGTGTGATATGTGAATATGCAAGAGATGAACACACACAAAAAGACTCAAGAAAAGAGTAAAGAAGAAGGAAAACTGACGCAAAATATCCTAGAAAGGATACACAACACCCAAATCCCCTCGTAAACGCTCAAAGGTAGACTGATCTAGGGGTTTGGTGAAAATGTCAGCCAACTGATGATGGGTATCAATATGAACAAGGTCAATGACACCTTTCTCATATTGATCAGCAGAAAATGAAAGCGCACATCAATGTGTTTGGTTTTTGAATGGAGACAAGGGTTTTTCCCTACACTAATTGGACTGGTGCTGTCGCAAAACAAAGGAACTCTGGTAGGAAAGAACAACCCAAAATCTCGCAGAGTGGAAATCATCCAAACCAACTATGAGCAGCAGCTAGCAGCCGCTACATACTCAGCCTCAGTGGTCGAAATAGCAACTCTAGATTGCTTTCGAGAAGACCAAGAGACAAGAGACGAACCAAGAAACTGGCAAGTACCGGAAGTCGACTTGCGATCCAACCGACACTCACCAAAGTCAGCGTCCGAAAAGCCAGATAAATCAAGAGATGATGATGCTGAATAATAAAGACCGAGATCGGGCGCATAAGTGAGATACCTGAAGATGCACTTGATAGCCTACCGATGAGACGCGCGTGGTGAAGACTGGAAACGCGCGCAAAGTCCCACGGCGAAATGTATGTCCGATCTTATTGCCGTCAAGTACAGCAGCGAAACGATCATCCCTCGAAACTCCCTTTCATTGACCTTGACGCTGCTCTCATCCTTGTCCAGCCCCCTAGATGTGCCCACCGGGGTCATCTGCGGCTTCAACTCACCACCAAAGTCAAATTTTTTCAACATGTCACGAGTATACTTACCTTGGTGGATGAAGGTGCCGTCCTTGGTCTGCTTGATCTGGAGCCCTAAGAAGTACTTGAGATCACCCATAAGGCTCATCTCAAACTCACTGTGCATCTGCTCAGAGAACTTGGACACAAGAGAATCAGTAGTACAGCCAAAAATAATATCGTCCACGTAAATGTGAGCAACTAAGAAGTCTGAAGCAACTCTGAGCAAAAAGAGAGTCTTATCCACCGAACCCATCACAAAGCCCTTCCCCAACAAAAATTGCTTCAACCGGTCATACCAAGCCCTGGGGGCTTGCTTCAACCCGTATAAAGCCTTTTGAAGCTTAAAAACATGTCGAGGAAACTTAGGGTTCTCAAAACCGGGGGGTTGCCTAACATAAACCTCCTCTTCTATGTACCCGTTCAGAAAAGCACTCTTGACATCAATTTGAAAGAGCTTAACACCCTGGGCAACAGCTAGAAGAATACGAATGCACTCAAGACGTGCAACAGGTGCGAAGGTTTCTTCAAAGTCAATACCTTCTTTCTGGCAATAACCCTGGGGAACTAACCGAGCCTTGTTGCGCACCACAACCCCATCTTCACCTTGTTTGTTCTTGAACACCCACTTGGTGCCTATGGGGTTGCATCCTGGTGGCGGCTCAACTAGTGTCCAAGCCCGATTGCGGACAAAGTTCTCAAGCTCTTCTTGCATTGCATTAATCCAGTTAGAATCAGAAAGAGCATGAGAAACGTCTTTGGGCTCAAAAGATGCAACAAAAGCAGATTCAGCAAACACAGCAAGAGAGGTAGATGAACGCAAAGTTCTTTGAGTCAAATCACCGATGATGAACTCTAAGGGATGATCACACTGAACTGCTCGGGTTCCCTGGTGATCCGAAGTCACCTCACCAGAGTCAGCATCCGGCACCTTTGGACTCGACTGAGGGGTCCCAGCCTGAGCCCTGAAGATACATTTTTTGGGGTTAAGACGGACTCCACATGCCCGAAGGCTCTCAAATGATTCTGCTAAATCTAGGCTATGTTGGTGCTTTAAAGCACTCTTTATTACAATATCATCCATATAGGCTTCTACATTGCGACCTATTTGATGACCTAGAGCTTTAGCAATTAACCTCGAAAAAGTTGCCCTGGCATTTCTTAAGCCAAAAGGCATTCTTACATAGCAGAAGACTCCCGAAGGATTTACAAAGCTTGTTTTGATTTCATCTTCGCGTTTTAATCAGATTTGATGATAGCCAGAATACGCATCGAGGAAGCTTAATAACTCCGAACCAGCAGTGGAATCAACTAATTGATCAATTCGGGGCATGGGATAGGGGTCACGTGGGCATGCTTTATTCAAAGATGTAAAATCAATACACATGCGCCACTTCCCGGATGATTTTTTCCTGACGAAGACCGGATTGGCTAACCACTCCGTATGAGCTACTTCTCTGATGATCCCGGCCTTCAGCAATTTTTCTACTTCTGCTTTAGCAAGCATGGCCCTTTCTATGGATAACTTCCGAAGTCCTTGTTGAACAGGTCGAACCCTCAGCTTCACAAGCAAGCTATGCTCAATGATATCTCGACTGACCCCCGGAATGTATTCATCAGACCGAGCAAAGACATCCAAATTTTCTTCAACTACTCTTTCTAACAAAGTAGCAATTTTTGGAGGCAAATCTTTGCCGAATTGAAAAGAATAGTCTTTGCCGTCTTTTACAATAACCTTCGTTATGATTTCTCCGTCGGGGCTGGGTCTTGGGAAGGATTTTTTCGAAGATTCGCCTGAAGCAGAGATATCCTCCGAATTGCCTTGTACATTATTCACTTGTCTCGGGTCGAGAGGGGGGCCATGACCATATTTTGCTCTTCGCGCAGTGGCTTGATCTCCGAAGACAGTGAGTACTCCCGCTTGCGTGGGCATCTTCATACATAAAAAGTTATGATGTGCCACGGCTCCGAACTGATTTAACATGCCCCTTCCGAAGATAACATTATATGCATAAGGGGCATCTACAACATCAAAGATTACTTCCTCCGTCCTTGTCAGGAGCCCCTCTCCGAAAGCAACCTCCAGACCTATCTAGCTAAGGGCATCAAGAGGAGGTCCTGAGAAGCCTTGCAGGGGACAAGCTGCGGGAGGAGATGTTTCCTGGAGATACAAAGTTGATCGAAGGCTTGAACGAAGATGATATCTGCTGAACTCCCTCCGTCAATCCGCACTCTCTAGACTTCAGTCCCTACTACATCGGCAGTAATAACAAGGAGATCTGCATGTGGAAACTTTATGCCAGCTGCATCATCTGTAGAGAAAGATATCGTCACATGGGACCACTTGGGCATGGTAGCTGCAGACGAAGAAGTTCCAATATGGCCTACTTCCCGGACATATTCTCTTAGCTGTCTCTTCGACATACTGCCGAGGGTCCCTCCTTTGGAAATGGGGAGGACTACTCTTTTTCCCCGATCTTGGCCATCTTCTTGCTTCATATGGGGCATAATATTGACCACCGTAGGTTGTCTTGCGCGGTCAAAGTTGTCTACACGTGCCACAGCCTGCACAGGCTCAGGACGTGCCTCGGAAGGAACTCGGTCAGTAGTGCCTCGACCAAAGGTCCTTTCAAGGTACTCGCCTCTTAAAGCGAGTATAGACTTGCACGCATCGGTAGCATGACTCCGATTTTCACCATGAACGCAGCAGAAGAAGGCTTGGCCTTTGCCAGCCGGCTTCCCTTGCGGCCTCCAGCCGCTGGTCTTGCTTCCCGAAGCTTGTCAATTTCTAGGGGCAAATTTCTACAGAGGAGCAATGTTCACGACTTTGAAGCGAGGATGCTTTTGCCCCCGACACCTGTCATGCTGGACATCGATGTTAGGCCCCTGCGAAGGTGTCGAAGTCTTCACTTCGAGCTTGACTTCTTGACGGATTGATGGAGTTGAAGCTGTTCTTCGGAGCCATCCTTCTTCCGACCTAGCATATTCTTCAAAATAGGCCATCAGCTGTGCTACAGAGGATATCTGTTTCCGATGAAGTTTATCAAGGAGGCCCGCATGGGTAACTCCCTCCCGGGCTGCATCAACAACAGATGACACAGACAGCCCCCATATTTGCGACTTCGTATGAGCGAAGCGCTTGAAAAATTGTCTTAAAGTATCCCCAGGTATATGCTTCACCAGGAAAAGACTTCCCGTAGACATAGGGGGTACGATGTTACCTTGAAAGTTACTTATAAACTTTCTCCTTAACTGCTCCTAGGTTCTAATTGATCCCGGCTTCAAGGACTAGAACCAACGCAAAGCAACCCCTTCAAGAGACAGGGGGAAACACTTGGCCATGGTGTCTCGGACTCCTCCACTGGACTCAATTGCCAAAGCATACGAACGGGAGAACTCCTCCGGATCCTCTTCTCCGGAGTACTTACAGAGCTTCGAAGTTTTAAACTTAGGGTCGAAGCGCACTTTCTGTAACTTGGGATGCAGCGAAGACTTGCTATCGAAGGAGGCATTCTCTGGGGCTTCGGGATAAAGAAGAGAGTCGTCGTCTTGAGGCACTTCGGGAATGACTGGGGTGGCCTGAGAATGAAGCCTATCTGCGGCTTCTTGCCTCCACCTCACCACTTCAGCTTGGAGACTGGCCATCTAGGTCGCCATGTTGCCAAGACTGTCTTCGTTTCTTCCGGAAGGATCTTCCGGGTCGTGAGAACTGTACATATCAGTTTGAAGGACAGTCGGAGTTGGAGGAGGGACTCCATCTGGCCGAAGCATAGATGGAGTTGTAGGAGGAACTCCGTATGCTCGAGGAAGAGAATTCCCTTCGAGGGTATGAGGTGGAAGAACTACTGAAGGTCCTCTGACCTTAACTGTATCCGAAGATCTTGCTCCAGAGGTCCGAGGGGACCTCCGAGTAGGACTACCACCTGAGCTCCACTTAGGAGGCATGGTTCTAAGAGCTTGGTAGAGAACGAAGTTTTTTGGACTAGGTTCCCCACGGACGGCGCCAACTGTTGGCATAAAAGATTACGCTAACAGGTTTTGTGAAGTGAACTATTTCAAGCCTCTGAATTGGATAATAGCTCGAAGTAGTTCGAAGTTGTGTATTGAATAACTGAGTAATCGATTCTTATTATAGGGTAAGTAGGGGGGTATTTATAGGTAAAAATATTAAGGAAAAGACCTTTTTACCCCTTACTTACAACCGACATAGTGGAAACTATTCGGTACCCCTAATAGGGTTAAAATGGTAAAAGACTAATCTAATCAAAAAGAAGATAAGTCTTCCATCCTCGCTGGCAGATAAGCTCTCTGAAGATTCAACCTTCGAAGTCATACTCCGAACAGAAGTCCGCATGGATTCTTCGAGCTTGATCATGTACTAAGCCGGAGTTAATACTGGAACTTCGGTTTAGTAGATTGGCTTTGGCTTATGGCTATAGAGACCCTGAGGATGAAGTATTTTCCCCCAACAATGGGCGAGCTGACTTTCTTCCTGGGTTTGCAGATCAAACAAAGCAAACAAGGAACTTTTGTCCATCAAAAAAATACACTAGAGATTTGCTTAAACATTTTGACATGTCTGATGCTAAACCTCTTTCTACCCCAATGGGTACTTCTATTACTCTTGATCCAAATGAAGACGGAGAAAAAGTGGACCAGAAGGAGTATCGCAGCATGATCGGCTCTCTTCTGTACTTGACGGCTACGAGGCCGGACATACACTTTGTTGCGTGTCTGTGCGCTCATTTTAGGCTTCTCCCAATGTGTCACATCGTTAAGCTGTCAAACACATCTTAAGGTACCTCAAGCATACTCTTGAATTCACTATTTGGTATTTTGCATCATCTTGATTATGCTTGAGAGGTTTTTCTGACGCTGACTTTGGTGTTTGCCGGATTGATCATAAGATTACTTCTGGGACGTGCATTTTCATGGGTCTTCTCTTGTGTGTTGGTCTTCACGCAAACAGTCTAGCATTGCATAGTATACAACCGAGGCTAAATATGTAGCTGCCTCTAGCTATTGCGCACAGATTTTGTGGATGGTTTCTACTTTGCGGGACTTTGGGTTGAAGTTTTCACGTGTTCCACTATTTTGCGATAATACAAGTGCAATCAGTTTAGCAAACAGCCTAGTACAGCACTCTAGGACCAAACACATTGACGTGTGTTATCACTTTTTGAGAGATCACAATGAAAAAGGTGATATTGAATTACATTTTGTTGATACTCAAAATCATCTTGCAGATATTTTCACCAAGCCTCTCGATGCTTCTCGCTTTGCATTTTTAAGGGGAGAGCTTGGCATTTGTCATCCTTATGGCATCATGTGAGGGGGAGTTGTGTACATTTGCATATGCTTCTAAAATATGATTAATATCTTTTACATGTACATGACTTGTGTGTGCACTTTACGATACTGTCCTGCTTTAACTGTTTGATTATGCTTAGAATGAACTCATCTATCTATATGTTTTGAGCATGGCTTTTATTGCGAAAATTTGAAAATGGTCACTACCAAGTTTGGTTTCTAGCATGAATAGGCTAGGGTGCTTTTGCTATTCATTTCTTACTTGATAGCTTTGTCCTTGTCACTTGGATGCTCATATGCAACTTGATCATGTTTGCTCAAAAATAAAAAGAAAAATGATAAAAAAATGAAAAATTGAAAAATGAAAAATGAAAATGATGAAAATGGATCAAAAGTACTAAAGTGATGGTAAAATTGGAAAGATCTAGGTGGGTTTGCATAGTCGCACTACTTTGTTCTGGATTGCATACCATTGCACTTTGGTTTGAACTAGGACATCGAGTGTATACCAAGATCAACGCCTTAAGCTTTCGATGGTTTATCCTAGGCTTGGCTTGATCAGTTAGCATAAGGTTTACTTGCAAATAACCCCTAGCATTAAAAAAAATAAAAAGTTTACTTTTCTCGCATATCAAGTTTGATGTAGCTCCTTATAGTGGGATGTGCTTTTCGAGTTTGTTTCTGACTAGATTTTGTACTTCTTACCTTTCCATGTCTAGTTCACTAGTATGGGTAGTGATGTTTTTATTTGCTTAAACTTCAAACTGCTTGCTCATATGGATATTTAGATTAAGTCTATTCAAATCTTGCCATGTAGTTTAGTTAGGACAGATTGTGAGGCACAAGAAGTACTTGTACTGTAATTGGACTTAATCATATTCTGGAAGCATTGCATGGTCACTTTACTCTCTCGACTCATGGGGCTATCTTGATGTCTGCATTGCCAAAGGGGGAGAGTACTTTGAGCTTTTGATGAGTTTGTGATCTTTGGAGTCTTTTAGAGCTTTTGAGTTTTGCGTTACTTTATCATTTGGCAAGTGACATGTTTTCTCATTTTGCTCTCTTTAGAGCTTTCATGGTCACTTGTGTGTTGAACCTTTGTTTTACTCCTTTTTGGATCTTGTGTTGTCAATGCACTCATCAAGGGGGAGATTGAGGAACATAGTGAGGTGTGTCACTAGTGTTCAAGGTAATGATGAGTGATTGACAGGGTGAATTCATGAGTTGTGCCTGGATGCTCTGGATATGGTGTGTGTGTCTGTGTTTGTCTCGTGTGTGCAGGTTTGAGTTACTCATCAACTGTCGATGGCACGGGATCAGGGTTAGATGGGGAGTCTAATGCCAGATGGTCGAGGGTGTCAGTCGAAGTCAAGAGTGGACTCTGATGTACGCATGGAGGTCGAACGGGATGTTGAGTTAAAGATTGATCGAGACGATGCATCGATCGAGTCAGCAAAAGGGAAGCTAGTTCATGTGACAAGGCGGCTCGAGGGATCGAGAGCGGGAGAAATTTGATGGCGGTCGAGTTCGCGGACTGACGACGGGCATCGATGATCAGGAGAGGCTTTGTCGGTTTTTGCTGAAAACCATCGAAACTTTAAATGTTTTTACTAATTCAATAAAATTGTGTCATGTATTAGTTTATTTTTTAGTTTCATAGTGTGGACTTTTTAGTGTATTTTTGGAATGTCTCTATTATGAAAATGTACCAAAAAGGGGTCCTTTTGTATTTTTTCTTTTAGGGTCAAATAGGGTATTTTCAGTTTTATATTTTCAGAATTCTCTAGGGGCAAAGTGTAATGTTGTAGCCTTCTAGAACTTGGGCATGCAGAATATATTCCCCTCCCATGTCTTGTAGCCTGAAGTGACATTCCAGAAAAATCCTCTTTCTCGGCATAGCAATCCTTTGAACCATCAAAATCTGAGAGTGAAAGGTGTTCTGTAGTAATCCTGATTCGCTACAGTTTTGGCCGAAAAGGGATGATCGAATACAGTGTTTTATCTGGATTAGGCTGCTGTGATGTGTATTTTTTGGCGATACTGTAGCATTTCAGCCAGATTTGAATAGTGGTTGTTTCAAGGTATTCCTTGAGTTCTTAAGAATCTTTGTTTATTTTTCTTGGATAGCTTCGAAGCATGCAAACAAAGCGTGCGTTTTACAATAAAAATTCCATTCATTGAATGCCAAGTATAAATACGAAGTATGTTACAAGTACAACTCGAAAGCTAAAATACTACGAGTAATATGTGTCTAAGCATTGGAAAAAGCGAGCCCGAGGCCCCGATAGACTCGACCCTTGCTTGCTCTTTTTTCGGGCTGGGCCCGCTCTGCTGGACGAAGCCCGTCGGAGCCTGACCTCCCACAGCCGGACCATCCACGCTTCGAAGCCCACAAAACTCGCCTCTCTTCTTGTAGGTCAGCCCAAGTCCGAAGCGCAGGCGGTGCCGCATCGAAGGTAGAAAAGTCTAGGGCTTTGTCACCTTGTAAAGCCGTACCTGAAGACTGCACCCCCTCGCCACATAAGCCTACCTCAAAGCAGCTTAAGTCTGGCGAAGACGAAAAACTCCGAAGGGGATCCATATTCACGATGGCTAGCAGCTCCTGGGCTACTTCACGAATAACTTCGCCCCTAGGACCTTTCGGAAGTTTGAACCGAGGGAGGCCTTCGGACCTAGCTAATTCGAGCACCACCCAAAGCTGGCGAAGCTCTTCTGAATCCTCGAGCATTTCGAAGTCAACATCTAAAGGCTGAGCTTGGGCAGGTACAAAATACACCCGCATTTCTATTAATAAACTAACACGTCATCTTACAGGCCTACGGCTACGAATTACAAAGAGCCTAAGGAGGTATACACCTTCAGTGGAGGAGGGTTCGACGTCGAAGGCTGAGCTGGCGAGGCCTGCACCTGGCTCATCGTAAGCGGTTGACTCATTGCAGTTCGAGGACTGCTTCGCACCCTTGGGTCTTCCTGGGTTCTTGTATCCTGTGCCACGCTCCGTGGACGGCCGAGGTGGGTGAAGTCAAGTGAGAGCCTCCAAAGGCCACCAGCGTGGCTAACGTCGCTGCTTCGAGGTGATTGCACCTCGCATCATGAAGCATCTGCAGCACCCCTTGGCCAGCCACGGGCCCGACCATCAGCGCGAAGCCCTCCATCATCACTGCCACCGTCGCCGCAGCCGTTTGAGGAAATCGAGCCGGTCCCCGATAGGATCATGGGAATTGAAGTCCGGAGCCCGACAACCAGCCCCCAAGCACTCGAGGACTTCGGTCAAGCTCGAGGTGTCCTTGTCAACCCCTCGAACCATGAAGCCCTCCAGTGTTTGGTCGGCGGTGCGAAGATCAGAGTACTCCACTACCAGCTTCGCCCTAGCCTCCTCCGAAGCCCGAAGCGCTTCTTGAAGACTTTCCGTCTCCAAGGCTAGGGCTTCTTTTGCCTTGCCTGCCTCGGACCTCGCTGCCTCTGCTGCTGCTTCGGCTTGCCCCTACCTCTCGACGGCCTCCGAATCCTAGCACCGAAAGACTTCACGTTCCTCTGCTAGGAAGGTTTCCCGATAGCCCACGGAGGCCGCTGCCACAGTAGTCAGTGCGAAGGCCTAGCAAGATTCAAGAAATCTTTAGTATTCCTAAAGAGCTAAGTACCAAACGAAGCCTGTGTGAAGCTTCGCTCACCTGAACGAGGGCTTCGTTGGCGTTTGTGAAAAGGTCGAGTTGGCTTGTGCGACCAAGATGCTCCACCAAGTCCCCCCTCACCGCAGCTATGCAGCCATCGTAGGAGGCATCGATGGCCGCCTCAACACAGGCCCCACCGATACATTGAGTGGTCCCTAGAATGCTTATTTGTTCGATGGACTAGACAGAGAAGTGTTCAAGAAGGCATTGAATGGAAAATACCTAAAGAAATACTTCCCGAGCATGTGGATAAATGCCTAGATACCTTCATGCAAGATAGCCTATACCAATCATATCGTCTTCAGATTGCCGATGTCGGGGCATCGTACGCCAGAAAGGAAACACAGTTCAAGACCACACCATATAAACCTTAGCAACATATATACATTCGGTTTTTTAGATTATGGGGCAAAAATATTTCAAAAAATTGACTAGCAGACTCCATTCATCTTCGCCTTTAAGAGAATTCCTCTCACTAGTGGCGGATCGAATCCCCTCAGGGCAGACGACAGTCTAGAATTGCCTCTCGTTCACCCACGCCGTGGGAGTGGGGCACCATAACCTAAGTTCAGGATGGCCAATACCGGCCCATACTGCATCGACCGACCACTGAAGCTCGCCAAGAGGGCATCACGATCGTCATCCTGAAGAAGGCAAGTTTAATCAGAAATAGTAGTAGGAAACAAGCAGAGGAGGGGAGTCAAAGTGCACTACCTCGGGGTCCACATCGACGACGTCCTGATGAAGCTGCACTTAGTAAATCAACGAGGAGTGGTTGAAGATGTGTTGTTTCACCTAGCTCCACCATCGGTGGAAGGCCACAGAGGTCGCCCAGTAGGTCGTCCAAGACACAAGGTTCCCAGCACAAATCCCATCGGTCGTTCGCGAAAGGCGACGCCACTCCTAGGGGCGTGTGACTCACCCACGAGCCTGAATCTGGCCAACAAAGAAAAGATGGGGTGGGAGTTGACGAAAGACCAGTTGGCAGGAGAAGACCGATGGGTGGTAAAATTCATAGGAGGTCTGATGAGGGCGTTCATCGGTGAAGTCGACGGAAAGCAAGCAAGGTGAAGTGGTGGCCAAAAATATGTTGAAGGATGCATCATATCAGGATACATCCTGAGGGGCCTCTGAGTCCATTAAGCCAAAGATGAAGAAAGCACCAAGCAGGGGCCTCTGAGTCCATCAACGACATTTTCGGCCAATAGGCCAGCCGATACAAGATGAAGGAGAAGATAGATTGCTCCTAGGATGTAGTGGTTGAGTGGGATCTACACATGAGCAACAAGTTGCTCAGCCAGGAAGCGAAACTGGAAGGTTAGGGCAAGAGCCGATTTGCAAAAGACGAATTCTTCCAACCAGAGGTTCAAAAAATCAATGTGTTCAACAATATCTTTAGTGATAGTTTTCTTGTTGTGCCTCACGATATAGTAGTCCCAACTTTCAGCTAGCAGGATGCTGAGAAGAGAAGAAGGTTCGAAACAAAAGGAGAAGGGATTGGCTGGCGAGTCGATATCTAAATAGGTCAAAAAATGGACGTCAAGCAGGGAAGGACTCATTGACCCATGTACAAAAATGAAAGTGTTCAGGGCATCCGACAAAAGTAGAAGGATGCGGCCAACATCAGCTCGTGCAGATACGACTCAGCAAGGGAGAGGCCAATGCAGTGGATGATATCAATATCATCCCAAAGGTGGTGATAGATCGCCGATACCGTAAGGTACCAGTCACGCTAGCCAAGGATGAGGGAAGGAGAGTAATAAAAACCACAACCCCAGTTGGAGGAGCACATGGGGGAACACTTAAAAGGAATCCTATGGGTATCAGCGTTTATGACATCAGTAGGGTTCAGGTTGCCTAGAGGACCCAAAAAGAAATTGGAAGGGTGAGTAACTATAGGCATGAGGATCTAATCTTGCAGATTCTACAAAAGAACAAAGAAAATATGCATCAAGGAAAAGCGAACCAAGAAAAGCCGAAGAAAAAAGGGATAAAATTGTTGGGACTTACCTCAGGGATCGCATGAATGCTGGCCTTCTTACAGTAATCGGAGCACGAGATGGTGATGATCGTGAAGAACTACTAGTAGACAGAAAGCATGAATGAAAGGGTGAAGGAAAATGGATATTTATTGGCCAGGGTAATTCCTCGGCTACCACGCCAGACCAATCCCGGTGAAGAAAAGGGAGGAGAGAAATTACTCGGGGCCGAAACACGAAGCGGTTTCACAAGATGAAGGGTTTCGACTGACAGGCAATGAATGTGAAAGGATCGGCTGAAAATGCTTGGTTGCAGGGAATAATGAATGATAGTTTCAAAGCATCAAAAGTCCTTTGTACTCAAAATATGGGGGGCATGTGTTGGCACTAAGATTTAGTAAATCCCAAGCCCACTACAGATGCCACATGGTCAACAGAAGTCAAAGAGGTTCGATCAAGGAAAGTGAAGGAAACCCGTCCCTATTGTTACAAGATGATCGGACACCGAAGAGCCGATAGACATAAGGGCAGAAAAGAGGGTGAAGATTATCTGGAATTTTTTAAGATAGAGTGCTTGAATGACAAGTCTTTGGACTATAAATATGTATCCCTAGTTAGCTTAGAAGACAAATCTCTATTAATCAACTACTCGGCGCATCGCCACCCTTGGCTTCCAAGGTTTATCTGGCGGAGTTTGGCACTTGGAGCTAGGCTGCATCGTTTCGATCTCCGGCGAAGAGGCGAGTCCCGCCACCCCAAAGTCTGTACCAATTAGATCAGTATCCTCACGTCTGCATCAGATTGATCTCTTGAGGTGAACGTTGAAATAGTACGGTCGCCGGTTGTTCTCGGTGTATTAGCTAGGTCTAAGGTTGCATCCGTTCAATTTGATCTCTTAAATTGATGTGATCTAGGTGTGATAGTTTGAGGCTTCATCGGTTAGGTCTGAAATCTCTTGCTATTGTATCACTTTCATGCCGTATACCTTTTATCTAAATAAAGAATGCCTGATACTTTGATATAGTATGAAGATCATCGTGACTACCTATTGTCTTGGTTATGTCTAATCTAGTTATTGTGATGATTTTCATGATATAAACATGTTATCTGGCACGTTTTACTTATTTCTGTCAGGGTACAAGCCGACGGTTTATCTTTGATTCCACGCTTCATCTTATAAGTCATCGGAAAAGCACTCTTTGGCCTATGCAGTTAAATTCTCATCTTATCTACTGATGGCATGCCTGCCCGATTTCTTTATCACAGGACATCGGCCTTATGTCTGATCGACTTGATATTCCATGAATATCCCATCCTCACTGTGTTCATCGTCTCGATAGCCGATAGGCCATGCTACTAATGCCATATTTTCTATTCCCTTATCAGTTTCAGGGTCAAATTGATTGGCACTCCTTGATCTCTTTTTCTAAGAACGTAGGACGTGCACTGCAGTGAAACAGATCTCCCAAACCACGCGCCTATCAAAGTGTGACAACAAATGCACCAACACGGGTTTTGGTATGCACCGTGGGACACAAACTTCGCCAACTGGTCATACACGGCCCAAGACGGGTGACATATTGAGGCGACAGATGGTGGAATTGGACCAACCCGCGGTGGAGAGCCCGAACTCATCCCGTGAAGACAACATGGATGGGATGGAGGGCAAGCTTGGTCAAGGTTTCGCATCAGCCGATGAACTGCAAGAGATAGACATCGGACCGAGTGACAGACCGAGGCCAACATTCATAAGTGCTCAACTTCCTAATGGAATAAAGAACAAACTAGTCACATTACTATGAGAATATAGAGATTGTGTTGCGTGGGAATATCATAATATGCCAGGTTTAAGCCGATCAATTGTGGAACATCGGATAGCAATAAAGCAAGGGTATCAGCCTTTCAAGTAGTCACCTCGATAGTTCAAGGCGGAGATATATCTAGATATCAAGGCTGAGGTAATGAGGTTGTATGATGTGGGATTCATACGACCTTGTTGATACGTAGAATTTGTGTCAAACATCGTATCATTCTGGAAAGCTCAGAATATGTGTTGACTTCATATACTTGAACAAAGCAACCCCTAAAGATGAATACACAATGCCAATCACAAATCTATTGGTGGATGCCACAACGGGTCATAAGATCATCATCTTCATGGATGAAAATGCAGGCTATAATCAGATTTTCATGGCTGACGAAGACATCCACAAGAATGCCTTCCGGTGTCCGAGCACTATCAAATTGTATGTGTTGGGGAATAGGGAGCTATGCTAGCCAGCAAATTAAAAATTTCCACCCTATGGCCCTAGGCTCATGCGTGTGTGAGATCATAGATCGATATCTTCTAGCACAAGACGCGCTAGGTGCAGCAGAAGAAGATGTTGGAGCAGCACGTCTAGCCTCTCCTTGCTTCATCATTGCCATCCTTCATTGATCCGATCGATGAAGATGATGTAGTCATTCGCATGTAGGTGTTCACGGGCGTCGCTGTTGGAGCAATGCCTCCACGGAGTGCACTCGTACAGGGATGGAGTACCTCCCACGGCAGCATGCTAGCACCACATGTGGGAGACGGGGATCCTTGACCTCAACGTTTGAGATCAAGAAGGGGAGGAGAGAACTCTTGGGTGGCTAGGTCTTATCTAGGCTTATTGCTGTAACCAAATCCTCGTCCTCCTCTCCTTATATAGGGCAGAGGGCCCCTAGGTCGTGCTTATCCCGAAAATCTAAAAACCGTAAGAGATCCAATCTGTTTTTCCTACGTCGAAACTTCTGATTCTACATCGGAACTTCTGACAGGGTATTTTAGGTCTCTTGATATAGTACGACACGCAACAGATCCAATCTATTTTTCCCCCCTAGGAAATTCTGATACCATATCGTAACTTTCAATTAGTACGAAAATTCCCCGATTTCTAATCGGAACTTCTATCTCGTTGGAACTTCCGAAGCAACAATTGTTGTGTGTATCGAGACCAGAAATTAACCGGAACTTCTGATACCACCTATCGGAACTTCTGATCCATTGAATTTTCTTGGGCATAACCTTAAATCACCCACTTGCACAAGAACCAATTCTTTGCATGGTTTTAATCCATCCCCTTAAGTATGTGACCCGATAGATTCATACACCAACGACTGTTCACCGGAAACCGTTTCCAACTCACTAATCAATAGCGGTACCTAGAAACACATATTAACCCCCAAAAATGTACAAAATCAATTTTTCATGAACCTTGATATACTCAAGCACCAGTCTCTTTACCACGCACCGTCAGTCAAGCTCAAGGAGAGATATGTGCCACCCTTGTTGGTTAACTTGACATTTTCACTTGATCAAGTATCAGATTGAAATCATGACTAACTCCTATTGATATCAAAAAATGGCATTAATGGTTAGGATTGTCAAAATATCAATTTTGGTGATTTGGGCCGAAAATACCAATGTCCTGGGTTGGGCCGAAGCCCTACAATTCCGAAGGCACGCAAAGCTACGGGCTTTGGAAGCTTCTAGCAAGTTCCACAACCTTCGACCCGAAGGCCTTCTGAAGCCCACTCCACCGAAGCTTTGGCACGAGGAGCAAGCTTCAGCGGGCCTGACCGATGGCCCACTTCAGGTAGGGTTAGAGATTGAATCCAATTTTGACTAAGTCTTTCCACGTGTGATTAAGCCAAATCTTATTAGATTAGGCTTAGAGATTAGAAGTCTAGCCCCTATAAATATAGGGGTGAGGCCAGTTCAAAACCCCCCCAACACAAATCAACCACAAAGCTCTAGCTTTGAACCATACCTTTATTTTAACTTTACTTTCTGCACTCTTCATGGGTTTGCTTAGAAGCCCTCCGCCAGCCACTTCGGAACAGTGGTAATCCTTGTTACTTTGCCTGTGAAGTATCCGTTAATCTAGGTAATAGATTGCTATCACCTTGTTACTTTGCTTGTGAAGTATCCGCTAATCTGCGTAACAGATTGCTACCTTAGCCCCCTAGTGCAACACTTAGCAGAATTCATTCCTCAGGCCGAATTGGTACTTCGAATTTACTCTCTTGCAGGTTTCTACATTCGGAGCTACTTCGTCGGAGATATTCGGAGCTAAGAGATCAGCTTCGGAGATTGCCAGAACACCCTTCGGCGAGACTGCTGCTTCGACCACCCGTGCCGGACCGACACACCGTTGTCGGTTCGACCAAGTCCCGCATGCCAACACATTTCTCAACAGGCTTCATCACGATAGGCTCCACCACGTTCGCACTTCGCGTCAAACGAAGTCGCTCCCGCGCGTTGTGTCTAAGTTATTTTACTGTATCGGAGACTTCACGCCGAACCTTACTGTTCAGAGTTGATTATCACATCCAGATCGGCTCGGAGTCTATCTTCGGCTAGATCAGTCTGAATGCCGAAGACACCCTTCGGCGGGATACTTCACACCAAACGCCGAAGGTACACTTCGGTGACACCCTTCGCACCATACTTCGAATAAGTCAGGCTCCACTCAGTTGCTGACTTGTTCTACTTAATATATTACTTTCGGCTAATTGGATTATTTTGTGTGATCTGATTACCTGGCGACTCCACCCCCTTACCACGGTTAAGAGTAGTCGGAACGCAACATCGGTGTTGTGTTACGCTTAGGCTTGTCCCTAAGTATCCGCACACTTTTGGATCATTGAACTAACCCAAGTACGGGGCACGTTTTCGTGTCAACACACTTTTTGGTGACTCCGCAAGGGAGGGCTATGCCAACATGACGGGTACATCTACATCGGCCGCTGGTATATCTACTATGACTACTATGTCTACATCGCCGATGGACCCCATGGGAGGCGCAGATATCGACAACCGCAACATAATGTCACCTACCCTTGCAGATATTCCAACAAAAGACCGAGCAGAGATTGAGGCAAAGATGAAGGCACTCAAGGACCTCATGCTTGGGAGCTACGTTGTTGGCATAAAAGATTACGCTAACAGGTTTCTGAAGATTAGAAACTAACAAACGAAGTGTTTGCGAAAGAACCTATTCTAAGCCTCCGAAAGGGTAATAACTTAGGATAGTTCGAATGTGTGTATTGAATAACTTGTATTCGGTCCTCATTACAGGGTAAAACGGGGGGTATTTATAGGCCCAAACATTAAGGAAAAGACCTTTTTACCCCTCTATTACAACCGACATAGTGGAAACTATTCGGTACCCTTAATAGGGCTAAAATGGTAAAAGACTAATCTAGTTAGAAAGAAGATAAGTCTTCCATCTTAGCTGGCAAAGAAGTCCCTGGAAGAGTCTAAGTTCGAAGATGTACTCCGAACTAGAGCCCGTCATCATACTTCAAACTTGACCGGATGCATCTCCGAAATTATATATCAGACATTTTCATCTTAATCATCAGTCTTTATCTTGTTGCTACGATAATCTTGAAGATTAAATATTTTCCCCCAATAGTAGCCCCTCGAATACGCTTCTCCGTTAAAAATGTGATGTTAGGGAAGAAGTATACGCAAGGAAACATATTCATGTATAAAGATTAACAGATTTAAACCATCTCCGAACTATGTGGAGATGTAAACTTTGAATCAGTTTTTAATAAAATTACTTTCGAAGTAACTTAGAACTAACTCGAAAAGTCTGAAAGTCTTTTTAGACGTAGAAGAAATAGCTGTTAGCTTCTTTCTTCTAACGGAAGTTACGGAATGCTTTAATTTCGGAGCAAAGTAACGGTTGGGAATGTGAAATGACACAGGCAAACGGTAAAAAATCAGGGTCTGGGCTATAAATAGAGGGCCCAAACCGTTCTTGAGAACCTTTTCACTGCTTTCGTGCAAACAAGCCATCACCCGAGCCATAGCCGCCGTTTTTTCTCTGAAACAATCCACAAAATCCAATGGCGAAAACTAGTTTTAAGGGCCCTGGAGTGACTTCAGCCTTGGCCCGGCAGCAAGCTCCTGCAGCGGCTGCATCATCAGCGACGGCAACTCCAAATCCTTCAGTGGTGGCAATGGCGCTGGTGGGAGGAAATCCCCAAAATGTCGGTCCTCAAGACCTCTTTCCGGCGTCGACAAAGTATACAGACCAGTCTTATCAACTAGGGCCATCAACCTGCAGAAGGGAATTGCTTGCGGCTGCAATAGAAGGCAAGATTAGTTCGGGGGTTATGATTCGCAAACCTGGGAAGGAAATCATTCCGTCACCAAGGCTCGGAGAAGTGGTCGTCTTCGAAGCCTTCTTCGAAGCTGGTTTGGGTCTTTCGGCGGTAGACTTCTTGGCGGAAGTTTTAAACTTGTTCCACGTCACTCTCCCCCAACTTTCTCCGAATGCGGTAGCACGTCTTGCCATCTTCAAATGGGCGTTGCGAGCTGAAGGTTGTGAAGGGAGGGCGGAGATCTTCGCAACACTACATAGAGCTTCGTGCCAACCAAAGACCTTCGTAGGCCCCGGTGGTGAAAAGCTGGTGGTGGCCTTCGGTAGCATGAATTTCAGACTTCGGGACGAGTATGCTCTCCGATTTCATGCTAAGGCCATCAATGCCAGATGGTACACCGATTGGATCTTGAAGTGGTTTTACGCCGAAGTTGGGGCGAGAAACCGTCTAGCCGGACCTTTACAAGACATCAACTTCCGAAAGGAAGCCCTTGTGCATCCAGATCTGGGTCAGCTCGAAGCTCGCCTTAGCTTGCTTCAAAAGATCAGTCATCGGTTGAGCATGCGAGACTTAGCCGAAGAATTCCTCGAGCTTCAAATCCCTCCCTTGATGGCCAACTGGCCAATCACTTTCGAAGAGGATTCGGAAGGCGGTCTTCGGAAAATCTCTTCAACTTCGAGTCCTACAGGTAACTTCGAAAACAACATAATCTATGTATATTTATTCGAAGAGTTAACGAACTTAACTTATTTTTCAACTTCTTCAGCCCCTATAACTTCGGAGCAAATCGTACGAACTTCGGAGAAGATTTTGGGCGTTCCAACTCCAACCGAGAAAGAATGGAGAATCAAATTGGTTGGTAGTTGGGAACGATCCAACCGAGTATGGGGGCTGCTCGAAGTTATTCCGCCCCCTTTGATGGATTGGTTGCCTTCGGAGAAAGGGCCCAAGAAGAGGAAAGCCGAAGCTGGAACTTCGAGCTCTACCAAGACTCCGGTCAAGAAGGTGGCTCGAAAACCAAAAAATCCTGCACCTTCGAGCCCAAGAGCTTCAATCTCCGATTCTCAAGAGGATGAAGGCAGGTTGCTCGTGAGGCTGATTGACGAGGATGCAGCCCAAGGAACTACACAAATTGAAGAACCTGCGAATGTGCCGGAGTCTCAAGAGAACCTTGAGCAAGCGAGGACTCCAGCTGTTCAAGAGGATTTACCTCAGGACGGAGCTCCTGTGGATGAAAGTGGAGTCGAAGTCACTGTAGCTTCGATTCCGGATGAAGCAACAACGACTGTTCAGGAAAATGTTCCGACAGTCGAAGATTTGACGCTTGATTCTAACGAAGATCTCGCCTTCGATCCGCCAAGCAGTCCAATGCTCATCTGCCACCAAAATGTCGAAGGTAAACTTCGAATAATTCTTTTATCCTCTTTTTTTAATGCGAAATTATACAATGTATAATTCCTTTGTTTTTATAGAGTCCACTTCTATGGAAGAGGTCCGTCCTGAAGATACAATTCCTGGACCTTCGACGACTTCGGAGCCAATTCCAGGAGCCACTCAGATGGGTCCTAGAAAAGGCAAAGGGAAGATGGACCCCCTCCCTGCTCCGAGCTCAGGATCAAGTCCGTCTGAGTCAACAGACGAGAGCCAATCTACTGAAGGGGGTCAGTCTCCCGGGGCTCCGAAGACCACAGCTCAACACTCCGGGCCTTCGCCAAACGAAGATGACAAACAAGCCTTAAGCATGCTATCCCTTCTAGCTCCTTTCTTAGAGCGAAGAACTGAGCTTCGGACTTTTCTCGAGCCTTTGGATCGAGCTAGTCGTGAAGTTGGGGAGACGGACTTGGTGGCCATCTTGAGTGAGGCGGGGAGCTCGGAGCTTAATGCTGCCATGGAACGCGCAGCATACCAGGTATGAAGTATCTGCAAAATAGAATCAAATTTATATACAAATAATTTCTCACCTTGACTTTTTCTTTTCGCAGCAAACAGTCTTGGCTCGAGCTGCGAATATCTCCAACGGACGTGGGAACATTCTCCTTCGAGAGGAGAATGCAACTCTTCAACGAAATCTGAATATCTCCGAAGGTCGAGTGGCCCACATGGACAACATGGTTTCAATGGAGCGCAGGGCCAAACAAGGCTTGGAGGCTGTGAACAAGGAGCTCGAAGCAGAAAAAAATGTGCTTCGAGCAGAAATTGAAAAGATGCGGGCGGAGCATGCTACTGTGGGGGCCGAGCTTGTTAGGCTCCGAGAAGAAGCTAGCCAGCTACTGAATCAAAAGAATTCTTTGGCTACGGAGGCTGCTAGACTCTCTGGAGTAATAGAAGAGCTAACTTCGGCGAAGGATGCGTTAATTGAAGATAAGCTGAAGTCTGAGAAGGTAGCTACGGAGGTCATGGACCAATTGCTAGGCATTCTGAAGTACTTCGGTACTACTGGGATGCTTCCTTCGGATGACAACATCTCCCTACTGCGCCGGTTGAAAAGGATTCAAGGAGTAGCGAAACAAATGAAGACAGCAGGCATTCGTTACGGAGAAATCTCCGGACAAGTGGCTATCGTTGGTCTACTTCGTTACTACGAAGATTTGGGCCGATCAATAACTTCGAGCGCAGGAGAGGGTCCCATTAGCTTCGACGACGACCAGCTTCTCACGCTCTCCGAAAGTGTGGCCACTGCTTGGCAAGCCTTTCAAACTTCATGGAGAGCCGAAGGTCGTTCTACGATCAAGGCCTGGATTGACGAAGGACAACGCCAGAAGCAGGCTCGGTCCCAAGCTTCGAGCAGTCAGCCTCCTCCAAAACCGCAGGTTTAGAATTACCTTAGGATCTTCAACTATGTAAAGCACTACGCTTTTGTACATTTATGAATGAAGATTTGTTTATCATGTTTTTAGGCTTTGCCTCATACGGAAGATGTCGAAGTGTTAGATGTTAACGACGAACTTTGCTTATTATGGGCTACCTTCGAAATCTTAAAACTTCAAAAGCGCCCTCGATTTCTAGTTCCTCGAGATAGTTCTGGAATAATTACGTCCAAAATAAGCAAAGATATATTTTCTTGCATTAAAGAGGAAGAAAAAGAAGTTAACTTGGAAACTTCATCTTCTGAAGACATTATATGGTCCGAAGAAGAAGATGAAGCTCAAGGTAAAAAGCCTGAAGAACTTGGAAGCTGGGAAAGGAGCCCCGAACGGCTTTGAACTTGGGCCGAGCTTCAGCAAGAACAAAAAGACTTTAGAGCTTCGAAGGGAGGTAGGAGAGTTAAACGCAAAGTTGTTAGGACTCCCGGCACTGGAACTAGTCGTTCCAACCCTAGCTCTAGAGATCGAAGAGGTCTCCGATTCCTTCTTAGTATAGATACAAATTTTTCATGATGTAATCATATTTGTTCGAATAATAAATATCGATTTAAAATTGTCTCCCTATTTAATAGCCCCTCTTTGGGCGTAAGCAACTTCGAATTGTATTCAAAGATGGTTAGGCACAAAGAAAACATAGTACAATTTTTGGGGTTCGGAGCCCCTCAGTAATTTAAAGATCGAATAAAATCTTATAAAATGTCTTCGACTATTTGTAGTCTGAAGGTTGGCAACTTAGTACCTTATGTTTTTGAAATAAATCACTTGAGATAACTTTCCGGACACTTTAGTGTCTTAGATAATTTGTCACTTTGGACTTTCTTAACAGACATTCGAAGCTCATGGCTCAAACTCTGTTTTGTTTTGGCCTCCTTCGGCTCTTTTTTGCGAATTCTGTCAAACCAGTGGTTTGGATTTCGCAGTGGTCTCTTTAGACTCTTTTTACGGATACCTACAAGCCGGTGGCTTGGGCTCCGCATCAATTGGTCTCTTTGGACTCTTTTTACGGATACCTACAAGCCGGTGGCTTGGGCTCCGCATCATTTGGTCTCTTTGGACTCTTTTTACGGATGTCTTCCAGCCGGTGGCTTGGACTCCACATTCTGTTGTTTTCGAGCTCTTTTACGGATGTCTTCAAGCCGGTGACTTGGACTCCGTATTATGTCAGCCCACCACCTCAGAAAATATGATTCAAATTAATGACACTTCCCTCTCGGTCAACTCCGCGATTCCAGTGCGTCCACTCAGAAGCTGGAAGTTTATGAGGTGTAGGCATTATCTGAACCATATGCTTTATTGATTCGAAAAGTGATTACACATGATTACAAGGAGCCCTTATGCGAAGTATCGCTTTAGGTGCTCCGCATGCCAAGTATGCGCTAATTCTTCACCTTCCAAATTAGCTAATTTAAAAGAGCCAGGACGTCCTGAACGAACAATTAAGTATGGACCTTCCCATTTATTTCCTAATTTTCCTGGCGCTATAATGCTTCGCAAAACGAGATGACCCAGTCTAAGCTCATTGATCTTAACCTTCGGGTCAAACCAAGCCTTCGTCTGCTGGTGATACTTTGATAAATTGGCCACAGCTCGAAGTCTTGTCTCCTCTGTTAAATCCAGCGAACCTTGTCTTTCTCCTTCTATTTCCTGTTCAGTGCTGCGAAGTGATCCTCCTTTGAGCTCTGTTGGTGTCATAGCTTCATCTCCGAATAATAGTCTGAATGGAGTGAAACCCGTGGACCTCGTTTGAGTGGTCCGAATGGACCACAAAATCTTCGGAAGTTCTTCGGTCCAGAGTCCTTTTGCCAATCCTACTATCCTTCGATTTAGCCCTAACAAAATATTTCCATTGCCTCTTTCTACAGCTCCATTAGACTGAGGATGCCTTACTGCAGCAAAACATAACTGGATGCCTAGATCTTCGCAGAACTTTCGGAAAGGTTCTGCATCGAACTGTGTTCCATTATCAACTGTGAGTTGTCTAGGCACTCCGAACCGGCAAACGATACTTTTCCAAAAGAATTTCTGTACATTGTTCGAAGTGATAGCTGTTAAGGGTTCTGCTTCGACCCACTTAGAAAAATATTCAATATCTACCACTATGAACTTTAAATTTCCCTTAGCTACTGGAAAGGGACCAATCAAATCCATACCCCATCTAGCCATGGGCCATACCGGAGCAATAACTTGAAGAGCTGTTGGTGGGCGATGGCTCCGTCGACCCATCCACTGCCACCCTTGGCATGTGCGGACTAAGTTCTCCGCATCTGCTACTATCGTAGGCCAATAAAGCCCCTGGCGAAGTGTTTTCCCTGCCAAAGCTCGAGGGGCCAGATGGCTACCGCAAAGCCCTTCATGAATATCTCGAAGAATATCTTGGCCTTCGGTTTGGGATATACATCGGAGTAAAGGGGAACATACTCCGGCCTTGTATAAAATACCGTTGATTATTTGATAATTCCTAGCCCTGAGTTTCAATCTTGAAAACTGTGGCTCTTCAAACGAATTTGTTCCTCCTTGCAAAAGTTCCATGATCGAATTTCTCCAATCTGTACTTGGAATGCAAAGAATCTCTGCGGAGGGAATTTGTGGCACCGAAGATGTACTGAGCTCCTCATAAAAAGCTTCTTCTGGTATATCCATAGCTCCGACTGCAGCTTTTGCTAAGATGTCCGCTTGCACATTTTCTGTTCTTGGTATATTCCGAATTGAAATACCTTTGAATTGTGCTTCGATCTTACAGATTTCTTCTATGTACTTTGCAAGCTGTGGATGCCGACCTTGAAAACTTTTATCTACGTGCCCTGCTACTATTTGAGAATCTATCTTTATAACAATTCTTATAGCCCCTAGAGCACATGCTTTTCGGAGTCCCAGTAAAATCCCTTCAAACTCCGCTATATTATTGGTAGACTTAAAGTTGAGTCTTGCGGAGTACATTGCTCTTTGCCCTGAAGGCGAAATTAAAACTGCTCCAGCACCTGCTCCGGATGCTTGGAAAGCCCCATCAGAATAAACAGTCCAAATTCCTTCACTTGACTTCTCCGGAACCCACGTTGCAGGTGGAGTCCATTCTGCTACAAAATCTGGTAAGACTTGCGATTTGATTGCTGTCCTTGCCAGAAAGGATATGCCGAAGGGTGCTAGTTCAACTGCCCACTTTCCAATTCTTCCAGTGGAATCTTTACTTCAGAGCATATCTCCCAAAGGATACGAAGTTGGTACAATTACATTATGAGCTAAAAAATAATGTCTCAACTTCCTCGAAGCCATTATCAGAGCATAAGTCAACTTTTCGAGCTCGGAATACCTTGTCTTCGCTCCTGATAATGCTTCGGACACAAAATAAACTGGATTTTGTACCAACTTCCCATTGAAATCCATTTCTCTGACAAGGACTGCGCTGACAGCAGAGCCTGTAGCCGCAAGGTAAAGGAGTAGGGTTTCGTCCGCAGTAGGCACTATGAGTGTAGCAAGATTACTGAGATACTCTTTAACATCTTCAAAGCTTTTCTGACACTCCGGTGTCCATGCAAAATTTTCGGACCCTTTCAATGCTTTAAAGATGGGCAAACTTCTCTCCGCAGACCTTGCCAAAAACCTGCTAAGTGCTACCAGACGACCAGTCAGCTTTTGCACTTGCTTTAAATTTTCTGGAGGAGCCATCTTCTGTAGCGCAGTTATTTGAGTGGGGCTAGCTTCAATCCCTCCGCTTGAAACTAAATACCCTAACAACTTCCCAGCCTTAGCTCCGAAAATACATTTCTCAGGTTAAGATGAATCCCACATGCCCGAAGGCTATTAAATGTTTCTGCTAAGTCTAGGTTATGTTGGTGCTTTAAAGCACTCTTTATTACAATATCATCCATATAGGCCTCCACATTGCGACCTAATTGATGACCTAGAGCCTTAGCAACTAACCTCGAAAAAGTAGCCTCGGCATTTCTTAAGCCAAAAGGCATTCTTACATAACAGAAGACTCCCGAGGGAGTTACGAAGCTTGTCTTGATCTCATCTTCACGTTTCAACCATATTTGATGATAACCGGAGTACGCGTCAAGGAAGCTTAATAACTCCGAACCTGCGGTGGAGTCGACCAATTGATCAATTCGGGGCATGGGGTAGGGGTCACGAGGGCATGCTTTATTCAAGGATGTGAAATCAATGCACATGCGCCACTTCCCGGAGGATTTCTTCTTGACGAAGACTGGGTTGGCTAACCATTCTGTGTGAGCCACTTCTCTGATAATCCCAGCCTTCAACAATTTTTCAACTTCGTCTTTTGCAAAACAGCTCTTTCTGCAGACATTTTTCGGAGTCCTTGCTGAACAGGCTGGGCCTTCGGGTTTACATGTAAACTATGTTCAATAATATCCCGATTGACTCCGGTGATGTCTTCGTCAGACCAAGCAAAGACATCTAAATTCTCCTCAACTACTTTTTCCAATGAGGTGGCAACTTCTGGAGGTAAATCTTTACCAAATTGAAATGAATATTCTTTACCATCTTTAACAATAATCTTCGTTGCAATCTCTCCTTTAGGACTTGGTCTCGGGAAGGATTTCTTCGAAGATTCGGAAGGAGCTGAAAAATTTTCTTTATTATCTTGTACATTATTCACTTGTCTTGGATCAAGAGGGGGGCTGTGACCATATTCTGCTCTTCGGGCGGTAGCTTGATCTCCGAAGATAGTGAGCACTCCCACTTGTGTGGGCATCTTCATGCACAAGTAATTATGGTGTGCCACAGCTCCGAACTGATTTAACATGCCTCTTCCGAATATGACGTTGTAGGCATATGGAGCATCCACGATGTCGAAGATTACTTCCTCTGTCCTGGCTAAGAATCCTTCTCCGAAGGTAACTTCTAGGCCTATTTGGCCGAGTGCATCAAGCGGAGGTCCTGCGAAGCCTTGCAAAGGACGAGCCGCTGGAAGGAGGTGCTTTCTTGAGATGCATAATTGATCGAAGGCTTGAACAAAAATAATGTCTGCCGAACCCCCTCCATCAATTAGTACTCTTCGAACCTCAGTTCCTGCAATGTCGACAGTAATGACAAGTGGATCTGCATGTGGAAATTTAATGCCAGCTGCATCCTCTGCAGAAAAAGATATTGGCACATGGGACCATTCAGGCATAGCAGCTGCAGACGACGAAGTTCCAATGAGCCCTACTTCTCGGACATACTCTCTCCTCTGCCTTTTTGACATGCTTCCGAGAGTACCTCCTTCGGAGATAGGGAGGACTACTCTTTTTCCTCGGTATTGCCCCTCTTCTTGCTTCGGAGGTGGCATAATATTGACCACCGGAGGGCGTCTTGCGGCTTCAAAGTTTTCTATCCGCGCCATAGCCTGGACAGGTTCTAGGCGCACTTCAGCTGCAACTCGGTCAGTAGTACCTCGACCCGAAGTTCTCTCTAGATATTCTCCTCTCAGGGCAAGTATAGCTTTGCACGCATCAGTTGCGTGACTTCGGTTTTCACCATGAATACAGCAGAAAAGGGTCTGGCCTTGCCAGCTGGTTTACCTGGCGGCCTCCAGCCGCTGACCTTGTTTCCCGAAGGTTGTGGAGCTCTTTGGGCGAACTTCTGCGGCGGTGCAATGTTCAGAACTTCTGAACGAGGATGCTTTTGCCCCCATCTCCTATCATGCTGAACTTCGAAGACAGGTTCCCGCGGTTGTGCTGAAGTTTTTACTTCCAATTTTACTTCCTGCAATATGGACGGAGTAGCTGCAGTTCTTTGAAGCCAGCCCTCTTCTGACCTCGCATATTCTTCAAAGTATGACATCAGCTGAGAAACAGAAGATATGCTTTTCTAGTGGAGTTTATCAAGGACGCCTGGATGAATGACTCCTTCCCGAGCTGCGTCAACTACTCAAGATGTAGTTAACCCTTGGATCTGCGACTTCGTATGAGCGAAGCGCTTGAAGTATTGTCTTAATGTTTCTCCAGGGAGCTGCTTCACCTGGAAAAGAATTCCCGTCGACATTGGAGGCCCAGAACTGATTGGTCCTGGTTTAAAAGACCAGAACCATCGCAAAGCTACTCCCTGAAGAGCTAGGGGGAAACATTTTGCCATGGTGTCCCACACTCCTCCACTGGCTTCAATCGCTAGAGCGTAAGATCGGACAAATTCTCCTGGATCTTCATCTCCGGCATACTTGCAAAGCTTCGAAGTATTAAACTTCGGGTCGAAGCGGACTTTTTGTAGTTTAGGATGTAGTGGAGATTCAGTACCAAAGGAGGCGTTTTCCGGGGCTTCAGGATAGATAGGTTCGTCGTCTTTAGGCACTTCTGGAATAACTGGGATGGCTTGAGAGCGAAGCCTATTTGCAGGTTCTTGTCGCCATCTCGCTACTTCAGCTTGGAGACTGGCCATTTGAGCGGCCATATCGCCAAGATTGTCTTCATCTCCTCCTGAAGGATCTTCCGGGTCTTGAGAACTGTAAGGATCAGTTCGGAGTGGAACTTGAGGTGGAAGAGGAACTCCGGGTGGTAGAAGTATAGATGGAGTTGGCGGAGGAACTCCGTATGCTCGAGGAATGGGAATCCCTTCCGGAGTTTGAGGTGGAGGAAACGTCGAAGGTCCTCCGACCTCAAATGTGTCGGGAGATGTCACTCCGGAGGTCCGAGGGGACCTCCGAACAGGGTTACCAGTTGCGCTCCGCTTAGGAGGCATGGTGTAAGAAGTTGGTAGAGAACGAAGTTTCTTGGACTAAGTTCCCACGGACGGCGCCAACTGTTGGCGTAAAAGATTACGCTAACAGGTTTCTGAAGATTAGAAACTAACAAACGAAGTGTTTGCGAAAGAAACTATTCTAAGCCTCCGAAAGGATAATAACTTAGGATAGTTCGAATGTGTGTATTGAATAACTTGTATTCGGTCCTCATTACAGGGTAAAATGGGGGGTATTTATAGGCCCAAACATTAAGGAAAAGACCTTTTTACCCCTCTATTACAACCGACATAGTGGAAACTATTCGGTACCCTTAATAGGGCTAAAATGGTAAAAGACTAATCTAGTTAGAAAGAAGATAAGTCTTCCATCTTAGCTGGCAAAGAAGTCCCTGGAAGAGTCTAAGTTCGAAGATGTACTCCGAACTAGAGCCCATCATCATACTTCGAACTTGACCGGATGCATCTCCGAAATTATATATCAGACATCTTCATCTTAATCATCAGTCTTTATCTTGTTGCTACGATAATCTTGAAGATTGAATATTTTCCCCCAACATACGTCAAGACACGCGTGGGCTTCATCAAGCGTGACATCAACGTCCCCGACCTTGCTCGAATCCAGGTATCACCGGTATCGCCTCATTTATCTTCTTTAGAGATAGAGCAAGAGATAGCCGCATCAGTATACCAGGCCGTTAGCGCTTCACTAGCCAACCGTTTAGATTCGGCAGTTTGCTCTCAGGTAGAAGAGACACTTAGAATGTTCGTTATTACCGAGGCCGCACCCCTAGCTCCTATTATTAGTATACCTCCGATAAATCATGTTTACAACAGAACTAATGGTAGTACTAGCAAAACCATTACATCTCCGGCCTCAACATCCATGGCTGAGACTGGTCATTATGCTTACGGCAAAGGTGGCACCACGTACCACGCACCGCCCCCCACCTACGCTGGCATCAGCCTTGCCCCATGCTGCCCGCACCACATGCACAGGCGCATAGACTCGAACACGTCGTACAACTAGCACATGAGGAGGGATCCCATGGCCGACATGCCGACATCCCGCTGCGTGTCGCGCCCCCGCATGAGAGATATGCACAGGTAGTGGGCCAAGATGACATTGAGGAGTGAATCCTTGCACTGTTTAGGGAGTGCACCGGTTTCGTACCTAGAGGCTGAGCTAGGGTTTACCGGAAGCCATACCCTGACCATTTTGATACAATACCCTACCCTCGCGGCTATAGAGTCCCTGAATTCACTAAGTTTGATGGCGAGGGTAACAAAACCACACTAGAGCATGTTAGTCAATTTTTGGCACAGTGTGGAGAAGCTAGTGGGTTAGACGCTTTAAACTTAGACTATTTTCTCTCTCACTATCTGGCACCGCTTTCACTTGGTTTTCGGCACTCCCGCCAAACTCCGTCCAAACGTGGGCTGAATTAGAACAAAAGTTCCATGACTACTTTTACACGGGTGAGACAGAACTTAGGCTTTCACACTTGACATCGGTTAGGCAAAAATCTAACGAGAGCATCTCTGAGTATATCAAGCATTTTAGGGATACTAGAAATCGATGTTTTAGTCTTAATATTTCCGAGAGGGATTTGGCGGATCTAGCTTTTAGCGCGTTGCGTTCCGAGATTAAGGAGATACTAGACAACCAGCACCTTTTAGAAGTTAGCCATGTCTTGCAATAGGCTCTGGTCCAAGAGGGACGAGCTAAAGATAAAAAGTTTATTAAGACGTTTAACAAGCCTAGAGCTGAAATCCACGTCATGGGACACTCCAACGAGGAGGAATCAGAAGAAAAAGAGGATTCAGCCGACATGTACGCGGCCAAGTGGGATTGGAACGCTAAGAGTAAGCCTGCCAGTTGCTCCGAGTTACGGCCGTCTCCCACCAAGAATCGGCCTAGTGAGGTCAAGTACGCATTTGACATAACTAAGTGTGATAAAATATTTGATTTTCTCTTGAAAAACCAGCTTCTCAGATGGCCTAAAGGCCAAGTCATTCCATCTACCAACGAGCTAAAGAAACATCCATATTGTAAGTGGCATGATTCGCATTCACATAATACTAATGACTACAATGTTTTTCGATGACAGGTTCAATCGGCCATCGAAGAAGAACGATTAAAAATAGACCACAATACGAAGATGAAGATAGACAAAGATCCCTTTCCCATCAACACCATCAATATCGATGAGAAGATAGTGTTGATTCAGCTGGAACAGGATGAATCAAATAAGGTGAAGGCAGTGATTGTTGGAGAACTGTGGCCACGCACACTCATACCAAAAAATCCTGAAGTATGAGTGTGGAAGCAGAATGTTAGCACATCTCCTTCGTCTAGGGATCGCAAGAAGCCAAAGGTGACTAATCAAATGTTGTTAAACAAACACCAATGAAAGGCCAAGGAAACAGGCCCCCGTGCTAAAAAACTAAGTCAGTCGAAGGGGCCAAGGCATTCGGAGAGTGGTTTCGGACCACAGTGGCCGAGCCCTCTGCATGGTGGCTCGGACCGCAGTGGCCAAGCCCTCCGCATGATAACTTCGGGCCATAGTGCCCTAGCGCTCCCTATTGTTGCTTCGGACCCCTAGTATAGTGGCTTCGTACCCTAGTGGCCGAGCCCCTCGCAGAGCGAGTTCGGCCCTCAATGGTCGAACCATGCACCACTCTGGACGAACCCTTCGACAGGAAGATTCGGACAACACTGGCCGAACGTACCTCCGGCCTGGTAGGACACCTCACTGATATGGTCCGAGACACCGTCAACATTGCCAAATCCCCCTCTGGGTAACGGGTTCGGCTCACAGTGGGCGAAGCCACTAGAGCCGCCGATGCCTCCGCCATACAATTGGGCAAGGACTCAATGGGCTCCGTATGTATCACAACTAGAGTACCCTCTACAACATAACACTATTCCTTGTTTTCCTTCGGAGTATTATGACTGGCAGGGACAAATAGATGCAGCAGAGGGAGGCATTGTCCACAGGTTGTCCGTGGTACCTCTGAATCGACTCGTGCAGAGCGAAATCAAAGAAGGTGGGCGCAAAAAGGCAAAGAGTAGGGATTCCGAGGATATCACAGTCAGAGTAGGGTCTCCGGGAGTCCCAATCCCGAAGGTCCCTTCGCCGAAGGCTGACGAAGGTATGTCCCCTACTCCGACCGAAGCCCGCACCGGAGCCTTGTCTGATCGGCCGAACGAGGCCGGTTCGATTTCCGTGGTCCGCAGCAAGGGCTCCTCCAAAAACAGAATGTGCGAGGCCGAGCTGGACAGTACCACTTCGGCCAAAATTAACAGGAACTAGGCAGTGACACCCGGCACCAAGACACAACCATCTTGGGCACCTCCAGGTATGTACAAATCACAAAAGAGACGTCTACAACAACTACAGGCACAAGAGATGCGCGAGAAGAAGGCCGAGGATGAGCGATATGCTATTTTTGAAAAAAATCCTCCCTCGACCAACTACGAGATAGGTATGGAAGATTAAGCCGATTGAGATGACCAATCCGGCTCCTAGTCCGAGCAATGATGAAGATGACCTGCTCGATGATGACTACTCACCCATCTCTAAGTGGCCCGAACCCCAGACGATGGACATAAACATCGTCATGCTGCCCACTGAGTTCGCCCTACCACAAGACGAGGCCGAGGTCGCTCAGTTGAACCTTGGCCCATGCATTGCTATCTTTGAGAAACTCGAGGACTGAGCTCACCATCTAAAGCCTCTCTACGTTAGGGGCCACTTTGATGGAAAGCTGATCTCCTGGATGCTTGTTGACGGTGGTGCCACTGTTAACCTAATGCCTTACTCGTTGTTGAAGAAATATGGCAGTGGTGAGGATGACCTGAAGAAGACCAACTTGATGCTCAACGGCTTTAATGGTGAGTGTTCCGAGGCCAAGGGCGTGCTCTCCATGGAGTAGACAGTAGGCAACAAGACATCGCCAATGACATTCTTCATCATCGATGTGCAAGGTAACTACAGTGTGCTGCTTGGGCACGACTAGATTCACACAAATTGCTGCATTCCTTCTACTTTGCACCGTTGCCTAATTCAGTGGGACGGTGACATAGTGGAGGTCATACCCGTGGATACTTTGGCCCAAGTGGCATTGGTCGATGTGTCCATCGACGCCGTTCACAACAAAGTAGAGTGTCTATCAGGTAGAGATCTTTTGGATGACGACTTTGTTAGCATGTCCGGAGGACGTTTTGTACATTTGTCTATAAAGCCGGCTGGTGTAGCACGACTATTTCTAGTTTAGTAGTCATGTCTAGCAACAGTAATATAGATTGACTAAAGTCTCGTGTAGAACAATATCAGTCTTCTAGAGACGGTATTGCTGAAGCTATTGAGGACTTTAGTGAAGTAGAGAAATTAGGACAAGGTTTTGCGTCGGCCGATCCCTTAGAAGAAGTTGACATAGGCGATGGTAGCATCCCGAGGCCGACTTTTGTAAACCAACATTTATAGCTTGACAAAAAGACCGAAGTAATAAAGTTGCTTCGATCGTATGTCGATTGTTTCGCATGAGAGTATAGTGAGATGCCGGGATTAAGTCGTGAGCTCATGAAGCATCGGCTACCTATCAAATCTAAATTTAGGCCTTATAAGCAGCCTCCTCGATGCTTTAATTTGGCCATCTATGACCGAGTTAAAGAGGAAGTAAAACGACTGCTCAAAGCTGAGTTTATTAGGCCCTGCAGGTATATCGAATGTGTCACTAACATTGTGCCTGTAGAGATGAAAGGGAGCGGCAAAATACGAGTTTGTATTGATTTCAGGGATTTGAACAAGGCCACTCCAAAAGATGAGTATCCAATGCCGATAGCTGACATGCTGATCAACGATGCTTCGGGACACAAGGTACTAAGTTTTCTTGATGGCAATGCTGGTTATAATCAAATCTTTATGGCCGAAGAGGACGTCTACAAGACAGCCTTTCGATGCCCTGGTTTTGTCGGTTTATTCGAGTGGGTCGTCATGACTTTTGGTCTAACGAATGATGGCGCTACTTATCAACGTGCTATGAACATGATATTTCATGACTTGCTAGGAGTTATGTTAGACGTTTACATTGATGATGTTGTAGTCAAATCAGACGCTATGGGAAAACCATTTAGCTGATTTGAAAGTTTCTTTTGATAGGATGCGAAAGTATGGCTTAAAAATGAACCCACTCAAATGTGCTTTTGGCGTGTCGGTGGGCAAGTTCTTAGGCTTCATGATTCATGAAAGAGGCATAGAGATTGATCCTAAGAGACTTGAGAAAATTAGAAACTTTGCAGCGCCAGCATGCAAGAAAGATGTGCAGAAATTACTAGGCAAGATGAATTATTTGCGTCGCTTTATATCTAACTTGTCTGGCAAGATTGACGCCTTTGTTCCCATATCCCGGCTAAAGAATGGAGCCGAGTTCACTTGGGGGCAAGTCAGCAACGCTCCTTTGAAAAGATCAAGGAGTGTATGTCATCGCCACCGGTAGTGAGAGCACCCAAAGCTGGGATTCAGTTTGGGCTGTACATCGCTGCTGAAGATAGCGTGATCGGGGCCGTGCTAACCCAGGAGGTGGAGGGAAAGGAGTACATCGTCACGTTTTTGAGATGCCGCTTACTGGACGCTGAAACCATGTATGCGTTCGTGGAACGTTTATGTTTATCACTTTACTAAGCATGTACCAAATTGTGCCACTATCTCCTCGCTACTACATGTGTTGTCGTTTGCCAAACCGATGTTGTAAAACACATGTTACACAAGCCAATTCTAAGCGAGAGAATTGGAAAGTGGGCTTACGCTTTGATTGAATACGATTTGGCCTATGAACCCCTAAGAGCTATGAAAGGCCAAATTGTCACTAACTTTATAGTTGATCATCACATAGATGACAGTTGGAGCGACAACCTTGCTTTAATTGAGGTAGTACCATGGAAACTTTACTTTGATGGTTCAGCTTGCAAGAATGACCAGGGTATTGGAGTGGTTCTCATATCACCTAGTGGAATGCATTTTGAAGCCTCGGCTCGTTTAGAGTTTCCCTCTACTAATAACCAAGATGAATATAAGGCTTTATTGTTAGGACTTGAATTGTTGGAATCCATGGGTGTTAAACATGTTCACGCGCACAACGATTCTCTGTTAGTAGTGCAACAAGTGGCTAAGAGTTCTCGATGTTTCAATGGCTTACTAAATAGCTACTTGGATAAATGCCTAGGCATAGTTGCTACTTTTGATGACTATAAAATTTCTCACGTGCCAAGAGAGGCCAATTCCATTGCAAATGATTTGGCTTAGCAAGCATCTGGCTACCAAGTCAGGAGAGAGGAAAATTTTCTGTATAGGAAAAGCTGATGTTTGGTCTCACTGCTGAAGCCAGTAGCTTCGAACATGCGCGAGGGCTGTCGAAGCCCCTAGGTCGGACCCCTCCGGTCGCCGGGGACTACCGCGCACTAGGGCCCCAAGGTCGAAGTACCCCATCCGCCGAAGGGTCTGGTGTGCCGGAGCCCAAACGCCGAAGTCCCCTAGACAATGAGGGTTTCTGTGAACCCGAACCCTCCGGTAGGAGGCGTTGGCCTGACCGACATCACGCAGCTAGTCCAAGCAGGCTTCGACAGAAGCAAGAAGAGCTCGGGGGGCACTCCGAGATGAGTAACTTAGACGTTATTCTAGTGTGTGAGCCAGCAAAACCCTTAGAAGACTATAAGGGTGATTGGAGAACTCCAATCGTCTAGTATTTGAGAGACCCTAGTCAAATGGTTGATCAGAAAGTTCAGTGACAAGCTTTTAAATTTGTGTTGCTAAATGATTCACTGTATCGCCAGACTGTTGATGGAGTACTATTAAAATGTCTAGACAATGAATAGTCCCAGGTGGCTACAGGAGAAGTCCATGAATGACTTTGTGGCACTCATCAGTCGGCCCAGAAAATGAGTTGGATGCTCAAGAGAGCGGGTTTCCACTAGCCGACTATGACTGAGGATTGTTTTAAGTATTATAGAGGATGTGAGGCATGTCAGAAGTTTGGCAATATTCAGTTAGCTCCTGCTTCATTACTTAACCCTATTGTCAAGCCATGGCCATTCCGAGGTAGGGGTTTGGACTTCATCGGCCAAATTTACCATCCTTCAAAAGGGCATCGGTTCGTGTTGACGGCGACAGACTACTTCACCAACTGGACCGACGCCGTTCCTCTCAAGAACATGACTCACAACGAGGTACTTGACTTTATCTTGAAGCATATCATACATAGATTCGGCATTCCTCAAACTCTCACTATAGATTAGAGTAGTTCATTTGTTTCTAAAGAAGTGAGAGACCTTACCATATATTATGGTATTAAGTTGATAAACTCCTCACCATACTATGCTCAGGCCAATGGTCAAGCCGAGTCTAGCAATAATACTGTGATTAAGCTCATTAAGAAGAAAATTGAAGAGTTCCCTAAGAGGTGGCATGAAGTGCTTTTCGAGGCACTATGGGCTTGTAGAATTGCAAAGCATGGTGCTACCAAAGTTAGTCCATATGAGTTGGTATATGGGCAAAAAGCCGTTCTACCTGTAGAAGTAGATCTTAGCTCTTTAAGAGTTCTAAAGCAAGATGTCTTATCGGTTGACGAGTATGAGACTCTTTTGAAGGATAATCTAGAAGAAGTGACCGATAAGAGGTGAGGGCTTTAGAAGCTATAGAAATAGACAAAGGAGAGTAGATAAAGCCTACAATAAGAAGGTTAAACCAAAATCGTTTCAAGTAGGTGACTTGGTTTGGAAGACGATTTTTCCCTTAGGAACTAAGAGTCCCAAATTTGGTAAATGGTCACCTCGTTGGGAAGGTCCTTTCAAAATAGCCGAAATCGCTCCTGGCAATGCCTATGTTTTAGAGTCTTTGCATGGAGAGCGGTTTCGGAGAGCTTTGAATGACAGGTACTTGAAAAGGTATTTCCCAAGTGTGTGGCAAACAATTTGAAGAGCGTCAAAAGGCCGATGACGAAGGTATCATCCTTAGCCCATTATTCATTTAGTTCACTTAGTTCACTTAGTTCACTAAAAGGCATTGGGGGCATGTGTTGATAGCAAAAAATGGCATTAATGGTTAGGATTGTCAAAATATAAATTTTGGTGATTTGGGCCGAAAATACACATGTTCTAGGTTGGGCCGAAGACTACAAGGCCGAAGGCCCACAAAGCTACGGGCTTCGGAAGCTTCTAGCAAGTCCCATAGCCTTTGGCCTGAAGGCCTTTGGAGGCCCACTCCGCCGAAGCTTCGGCCCGAGGAGTAGGCTTTGGCAGGCCTGGCCAAAGGCCCACTTCGGGCAGGGTTAGAGATTGAGTCTGATTTTGACTAAGTCTTTCCACACGTGATTAAGTCAAATCTTATCAGATTAGTCTTAGAGATTAGAAGTGTAGACCCTATACACAAATCAACCACAAAGCCCTAGCTTTGAACCGTACCTTTATTTTACCTTTACTTTCTGCACTCTTTGTGGGTTTGCCTGGAAGCCCTCCACCGGCCACTTCGGAACAGTGTTAATCCTTGTTACTTTGCCTATGAAGTATTCGTTAATCTGCAAAATAGATTGCTATCACCTTGTTAGTTCTCTTGTGAAGTATCCGCTAATCTACGTAACAGATTGCTACCTTCGCCCCCTAGTGCAACACTTAGCAGAATTCGGTCCTCAGGCTGAATTGGTACTTCGAATTTACTCTGTTGCAGGTTTCCATGTTTGGAGCTACTTTGCCGGAGGTATCCGGTGCTGAGAGATCGGTTTTGGAGATTGCCAGAACACCCTTCGATGAGATCGCTGCTTCGACCACCCGTGCCGGACCGACACGCAGTTGTCGGTTTGACCAAGTTCCGCACGCCAACATGCTTCACAAAAGGCTTCGTCACGATAGGCTCCACGGCGCTCGCACTTCGCGTCAGATGAAGTTTCTCCTGCGCGTTGTGTCTAAATTATTTTACTGTATTGGAGACTTCACGCCGAACCCTACTATTCGGAGTTGATTGTCGCGTCCGGATCGGTTCGGAGTCTATCTTCAGCCAGATCAGTCTGAACGCCGAAGACACCCTTCGGTGGGATACTTCACACCAGACGCCGAAGGTACACTTCAGCGACACCCTTCGCACCAAACTTTGAATCAGTCAGGCTCCGCTCAATTGCTAACTTGTTCTACTAAATATATTTCTATCGGCTAATTGGATTATTTTGTGTGATCTGATTACCTTGTGACTCCACCCCCCTTACCACTGTTAATGGTAGTCGGAACGCGACATCGGTGTTGTGTTATGCTTAGGCTTGTCCCTAAGTATCCACACACTTTTGGATCGTCGAACTGACCCAAGTGCGGGGGCACGTTTTCGTGTCAACAACTCCTTAGTCGTAGTGGAATGGACATGCACTTTTTTAATCCAATACCTCGAGGGGCCCAGAGATGACTCTCCCGTTATTAGGAGGGGTAAATTCCATCTTGACCGCTCACATCCCAAGACATGTTTCACAACATACTTGAAAAAACCCTTATTACTACCCTGTTATGGAATAGCGTTAGGAAGCATCTAAGTGTGTGACTACGCATTCTGGAATCAAATGACGATCTCAGGTCTAAGGACTCTATAGATACACCATTTGAGATGTCAACTGTTGGCACATAACAATCTCAGCAGTATCTCAAGAGGGTATGTCCAACACCATATTCACCAACATGTGTCCACATCATTGATTTGACATCTCTATGTCTATGATCTGTGAAACACAATCATCAATCAGTCGGATGTGCTAACCCATGTATCATCACTGTCCCACATGATGACAAGATTAGTGACCCTTTTGAACAACATCGTCATAAAGAAAAAAGTTTCACATAACAAGTTGTACTCATTAATTAAATGCAAACTATATTTATTAAAGAAACGAGATAACAATTATCCTCATACATTAGCATCAAATCTACTAGCATCTTCCACAAACACATGACTCACTCACGGAAGTATCTAATACCCATGGAGCTCATATGTGCTTCATGCTTGGGCTATGGAAGAGGCTTCGTCAATGGATCCACCATGTTCAAATCTGTGTGCACCTTGCAAATCTTCCCATTACCTCTCTCAATGATCTCGTGGACCAAGTGATATCGCTGAAGTATATGTTTGGATTTCTGTTGTGACCTAGGATCCTTGGCTTGTGCAATGGCACCACTATTATCACAATAGAGGTCCACTGGACTGGACGCACTAGGAACAATGCTCAACTCAGAAACAAACTTCTTGATCCAAACGGCCTCCTTCGACGCATCTGAAGCAGCAATATACTCAGCTTCCATTGCAGAATCGGCCACCATCTCTTTCTTGGAAATCTTCCAACTCACTGCGCCTCCATTGAGGTAGAACACAAAGCCATATTGCGATCGAGAATCATCTTTATCGATCTGAAAGATAGCACCCGTGTAACCACTTACAATGAGCTCCTCTTCACCACCGTAAACCAGGAACATTTCCTCAACCCTTCTCAAGTACTTGAGGATACTCTTTACTACAACCCAATGACTTTCACCCGCATTCGATTGGTACCTGGTCGTAACACTTGGAGCATACGTCACATCTGGGCGTGTACACAACATGGCATATATGATGGCTCTAATTGTGGAGGCATATAGGATCACACTCATCTTCTCTAGCTCATCAGGTGTCACAACACACGGAGTCTTACTAAGAGAAATCCCATGTGACATTGGCAGAAAGCCTTTCTTAGAATTCTAAATTTTGAACCGTTTCAAAACCTTGTCAATGTACATACTTTGGCTTAATCCAATTAACCGCTTTGATCTATCTCTATAGATCTTTATGCCCAAAATGTATGCTGCCTCTCTAAGAGCTTTCATCGAAAAACTATTTTTTAGTGAAGTCTTAACAACATTCAACAAAGAAATGTCATTTCCGATCAACAATATGTCATCCACATATATGACCAAAAACACAAGTGAGCACCCAATAGCCTTTTGTAAACACAAGGCTCTTTTTCGTTCTTGATGAAGCCAAACCCTTTGACTAGCCCATCAAAACGAAGATTCCAACTCCGAGAAGCTTGCTTCAATCCCTAAATGGACTTTAGCACCTTACAAACATTCCCAGCATTCCCAGGACCGTCAAGACCTACAGGCTATGTCATGTACACATCCTCACTTAGGCTTCCATTTAGGAAAGCCATCTTGACATCCATTTGCCATATCTCATAATTATAAAATGTGGCAATAGCTAGGATGATTCGAATAGACTTGAGCATAGCGATTGGCGAAAACATTTCATCATAATCAACACCTTGATTCTGTCTGAATCCTTTTGCCACCTATCGTGCCTTATAGATATGAACATTTCCATCAACGTCTATATTTTTATTGAAGACCCATTTCCACTCAATAGTTTTTACATCATCGGGTGTATCAACCAAGTTCCAAACTTGGTTAACTCGCTTGGACTCCAACTCGGATCCAATGGCTCCAAGCCATTGTTCAGAGTCTGGTCCCATCACTGCTTCCGCATAGGTCTTGGACTCATCGTTGTCCAACAATAACACGTCGCGATGCCTAGTGGTCAAGAACATGTACCTTTCTAGCACATGGACTACTCTCCTAGACTTTCGTGGGGCTGGCGCATCCACAATAGGATCTGCAACAGTTTGCGCATCCTATTCTGGTTCAGTGGGATTCAGAACACTTTCAAGTGGCTCTCAAACCTCTTCGAGATGCATAGTCCTCCCACTAACCTTTTTTGAGAGAAACTCTTTCTCAAGAAATACGCCATTCCGAGCGACAAACACTTTTCCCTCTTCTTTATTATAGAAATATTATCCTTTGGTTTCAGTAGGATACCCCACAAAGAAGCACTTGTTAGACTTAGGACTGATCTTGTTAGACGCCATACGTTTGACATACGCATCACATCCCCAAATCTTTAGAAAAAACAAACTGGGATGCCTACCAGACCACATCTCATATGGCGTCTTCTCTACTGACTTAGATGGAACTCTATTAATCGTGAAAGTTGTGGTTTCTAGAGCGTCATCCAAAAAGGATAATGGAAGATCAGTTTGACTCATAATGGAGCGCACCATGTCCAACAAAGTATGGTTTCTCCGCTCAGAAACCCCATTCCATTGAGGCGTGCCGGGTGGAGTCAGTTGTGTAACAATTCCACACTACTTCAGGTGATCACTAAACACATGGCTCAAATATTCACCCCGATGATCCGATCATAGGAATTTGATTGTCTAGCCCATATGATTTTGTACCTCATTCTGGAATTCCTTGAACTTTTCGAAGGATTCCCACTTATGCCTCATAAAGTAGACACAGTCATATCTACTAAAGTCGTCGGTAAAAGTAAAAAAGTACTGAAATTCTTTCCTAGCCGTGTGACTCATTGGACCACACACATCAGTATGTACTATGGCCAAAAGCTCACTTGCCCTCTCACTCTGTCGAGTGAAAGGAAACTTTGTCATTTTGCCAAGTAAACAAGACTCGCATGTGTCATATGGTTCAAAATCAAATGACACCAAAAGTCCATCACTATGGAGCTTCTGTACACGCTTCTCATTTGTATGACCCAAACGACAATGCCAGACGTAGGTGGGATTCAAATCATTGAGTCGTTGTTTCTTAGTACTAATGTTATAAACGTGTGCTTCGTCAAGACTTAGAATATATAATCCATTCACTAATGGACAAACACCATAGAGCATGCTATTCGGAAATATTTAACAACTCTTGTTCTTTATTACGAATTCAAAACCATCTTCCTCTAAACATGAAGAGATAATGTTTTTGCCTAAGGCGGGAATGAAATAACAATTATTTAACTCCAAAACTAATCTTGATGGTAGCGACAATGAATAGACGCCGACGGCCAATGCTGCATCCTTTGCACCCTTCCCTACGTGGATATCCAGATCACCACTTGCACACTTTCTTACTCTACTTAGCCCCTGCAATGATTTGCAAGTATGAATCATCGATCCGGTATCAAATACACTTTAATCATTTGGATGAGTAGCAATATTAATTTCAATAACATTAATACCTGAAGCGGAAGTCCCACTTCCCTTCTTGTTTTCTGCTCGTCTAGGTACACCTTGCAGTTGCGCTTCAAATGCCCAGGCTTATGACAATGGTGGCACACATCAGAGTTGGCAGGACTAGACTTGGACTTTCTAGTCGGTTTAGACTTCGCATTAGAGATCGCATATGTAGTCTTAGCCTTCTTCCTCCTCCTCTTTTTCCCCTCATTCTAAACAATCATCACATGGTTTGGAGCCTTCCTGATACTCTCCTTAGCAGATTTTAGCATCCCATGCAACTCAGCTAGTGTCTTCTCTAGTCCACCCATGTTGTAGTTCATGATGAACGTCTCAAAGCTCGGTAGGAGCGACTGAAGAATAACATCAATAGCGAGGTATGGATCTAGTGGAGTGTCCAAACTCTCTAGAGTCTCCACGCAACAAATCATCTTGATCACGTGAGGGCTCACTGGGCTCCCTTCAGCCAGCCTACTACCAAACAAGTATTTAGACACATTGTATCTTTCTGCCCTTGCTTGGTCCTGAAACATGCCCTTAAGCCCTACGATCATATCGTAAGCATCACGTTCCTCATATTGTTTCTGAAAATGAGAGGACATGCAGGCAAGCATCAGGCAACTTACATCCACGGAATCACTAACATGCTTCTCGTAAGCACACTTATCTACTATAGAAGCATCCTCTCCTAGTTCATCAGGGTGGGGTTCCTCTAGAACATAATCCTTTTATCTTGCTTGAGAACAATTCTCAAGTTGCGGTACCAATCCATAAAGTTCATTCTAGACAATTTATCTCATTCAAGAATAGATCACAAATTTAAAAATTGAGTGCTCTTAATAGTAGACGTAGTAGGTGTCATAATCCACAAAAGATTAAATGCGAGGTTTAGCACTATGCAATGTTTATCTTCTATCTAATAAAAGAGGTTCCACTATCTAAACCAGTCACTTTCCATCTCAAGACTAATAGTGACGCAAGATCCATGGTCATGCTATCTCCTAGTGAGCTTTGGCATAACTGCTAGAAGCTAGTTTGATGAGGACATCGATAACAATGATAAAGACATCCAACACTCTATCATTCCTGGACCAATCACTCGTTCTCGTGCCCGCAAGCTTAATTACGAGGTGTGTTCGTTTCTTACTTTATATAATGATATGGATATGGATATGGATAGGATGCTACTTATGGGTGATATTTTGACTCTAATGAACATGGGAGAAGCACTTCTGGATCAAACACAAGAGGGAGAGGCGGCACAACAATCTAATTCGGATTCCACTTCAAACTCCGATTTCAGTTCGGTTTCAGCGGAATACCCTTCATTAAAAGGGGCATAACTTTCTCGTACGGAGGCAGATTGAGGCATTATTTAAGGCATTGGAAAGATAATGAAAATATCTTTCCAATGAATCTTGTGCCAAGTACTGGTTCATTACAAAAATTTCTGTGTCTTCCAAAAAAGTCATCATGTGCTGTGTCACCGTTTTGGGCCACTTTTGGCCTTGTATCCGTTTGGGGCCTTAATACTCTATAGCTGTCATGAATTAGGGTTGGGTTTTTCTTCATTTCAAACTGCCTTGAAGATTGAACTCTGACGTTCGTCAGATTGCGGAACCCCGCTCGAGAAATCAATATCTCAACTATTTGCGAGATTGTGTTTCCGTGTTCTTGGTTGTGTTCTCAATTCGCATGTAGTGATAAGCCTTCTTGGAAAGGTCAATCGCGTTTGTGCATGGTTGATAACCAATGGAGCCATGGTGTAGCGATTGCGGGGTTCAGATCAGTGCTGATCAGAAGTTGAATCGTCAACATCGAGTCCTCCACCAATCGAGTTTACCCCCTCTGACGGAAGATCGGGCACCTGTGCGCATCATAGTTGATATAGGTAAGAAACTCCTTGCTAATCACATCATATGTGACTCTTTTCATTGGAGAAGCATGTAATGCTCGACCCCAACTCCTATGCTCCAAAGCCCAAAACAGTTTTGATAGCCTTGTCAAGTGAACCAACACTATGTATGTAGAAGTCCGACTTCCGCCCCAACTAGTCGAGAAAAAAGATAGCACCCTGCTTTGGCAGACCAACTATCGATGAGCATAAACCATGGTGGGTGCAGCTATCAGGAAGAGCATCAACACTTAATTTTCTGAGGGAAAACTACTCTAGCATTTTAACGTACCTAGCTCACACGAAACATGCAAGAATAGAATAACAGGAACATAAGAAAGCATCATAGGCAATCATATTAATTGTGACATAGCATGGACTTCTTCACATGGAGATCTCCATCCCCATGTCTCCTATCATCGAGTGCGTGCTCCCAGCCTCCATGAAGAGTACAAGTCCATCTCGTTTAGGCTATACTAATTAAATGGGCCGAAGCACCGCAAAAACGATATGCAAGCCGTAATGAATTTTACATAAGCCTTGGGCTATAAATAACCATGACACGCGGGCCATATTTAATTTACATTCATTGCATGCATCTCATACATCATATTTAACCAAGGCCATGCCAGTCACGACATTCTCTGCAAAACAAAGTTATCCGAGAAATCTACAAATGACTACATTCTAGATCTGAAAAACCTGGGTCAACAAGCTCGGTTTTTCAAAATCGCGTGGGTTGGAACTTTCGATCTGGCATCAGAACTTTTGATCTGTTGGAACTTCCGATCAATATTAGAATCCCACATCACAATAATTTCCTACTATATCGAATAATTATTTGACATCGAACATCCGATTAGTATCGGAACTTCCGATCCGCCATCAGAACTTCCGATCACATCAGAACTTCCAATCTGCCGTGGACAGAAACATATCTAATTTTTTCCACCATGTATCTCCATACATAAGGAATCCAAATCGAACACTACGCATGTAGGCTCTGATACCACTGTTGGGGATTAGGGGAGCTACGCTAACCGGAAAATTCAAAATTTCTGCCCTATGGCCCTAGGCTCATGCGCGTGTCAGATCATAGATCGGTACCTTCTGGCACAAGATACGCTAGTTGTAGCAAAAGAGATGTTGTAGCAGCGTGTCTAGCCTCTCCTTGCTTTGTCCTTGATGAGGACATCACTTCACATGATACACACATGGAGCCTCCACCTACAATTCAACTACAAGGACCAATCACACGCGCCCGTGCCCGTCGCTTGAACCATGAGGTTAATTCGTTCCTTAGCAACTTTGATTATATTTGTTTGGATGGGATGCTACTGAATACTAGTGATATTTTGTTGCTTAGGAACATGGGAGATGGAATAGGAGAGTTGGAGTTGAAGACGGAGCCGCACGGATGATTTGAAGTCAAGAATTCGCTGGTTCGGACTACATCGACCACCATTCACCAAAATGGGCATAACTTCCTCATACGAAGTCCGATTGGCGCGTTCTTTGACTTTTCGGAAAGCTGAGGAGAAGACGGATCGTTTGCCGTTGGTTTCACCTCATTTGGAGTCTCGAGTCGTCCTGTGTATTTAAAACAGTACTGCATGACAGAACTGGGCCATGTTGGCCATAATCTGAGTCTGTACGTCTTCTGGCCCACAGCCCAAGTCTGTTCCCCTTCCACAGAACGCCGCCCTATATATTCTCACGCCAGCCACTTCTAGGGTTAGGTTTTGCTTTGTTGCATCTACACTGTTGTGTTTAGATCCCGCCTCTTGCACCGGACCGATTGGCTGCTGCATTGGCGTTTGTGAAACCTCACCTTATCTTCGTTTGTCTGTGATTTGGCATTCGATTTGTATCCTTCCTGTTCTTGCTTGTGTTCTTGGGTTCGCTTGCAGGAATTAGCCTTCGTGGCGAGGTCAATCGCGTTCTGCGTGGTTGATAACCAACGGAGACAGTGGTGTAACGATTGCGAGGTTTTGATCCGCCGGACCGGAGCCTTGGATCGCCAACGTCGAGATTCTCCACCAACCCAAGTTTATCCCTTACCTAGCGGAAGATCGAACAAAAATTTAATGCTCATATGGTTCCTGCTATCCACCGCGTGCGTTTAGCTACTAGTGACTTCACTGGATATGCTCTTCTTTGGTGGACTGAAATAGTTCAGGTTGGAAATGAACCACAAACTTGGGATATGTTAAAACGGCAAATGCGTGGTAGATGGGTCCCTCCTTCATATAAACGTGATTTGAGAAAAAAATTGCAGCGCCTAAACCAAGGAAATAAATCGGTAGAGGAGTATTATCAGGAGTTGCAAATAGGTTGCATGCGTGCTGAAATTGAGGAGGACAATGAGGATAAAATGGCCCGTTTTATGGTGGTTTAAGACGTGAAATTCAGGATATCATTGATTATAAAGAATACAATACTATCACTCGTCTTTTCCACCTTGCTATGCTTGCAGAAAAAGAATTGCAGGGTCGCCAACAACCACAACGCAGCATGAGGACCAACATTGGTGGTGCTACTTCACGCTCAAGAAGGGAATTACTTTTGCGTGGGAGCCAGCACATGAACAAGCTTTTGCCACACTCAAAGATCGCCTTACACATGCACCTCTACTTCAGTTACCCGACTTCGATAAGCCTTTTGAGTTAGAATGTGATGCTAGTGGTTTTGGATTAGGAGGTGTGCTGCTGCAAGGAGGTAAACCCGTGGCCTATTTTAGTGAGAAATTACATGGCCCACAGTTGAATTATTCTACCTATGATAAGGAATTATATGCCTTAGTGCGTGTGCTTGAAACTTGGCAACATTACCTTTTGCCTAAGGAGTTTATTATTCATTCCGATCATGAAGCATTGAAGCATATACGTAGTCAAGCAAATCTGAATAAACGACATGCTAAATGGGTAGAATTTATTGAGACTTTTCCATATATCATTAAGCATAAGAAAGGGAAAGATAATGTGATTGCTGATGCTTTATCTAGACGATATACATTGCTTTCTCAACTTGATTATAAGATCTTTGGTTTAGAAACATTGAAGGACATGTATGCTACTGATTTGGACTTCAAAGATGCTTTTGCAAATTGTACAAATGACCGTGCTTGGAACAAATATGTGCTGAATCATGGATATCTTTTTCGTGCTAACAAGTTATGCGTTCTGGCTAGCTCTCTTCGCTTGTTGTTATTGCAGGAAGCACACGGTGGTGGTTTGATGGGTCATTTTGGATCCAAGAAAACTGAAGATGTGCTGTCCACACATTTCTATTGGCCTAGGATGAGACGAGATGTTGAGCGCTATGTGGCACGATGCACTACTTGCAATAAAGCTAAGTCCCGTCTAAACCCACATGGTCTTTATATGCCTCTGCCCGTCCCTAGTGTACCTTGGGAGGATATTTCTATGGATTTTGTGTTAGGATTACCTAGAACTAGGAGGGGGAGAGATAGTATTTTTGTGGTGGTAGATCGTTTCTCTAAAATGGCGCATTTTATACCTTGTCACAAGAGCGACGATGCTACAAATGTTGCTGATTTGTTTTTCAGAGAGGTCGTACGCTTGCATGGAGTTCCCAATACCATCGTTTCAGATCATGATGCCAAATTCTTAAGTCATTTTTGGAGGACGTTGTGGCATAAGTTGGGGACGAAGCTGCTGTTTTCTACTACTTGTCACCCCCAAACGGATGGACAAACGGAGGTCGTCAACCGCACATTATCCACCATGTTGAGGGCTGTTTTGAAGACCAACTTGAAGCTCTGGGAAGAGTGTCTACCTCATATTGAGTTTGCATATAATAGGTCAGTACACTCCACTACTAAGGTAAGTCCATTTCAAGTGGTCTATGGCTTTAATCCGCGTGCTCCTATTGATTTGCTACCATTACCACCATCTGAAAACTTAAATTTTGATGCTACTACACGTGCTGAATTATTACTTAAGATGCATGAAACTACTAAAGCAAACATAGAGAAAATGAATGAGAAATATCGTGCTTATGGTAGTAAGGGTAGAAAAGAGATAACATTTGAACCGGGTGATCTTGTTTGGTTGCACTTGCGCAAGGGTCGTTTTCCTGATTTACGAAAGTCTAAATTGATGCCCCGTGCTGATGGTCCTTTCCGTGTGCTTGAGAAGATAAATGACAATGCATATAAGCTTGAGTTGCCTGCAGCTTTTGGGGTTAGTCCCACATTTAACATTTCAGATTTAAAGCCCTATTTGGGAGATGATGATGAGCTTGAGTCGAGGACGACTCCAATTCAAGAGGGGGAGGATGATGAGGACATCACTTCACATGATACACACATGGAGCCTCCACCTACAATTCAACTACAAGGACCAATCACACGCGCCCGTGCCCGTCGCTTGAACCATGAGGTTAATTCGTTCCTTAGCAACTTTGATTATATTTGTTTGGATGGGATGCTACTGAATACTAGTGATATTTTGTTGCTTAGGAACATGGGAGATGGAATAGGAGAGTTGGAGTTGAAGACGGAGCCGCACGGATGATTTGAAGTCAAGAATTCGCTGGTTCGGACTACATCGACCACCATTCACCAAAATGGGCATAACTTCCTCATACGAAGTCCGATTGGCGCGTTCTTTGACTTTTCGGAAAGCTGAGGAGAGGACGGATCGTTTGCCGTTGGTTTCACCTCATTTGGAGTCTCGAGTCGTCCTGTGTATTTAAAACAGTACTGCATGACAGAACTGGGCCATGTTGGCCATAATCTGAGTCTGTACGTCTTCTGGCCCACAGCCCAAGTCTGTTCCCCTTCCACAGACCGCCGCCCTATATATTCTCACGCCAGCCACTTCTAGGGTTAGGTTTTGCTTTGTTGCATCTACACTGTTGTGTTTAGATCCCGCCTCTTGCACCGGACCGATTGGCTGCTGCATTGGCGTTTGTGAAACCTCACCTTATCTTCGTTTGTCTGTGATTTGGCATTCGATTTGTATCCTTCCTGTTCTTGCTTGTGTTCTTGGGTTCGCTTGCAGGAATTAGCCTTCGTGGCGAGGTCAATCGCGTTCTGCGTTGTTGATAACCAACGGAGACAGTGGTGTAACGATTGCGAGGTTTTGATCCGCCGGACCGGAGCCTTGGATCGCCAACGTCGAGATTCTCCACCAACCCAAGTTTATCCCTTACCTAGCGGAAGATCGGGACCACTCCCCCATTAGTCCTTGCCATCATTCGCCTATCCGATCGATGAAGATGACGTAGTCATTCGCATGTAGATGTTCACGAGCATCGCTATTGGATCAACGCCTTCACACAGTCCACACGTACAGGGATGGAGTACCTCCCACGGTAGCATGCTAGCACCACACGAGAGAGACGGGGATCCTTGACCTAAACATTTGAGATCAGGAAGGGGAGGAGAGAACTCTTGGGTGGCTAGGTCTAATCTAGGCTTATTGTGGTACCCAAAACGTCCTCCTCCTCTCCTTATATAGGGCTGGGAGCCCCTAGGTCGTGCTTATCCCGAAACCCTAAAAACCATAATAGATCAAATCTATTTTGCCTACGTTGGAACTTCTGATCCTGTATCAGAACTTTTGATAGGGTATTTTAGGTCTCTTGATACAGTGCGACATGCAACAGATCCAATCTGTTTTCGCCCACCTTAGAACTTCTGACACCATATCGGAACTTCCGACAAGTGCAAAAATTCCCTGATTCCTAATCAGAACTTCTAGTTCGTCGGAACTTCCGATACCATATCGGAACTTCCGAAGCAATAATTTATCTCTATATCGAGACTAGAAATTAACCGAAAATTTCGATACCACCTATCAGAACATCCGATCCATTGAATTTTCTTTGGCATAACCTTTAGTATGAATGGGTGGTGATGACCTTCAGCTTGAAGAACGCGGAGCAACCAACCATAGAGCCATGAACTACATTTCTCATGATTTGATCGGCCTATTATTCGAGATATACATCGACGATGTCGTGGTCAAGTCAAGCGATGTCCAAAACCACGTGGCCGATCTACATCAAGTCCTAGAAATGGCTCAGAAGTATGGATTGAAGATGAATCTTGAAAAATGCGCCTTTGGTGTATCGGTAGGGAAGTTCCTGGGCTTTATTGTACACGAAAGAGGGATCGAGGTCAGCCAGTGCAGCATCAAAGCCATCAAGAACACCTAACCCCCCTACCGATAAAACCGAATTTTAGTCGCTAATCGGGATGATAAATTTCCTCAGAAAATTTATAGCGAACCTCCATCTCACCGTCCGTTCCGTCGCACATGGCCTCTGCAACATCATCCATTCAATCGCACGAGGAAGACCCTACATGTTGTCTGTTCCATTGCGCGTGGATGACCATACTCGTCATGCGCCACCTCGGTTCCATCCTTATCCTCCTAAGGTCCTCCACCTTTTGTGCTCAATATTTTCTTTTTGATGGTTAATTAATTTGCTCAATGAAGATAATCCTATTAATTTGTGCAATTTGAGGACGTATGTGACAATTTAGTTTGATTTTGTTGTTTTGACAAATTTATTCATGCAATGCAATGCTCTCTCATTAATTTGTGCTCTATGATGCTTTATTCATTTTTGTGCTCAATATTATTAGTCCTACATTTAATTCATGCAATGTTGTTTCATTAAGTGTCGTTCATAGTTTCATTACATGCTTAACATTATTATTTGTTAGTAATATTGCTTAATGAATTAGTTGTCACACACACCTATGATTTAAATTGTATCGTAGTGGCGAGGAGGCCATCAAGTTGGCAGCCCGACATCTAAGAGCAATCATGTTCAACTAAATTTAATGATATTTTTTAAATTTGTTTTTATTTCAGTTATAAAATTGTGCTTATTACATTATTTGTATTTAACTTTATAATTTAATGATATTTGTTATATTTCTTTTTATTTAAGCTATTATTTTCGTTGATTTTTCAAGAGTCTTTTTTCTTATATTATTCTAACAAATTTTGAAAAACAAGTTAGAGTCACGCAACTGATTACGTCGTCTCCCGTTCAGGAGTGTTGGATTATAGATATGACTGGGCAACTGGTCATATTTATAGGAAGACGCTCTCGAATTGTCCATGCTTGGATAGTCTGGGGATGGGCGGCCCGCTTAGCTGGACCACGTGGTCCCGTATGTTTCTAGAGAGAGTTTCAGTGGTGTCTCCTTATTGTTCTTTGGATTCACAACCCTCTCGACTCTGAGTTGAGACGTGTATTTTGAGAACAACAAGGAGATGTTGCCAAAATTACCTCTAGAATCGTACGGGACCACGTAGTGCAGATGTTGGCGTAAAAGATTACGCTAACAGGTCTTTGGAAGTTAGAAACTAACAAACGAAATGTCTACGAAGTAAACTATTTTGAGCCTCCGAATGGATAATAACTCAAAATAGTTCGAAGATGTGTATTGAAAATAACTTGTATTCGGTCCTCCTTACAGGGTAAAACGGGCGGTATTTATAGGCCCAAACATTAAGGAAAAGACCCTTTTATCCCTCTGTTACAACCGACATAGTGGAAACTATTCTGTACCCTTAATAGGGCTAAAATGGTAAAAGACTAATCTAATGAGAAAGAAGATAAGTCTTCCATCCTAGCTGGCAGGAAGGCTCTTGGAAGTGTCCAAGTTCGAAGATATACTCCGAACTAGAGTTCACCTCCATACTTCGAACTTCATCCAATGTACTCCCGGAGTTACATGCTGAAAACCTTTGATTCAATCACCTGCCTTTGTCTTGTTATAGCAATAACCCCGAAGATGAAGTATTTTCCCCCAACACTAGCCCCTCGAATACACTTCTCCGCTAGATCTGTAACGTTAGGAGAGCAGTATACGCAAGAAAAATAATCATGCGCAGGGGTTAACAGATTTAATCCACCTACGAAATATGTGGAGATGCAAGACTTCGAATCAACTTCTAAGAAAGTTACGTTCGAACTATCTTAGAATTAACTTAAGGAGCCCGAAAGCTTTTTTAGACTTAGAAGAAATAGTAGTTGGCTTTTTTCTGCTAACGGACGTTACGCGATGCGTCAACTCCACAACAAGATAACGGTTAAGAATGTGAAACGACATATACAAACGGTAAAAAATCGTGGCCTGGGCTATAAATATAGAGCCCAGCCCCTTCTCGAATACTCTTCTCATTGCTTTAGTGCAGACAAAAACCTAGCCTCCATCTTCTTCCTTGAACCAACAGAGCGGTTCCATGGCAAAGACTAGTTTCAAAGTTCCTGGGGCAGCTTCAGCCTTGGCTCGGCAGCAGGCCGCGGCAGCAGCAGCGGCGGCAACATCGGCGACGATGACTCCGACAACGACAGTAGCAGCACCAATGGCAACGCCAGGAAGAAATCCCCAACGCGATGATCCTCATGATCTCCTTTCGTGTCGTTGAAGTATGCGGATCAATCTTACCAACTGGGACCTTCAACCAGCAAGAGGAAATCGTTCGCGGCAGCGATAGAAGGGAAGATTAGTTTGGAGATTGTGATTCGCAAACCTGGAAAAGAAGCTATTCCTTCACCAAGACCCGGAGAAGTGGTTGTCTTCGAAGCCTTTTTCGAAGCAAGATTAGGGCTCCCGGCTGTCGACTTCCTAGCTGAGGTACTGGATTTATTCCATGTTACTCTCCCCCAACTCTCTCTGAACGCGATAGCATGTCTCGCCATCTTCGAATTGGCATTGCGGGCTGAAGGCTGTGAAGGAAGAGCAGAAATCTTTGCAGCCCTACACCGAGCTTCTTGCCAGCCCAAGACCTTCGTAGGCCCCGGAGGTGAGAATATGGTGGCGGCCTTCGAGAGTATTAACTTCCGGCTTTGATATGAGTACGCTCTTCGATTTCCAGCCAAGGCCATCAATGACAGGTGGTATACGGATTGGATCCTCTGCTGGTTTTACGCCGAAGTTGGGGCAGGAAGTCGGCTAGCGGGACCTCTAAGGGACATAAACTTCCGGAGGGAAGCCCTTGTCCACCCAGATCCAGGCCAGCTCGAAGCTCACCTTAGCCTACTTCAACGCATTAGCCACCGTCTAAGCATGCGGGATCTGGCAGAGGAGTTCATCGGACTTCAGATCCCCCCTCTGATGGCCAACTGGCCTATCTCCTTCGAGGAAGATCCAGAGGGCGACCTCCGAAAGATCTCTTCGAGCTCGAGCCCTGTAGGTAACTCCGAAAACAACATGTTTCATATATACTTATTTGAAGAAATAACCCATGTCAACTTATCTTTCAGCTTCTCTAGCTCATATGACTTCGGAGCAAATTGTGCGAGCTTTGGAGAAAATTCTAGGAATTCCAACTCCGGCCGAGAAAGAATGGAGGATAAAGTTAGTGGGTACTTGGGAACGATCCAACCGAGTATGGGGGTTACTCAAAGTTGTTCCGCCCCTCTTTTGAATTGGGTGCCTTCGGAGCAAGGGCCTAAGAAAAGGAAAACTGAAGTTGGACCTTTAGCCCCTACCAAGACTCCATCAAAGAAAGTAGCTCGAAAGCCAAGAACTGCGGCGCCTTCAAGTACGATATCTTCGATCTCTGATTCCTCGGAGGATGAAGGAATGCTTGTCGACCTAATTGACAAGGATGAAGCCCAAGCAGATGCAAGCACCGGCAATGCTGCAAACGTGCCGGGGGTTCCAAACAGCCCTGTGCAGGTTGGGACTTCGACTGTTCAAGACAACTTGTCGCGTGAAGGAGCCCCAATAACCAAAAGCGGAACCTAAGTGGCTGCGGAGGCAGCTCCGATTCTGGACAAAGTAACGACTGCAGCTCCTGAAGAGGCTCTAACAGTCGAAGCTTCAGTTTTGAATTTTGACTCCGACGAAGACTTTGGGGTGGCTTTTGACACTCCAAGCAGCCCAATGCTCACCCGCCGACAAGACTTCGGGGGTAAACTTCGCATAATCCCTTTGTTCTTTTTTCCTGCAAAACTATACAATCTATAATACCTTTGCCTCAACAGGATCCACTCATATGGAAGAGGTTCGTCCCGAAGATACGGTTCTTGGGACTTCAGCAACTTCAGAGCCAATTCCAGAAATCGCCCAAATGGGACCTAGAAAAGGTAAAGGTAAAATGGACCCACTCCCTACTCCGAGTTCAGGATTAACTCCGTCTGAATCAACAGACGAGGGTCAATCTACAGAGGGGGGCCAGTCTGCCGAAGTTCTTGAAGATACGGCCCAGCGCTCCGACCCCTCGCCGAACGAAGATGACTAGAGGGCTTTGTCTATGCTCCCTCTTCTAGCTCCTTTCTTGGAGCAAAGAACTGGACTTCGGACTTTGGATTGAGCTAGCCGCGAAGTCGGGGGGACAGACTTGGTAGCCATCCTGAGCGAAGCTGAGGGTTCGGAGCTCAACGCCGCCATGGAGCGTGCAGCGTACCAGGTATGAAGTATCTGCAAAACAAAATTAATCTCACCTACAAATAATTTCTCACCTTGGTTTTTCCTCTTTGCAGCAAATTGTCTTGGCCCGAGCTGCGGCTGTTTCAAATGAGCGCGGAAGCTTTCGCCTTCGAGAAGAAAATACTGCTCTTCAGCGAAATCTTAACATCTCTGAAGGTCGGGTTTCACACTTAGACAACATGGTTTTAGTAGAGCGAAGGGCCAGACAAAGCTTGGAAACTACGAATAAAAAGCTCGAAGCAGAACAAATTGTGCTTCGGGCAGAAATAGAAAAGATGCAACCGAGCTTGCTTCTGGCGTTGTCCTTCATCAATCCAAGCCTTGATCGCAGTGCGACCTTCGGCTCTCCATGAAGCTTGGAAGGCTTGCCAAGCAGCGGCCACATCTTCGGAAGGATTAAGAAGCCGGCTGTCGTCGAAGGTAATGGGAGCTGCCCCTGCATTCAGGGTTATCGATATTCTCAGATCCTCATAGTAATGAAGTACGCCGAGAGCAGCCACTTGTCCGGACATTTCTCCATACCGAATGCCTGCCATCTTCATCGTCTTCGCAGCCCCTTGGATCATTTTTAACCACCGCAGCAGGGAGACGTTGTCATATGTGTTTGAAGATCTTGCTCCGGAGGTTTGAGGGGACCTCCGAGTAGGACTACCACATGCGCTCCGCTTAGGAGGCATGGTTTAAGAACTTTGTAGAGAACGATGTTTTTTGGACTAGGTTCCCCACGGACGGCGCCGTATGAAGGAATTTTGTTGGGACTTCGAAAGGAACGTGCTCTAGGGGCTACAAGAGTTGTTATTAAGACAGATTCTCAGATTGTAGCAGGGCATGTCGATAAGAGCTTTCAAGTTCAGCATCCACAGCTTGCAAAATACTTGGAAGAAATCTGTAAGATTGAAGCAGCATTTAAAGGGATTTCCATTCGAAGTATACCCAGAGCAGAAAATGTGCAAGCTGAAATCTTAGAAACAGCCGCAGCTCGGGCCAATACTATTTGCTGCAAAGAGGAAAAACCAAGGTGAGAAATTATTTGTAGGTGAGAAAAACCAAGACAGTATTTCAAGCGCTTCGCGCATACGAAGTCGCAAATTCGAGGGTTAACTACGTCTTCTGTAGTTGACGTAGCTCGAGAGGGAGTTATTCATGCAGGTGTTGGGGGAAAATATTTCATCTTCAGGGTTATTGCAGTGACAAGATAAAGACTGGAGATCGAGCTAAAGACTTCCAACATATATCTTCGGAGATACATTGAGTCAAGTTCGAAGCATGATGATGAGCTATAGTTCGAAGTATATCTTCGAACTTGGACTCTTCCGGGATATTTTCTGCCAGCTAAGATGGAAGACTTATCTTCTTTCTCATTAGATTAGTCTTTTACCATTTTAGCCCTATTAAGGGTACCGAATAGTTTCCATTATGTCGGTTGTAACAGAGGGGTAAAAGGGTCTTTTCCTTAATGTTTGGGCCTATAAATACCCCCCGTTTCATCCTGTAATAAGGACCGAATACAAGTTGTTCAATACACACACTTGAACTATTCTTTACCCTTAATAGGGCTAAAATGGTAAAAGACTAATCTAATGAGAAAGAAGATAAGTCTTCCATCCTAGCTGGCAGGAAGGCTCTTGGAAGTGTCCAAGTTCGAAGATATACTCCGAACTAGAGTTCACCTCCATACTTCGAACTTCATCCAATGTACTCCCGGAGTTACATGCTGAAAACCTTTGATTCAATCACCTGCCTTTGTCTTGTTATAGCAATAACCCCGAAGATGAAGTATTTTCCCCCAACACTAGCCCCTCGAATACACTTCTCCGCTAGATCTGTAACGTTAGGAGAGCAGTATACGCAAGAAATATAATCATGCGCAGGGGTTAACAGATTTAATCCACCTACGAAATATGTGGAGATGCAAGACTTCGAATCAACTTCTAAGAAAGTTACGTTCGAACTATCTTAGAATTAACTTAAGGAGCCCGAAAGCTTTTTTAGACTTAGAAGAAATAGTAGTTGGCTTTTTTCTGCTAACGGACGTTACGCGATGCGTCAACTCCACAACAAGATAACGGTTAAGAATGTGAAACGACATATACAAACGGTAAAAAATCGTGGCCTGGGCTATAAATATAGAGCCCAGCCCCTTCTCGAATACTCTTCTCATTGCTTTAGTGCAGACAAAAACCTAGCCTCCATCTTCTTCCTTGAACCAACAGAGCGGTTCCATGGCAAAGACTAGTTTCAAAGTTCCTGGGGCAGCTTCAGCCTTGGCTCGGCAGCAGGCCGCGGCAGCAGCAGCGGCGGCAACATCGGCGACGATGACTCCGACAACGACAGTAGCAGCACCAATGGCAACGCCAGGAAGAAATCCCCAACGCGATGATCCTCATGATCTCCTTTCGTGTCGTTGAAGTATGCGGATCAATCTTACCAACTGGGACCTTCAACCAGCAAGAGGAAATCGTTCGCGGCAGCGATAGAAGGGAAGATTAGTTTGGAGATTGTGATTCGCAAACCTGGAAAAGAAGCTATTCCTTCACCAAGACCCGGAGAAGTGGTTGTCTTCGAAGCCTTTTTCGAAGCAAGATTAGGGCTCCCGGCTGTCGACTTCCTAGCTGAGGTACTGGATTTATTCCATGTTACTCTCCCCCAACTCTCTCTGAACGCGATAGCACGTCTCGCCATCTTCGAATTGGCATTGCGGGCTGAAGGCTGTGAAGGAAGAGCAGAAATCTTTGCAGCCCTACACCGAGCTTCTTGCCAGCCCAAGACCTTCGTAGGCCCCGGAGGTGAGAATATGGTGGCGGCCTTCGAGAGTATTAACTTCCGGCTTTGATATGAGTACGCTCTTCGATTTCCAGCCAAGGCCATCAATGACAGGTGGTATACGGATTGGATCCTCTGCTGGTTTTACGCCGAAGTTGGGGCAGGAAGTCGGCTAGCGGGACCTCTAAGGGACATAAACTTCCGGAGGGAAGCCCTTGTCCACCCAGATCCAGGCCAGCTCGAAGCTCACCTTAGCCTACTTCAACGCATTAGCCACCGTCTAAGCATGCGGGATCTGGCAGAGGAGTTCATCGGACTTCAGATCCCCCCTCTGATGGCCAACTGGCCTATCTCCTTCGAGGAAGATCCAGAGGGCGACCTCCGAAAGATCTCTTCGAGCTCGAGCCCTGTAGGTAACTCCGAAAACAACATGTTTCATATATACTTATTTGAAGAAATAACCCATGTCAACTTATCTTTCAGCTTCTCTAGCTCATATGACTTCGGAGCAAATTGTGCGAGCTTTGGAGAAAATTCTAGGAATTCCAACTCCGGCCGAGAAAGAATGGAGGATAAAGTTAGTGGGTACTTGGGAACTATCCAACCGAGTATGGGGGTTACTCAAAGTTGTTCCGCCCCTCTTTTGAATTGGGTGCCTTCGGAGCAAGGGCCTAAGAAAAGGAAAACTGAAGTTGGACCTTTAGCCCCTACCAAGACTCCATCAAAGAAAGTAGCTCGAAAGCCAAGAACTGCGGCGCCTTCAAGTACGATATCTTCGATCTCTGATTCCTCGGAGGATGAAGGAATGCTTGTCGACCTAATTGACAAGGATGAAGCCCAAGCAGATGCAAGCACCGGCAATGCTGCAAACGTGCCGGGGGTTCCAAACAGCCCTGTGCAGGTTGGGACTTCGACTGTTCAAGACAACTTGTCGCGTGAAGGAGCCCCAATAACCAAAAGCGGAACCTAAGTGGCTACGGAGGCAGCTCCGATTCTGGACAAAGTAACGACTGCAGCTCCCGAAGAGGCTCTAACAGTCGAAGCTTCAGTTTTGAATTTTGACTCCGACGAAGACTTTGGGGTGGCTTTTGACACTCCAAGCAGCCCAATGCTCACCCGCCGACAAGACTTCGGGGGTAAACTTCGCATAATCCCTTTGTTCTTTTTTCCTGCAAAACTATACAATCTATAATACCTTTGCCTCAACAGGATCCACTCATATGGAAGAGGTTCGTCCCGAAGATACGGTTCTTGGGACTTCAGCAACTTCAGAGCCAATTCCAGAAATCGCCCAAATGGGACCTAGAAAAGGTAAAGGTAAAATGGACCCACTCCCTACTCCGAGTTCAGGATTAACTCCGTCTGAATCAACAGACGAGGGTCAATCTACAGAGGGGGGCCAGTCTGCCGAAGTTCTTGAAGATACGGCCCAGCGCTCCGACCCCTCGCCGAACGAAGATGACTAGAGGGCTTTGTCTATGCTCCCTCTTCTAGCTCCTTTCTTGGAGCAAAGAACTGGACTTCGGACTTTGGATCGAGCTAGCCGCGAAATCGGGGGGACAGACTTGGTAGCCATCCTGAGCGAAGCTGAGGGTTCGGAGCTCAACGCCGCCATGGAGCGTGCAGCGTACCAGGTATGAAGTATCTGCAAAACAAAATTAATCTCACCTACAAATAATTTCTCACCTTGGTTTTTCCTCTTTGCAGCAAATTGTCTTGGCCCGAGCTGCGGCTGTTTCAAATGAGCGCGGAAGCTTTCACCTTCGAGAAGAAAATACTGCTCTTCAGCGAAATCTTAACATCTCTGAAGGTGGGGTTTCACACTTAGACAACATGGTTTCAGTAGAGCGAAGGGCCAGACAAAGCTTGGAAACTACGAATAAAAAGCTCGAAGCAGAACAAATTGTGCTTCGGGCAGAAATAGAAAAGATGCAACCGAGCTTGCTTCTGGCGTTGTCCTTCATCAATCCAAGCCTTGATCGCAGTGCGACCTTCGGCTCTCCATGAAGCTTGGAAGGCTTGCCAAGCAGCGGCCACATCTTCGGAAGGATTAAGAAGCCAGCTGTCGTCGAAGGTAATGGGAGCCGCCCCTGCATTCAGGGTTATCGATATTCTCAGATCGTCATAGTAATGAAGTACGCCGAGAGCAGCCACTTGTCCGGACATTTCTCCATACCGAATGCCTGCCATCTTCATCGTCTTCGCAGCCCCTTGGATCATTTTTAACCACCGCAGCAGGGAGACGTTGTCATATGTGTTTGAAGATCTTGCTCCGGAGGTCTGAGGGGACCTCCGAGTAGGACTACCACCTGCGCTCCGCTTAGGAGGCATGGTTTAAGAACTTTGTAGAGAACGATGTTTTTTGGACTAGGTTCCCCACGGACGGCGCCGTATGAAGGAATTTTGTTGGGACTTCGAAAGGAACGTGCTCTAGGGGCTACAAGAGTTGTTATTAAGACAGATTCTCAGATTGTAGCAGGGCACGTCGATAAGAGCTTTCAAGTTCGGCATCCACAGCTTGCAAAATACTTGGAAGAAATCTGTAAGATTGAAGCAGCATTTAAAGGGATTTCCATTCGGAGTATACCCAGAGCAGAAAATGTGCAAGCTGAAATCTTAGAAACAGCCGCAGCTCGGGCCAATACTATTTGCTGCAAAGAGGAAAAACCAAGGTGAGAAATTATTTGTAGGTGAGAAAAACCAAGACAGTATTTCAAGCGCTTCGCGCATACGAAGTCGCAAATTCGAGGGTTAACTACGTCTTCTGTAGTTGACGTAGCTCGAGAGGGAGTTATTCATGCAGGTGTTGGGGGAAAATATTTCATCTTCAGGGTTATTGCAGTGACAAGATAAAGACTGGAGATCGAGCTAAAGACTTCCAACATATATCTTCGGAGATACATTGAGTCAAGTTCGAAGCATGATGATGAGCTATAGTTCGAAGTATATCTTCGAACTTGGACTCTTCCGGGATATTTTCTGCCAGCTAAGATGGAAGACTTATCTTCTTTCTCATTAGATTAGTCTTTTACCATTTAGCCCTATTAAGGGTACCGAATAGTTTCCATTATGTCGGTTGTAACAGAGGGGTAAAAGGGTCTTTTCCTTAATGTTTGGGCCTATAAATACCCCCCGTTTCATCCTGTAATAAGGACCGAATACAAGTTGTTCAATACACACACTTGAACTATTCTAAGTTATTATCCTTTTAGAGGCTTAGAACAGTTCACTTCGCAAACACTTCGTTTGTTAGTTTCTAATCTTCAGAAACCTGTTAGCGTAATCTTTTACGCCAACAGTTGGCGCCGTCCGTGGGGAACCTAGTCCAAGAAACTTCGTTATCTACCAATTTCTTATATCATGCCTCCTAAGCGGAGCGCAACTCGTAACCCTCTTCGGAGGTCCCCTCGGACCTCCGGAGAGACACCTCCCGACACTGTTGAGGCCGGAGGACCTTCGACGTTTCCTCCACCTCAAACTCCGGAAGGAGTTCCCATTCCTCGAGCATACGGAGTTCCTCCGCCAACTCCATCTATTCTTCGACCACCCGGAGTTCCCCTTCCACCTCAAGTTCCACTCCGAACTGATCCTTACAGTTCTCAAGACCCGGAAGATCCTTACGGAGGAGATGAAGACAATCTTGGTGACATGGCCCCTCAAATGGCCAGTCTTCAAGCTGAAGTAGCGAGATGGCGACAAGAAGCTGCAAATAGGCTTCGCTCTCAAGCCATCCCTGTTATTCCGGAGGTGCCTGAAGACGACGAACCTATCTATCCTGAAGCCCCGGAGAATGCCTCCTTTGATACCGAATCTTCGTTGCATCCTGAACTGCAAAAAGTTCGCTTCGATTCGAAGTTTAAGACTTCGAAGCTTTGCAAGTATGACGGAGATGAGGATCCTGGAGAATTTGTCCGTTCTTATGCTCTAGCAATTGAAGCTAGTGGAGGAGTGCGGGACACCATGGCAAAATGCTTCCCCTTAGCTCTTCAAGGAGTGGCATTGCGGTGGTTCTGGTCCTTGAAGCCAGGATCAATTAATTCATGGGGACAGCTGAAGAAGAAGTTTGTAAGCAATTTCCAAGGCACCTTCGTGCCTCCAATGTCGACGGGAAGTCTTTTCCAGGTGAAGCAACTCCCTGGAGAGACATTGAGGCAATATTTCAAGCGCTTCTCTCATACGAAGTCACAGATCCGAGGGTTGACTACATCTTCAGTAGTTGACGCATCTCGAGAGGGAGTCATTCATCTAGGCCTCCTTGATAAACTTCACCGGAAAAGCATATCTTCTGTTTCTCAGTTGATGTCATACTTTGAAGAATATGCGAGGTCGGAAGAGGGTTGGCTTCGAAGAACCGCGGCTACTCCGTATGTATTGCAGGAAGTAAAATTGGAAGTAAAAACTTCGGCACAGCCGCGAGAGCCTGTCTTCGAAGTCCAGCATGATAGGAGAAGGGGGCAAAAGCATCCTCATTCGGAAGTCCTGAACATTGCACCCCCGCAAAAGTTTGCCCAGAGAGCTCCACAACCTTCGGGAAACAAGGTCAGCGGCTGGAGGCTGCCAGGGAAACCGGCTGGTAAAGGCCAGACCCTTTTATGCTGTATTCATGGTGAAAACCGAAGCCACGCAACTGATACTTGCAATGCTATACTTACTCTGAGAGGAGAATATCTAGAAAGAACTTCGGGTCGAGGTACTACTGACCGAGTTCTAGCTGAAGTGCGCCCGGAGCCTGTCCAGGCTGTGGCGCGGATAGAAAACTTCGAAGCTACAGGACGCCCTCCGGTGGTCAATATTATGCCACCTCCGAAGCAAGAAGAAGGGCAAGACAGGGGAAAAAGAGTAGTCCTCCCCATCTCCGGAGGAGGTACTCTCGGAAGCATGTCAAAAAGGCAGAGAAGAGATTATGTCAGAGAAGTGGGGCACATTAGAACTTCGTCATCTGCAGCTGCTATGCCTGAATGGTCCCATGTACCAATATCTTTTTCTGCAGAGGATGCAGCTGGCATTAAATTTCCACATGCAGACCCACTTGTCATTACTGCCGACATTGCAGGAACTGAGGTTCGAAGAGTGTTAATTGACGGAGGCAGTTCAGCAGACATTATTTTTTGTTCAAGCCTTCGATCAATTGTGCATCTCCAGAAAGCACCTTCTTCCAGTGGCTCGTCCTTTGCAAGGCTTTGCAGGACCTCCGCTTGATGCACTCGGACAAATAGGCCTGGAAGTTACCTTCAGAGAAGGATTGTTAGCCAGGACAGAGGAAGTAATCTTCGACGTTGTAGATGCTCCATATGCCTACAACGTCATCTTTGGAAGAGGCATGTTAAATCAGTTCGGAGCTGTGGCACACCACAATTACTTGTGCATGAAGATGCCCACACAAGCAGGAGTGCTTACTGTCTTCAGAGATCAAGCTACCACCCGAAGAGCGGAATATGGTCATGGCCCCCCTCTTGATCCAAGACAAGTGAATAATGTACAATACAATCAAGAAAATTTTTCAACTCCTTCCGAATTTTCGAAGAAATCCTTCCCAAGACCAAGTCCTGAAGGAGAAATTGCAACGAAGGTTATTGTTAAAGATGGTAAAGAATATGCATTTCAATTTGGTAAAGATTTACCACCAGAAGTTGCTACCTCCTTGGAAAAAGTAGTGGAAGAAAATTTAGATGTTTTTGCTTTGTCTGACGAAGACATCACCGGAGTCAGTCGAGATATCATCGAACATAGTTTACTTGTAAACCCGAAGGCCCGGCCTATTCGGCAAGGACTCTGAAAAAAGTCTGCAGAAAGAGCTGTTCTTGCAAAAGACGAAGTTGAAAAATTGTTGAAGGCTGGGATTATCAGAGAAGTGGCTCACACAGAATGGTTAGCCAACCCAGTCTTCGTCAAGAAGAAATCCTCCAGAAAGTGGCGCATGTGCATTGATTTCACATCCTTGAATAAAGCATGCCCTCGTGACCCCTACCCCATGCCCCGAATTGATCAATTGGTCGACTCCACCGCAGGTTCGAAGTTATTAAGCTTCCTTGATGCGTATTCCGGTTATCATCAAATATGGTTGAAACGCGAAGATGAGATCAAGACAAGCTTCGTAACTCCCTCGGGAGTCTTTTGTTATGTAAGAATGCCTTTTGGATTAAGAAATGCCGGGGCTACTTTTTTGAGGTTAGTTGCTAAAGCTCTAGGTCATCAATTAGGTCGCAATGTGGAGGCCTATATGGATGATATTGTAATAAAGAGTTCTTTAAAGCACCAACATAGCCTAGACTTAGTAGAAACATTTAATAGCCTTCGGGCATGTGGGATTCGCCTTAACCCCGAGAAATGTATCTTCGGAGCTAAGGCAGGGAAGTTGTTAGGGTATTTAGTTTCAAGTAGGGGGATTGAAGCTAGCCCTACTCAAATAACTGCGCTACAAAAGATGGCTCCTCCGGAAAACTTGAAGCAAGTGCAAAAGCTGACAGGTCGTCTAGCAGCACTTAGCAGATTTTTGGCAAGGTCTGCGGAGAGAAGCTTGCCCATATTTAAAGCATTGAAAGGGTCCAAAGATTTTGCATGGACACCGGAGTGTCATAAAAGCTTCGAAGATATTAAAGAGTATCTCAGTAATCTTGCTACACTCACGGTGCCTACTGCGGACGAAACCCTACTCCTTTATCTTGCGGCTACAGGCTCTGCGGTCAGCGCAGTCCTTGTCAGAGAAGTGGATTTCAATGGGATGTTAGTACAAAATCCAGTTTATTTTGTGTCCGAAGCATTATCAGGAGCAAAGACAAGGTATTCCGAACTCGAAAAGTTCGTTTATGCTCTGATAATGGCTTCGAGGAAATTAAGACATTATTTTTTGGCTCATAATGTAATTGTACCAACTTCGTATCCTTTGGGAGATATGCTCCGAAGTAAAGACTCCACTGGAAGAATTGTAAAGTGGGCAGTCGAACTAGCACCCTTCGGCATATCTTTTCTGGCAAGGACAGCAATCAAATCACAAGTCTTAGCAGATTTTGTAGCAGAATGGACTCCCCCTGTAACTTTGGTTCCGGAGAAATCAAGTGAAGGAATTTGGACTGTTTTCTCTGATGGAGCCTTCCGAGCATCCGGAGCAGGCGTTGGAGCAGTTTTAATTTCGCCATCAGGGCAAAGAGCAATGTACACCGCCAGACTCAACTTTAAGTCTACAAACAATATAGCGGAGTATGAAGGGATTTTATTGAGACTCCGAAAAGAACGTGCTCTAGGGGCTACAAGAATTCTTATAAAGACAGATTCTCAAATAGTAGTAGGGCACGTAGATAAAAGCTTTCAAGTTCGGCATCCACAACTTGCAAAGTACTTAGAAGAAATCCATAAAATCGAAGCACAGTTCAAGGGTATTTCAATTCGGAGTATACCAAGAACAGAAAATGTGCAAGTGGACATCTTAGCAAAAGCTACAGCCGGAGCCATGGACGTACCAGAAGAAGCTTATTATGAGGAGCTCAGTACACTTTCGGTGCCACAAATTCCCTCCGCAGAAATTCTTTGCATTCCAAGTACAGATTGGAGAAATCCAATCATGGAAATTTTGCAAGGAGGAGTAAATTCATTTGAAGAGCCACAGTTTTCAAGATTGAAACTCAGGGCTAGGAATTATCAAATAATCAACGGTATTTTATACAAGGCCGGAGTATGTTCCCCTCTACTCCGATGCATATCTCAAGCTGAAGGTTAAGAAATTCTTCGAGAAATCCATGAAGGACTTTGCGGTAGCCATTTGGCCCCTCGAGCTTTGGCAGGAAAAACACTTCGCCAGGGGCTTTATTGGCCTACAATAACTGCTGATGCGGAGAGCTTGGTCCACACTTGTCAAGGATGTCAGTGGATGGGTCGACGGAGTCATCGTCCACCAACAGCCCTTCAAGTTATTGCTCCGGTATGGCCCATGGCCAGATGGGGTATGGATTTAATTGGTCCCTTTCCAGTAGCTAAGGGAAATTTAATGTTCGCAGTGGTAGCTATTGAATATTTTTCTAAGTGGGTAGAAGCAGAGCCCTTAACAGCTATCACTTCGAACAATGTACAGAAATTCTTTTGGAAAAGTATCATTTGCCGCTTCGGAGTGCCTAGACAACTCACAATTGATAATGGAACGTAGTTCGATGCCGAACCATTCAGAGAGTTCTGCGAAGATCTAGGCATTCAGTTATGTTTTGCTGCAGTGAGGCATCCTCAGTCTAATGGAGCTGTAGAAAGAGCCAATGGAAATATTTTGTCAGGGCTAAATCGAAGGATAGTAAGATTAGCAAAAGGACTGTGGACCGAAGAACTTCCGAAGATTTTGTGGTCCATTCGGACTACACAAACGAGGTCCACAGGTTTTACTCCATTCAGATTGCTATTTGGAGATGAAGCTATGACTCCAACAGAGCTCAAAGGAGGATCACTTCGCAGCACCGAACCGGAGATTGAAGAAGAAAGACAAGCTTCGCTAGATTTAACAGAAGAAACAAGACTTCGAGCTGTGGCCAATTTATCAAAATATCACCAGCAGACGAAGGCTTGGTTTGACCCGAAGGTTAAGATCAATGAGCTTAGAGCATATGGTTCAGATAGTGCCTTCCCCTCATAAACTTCCAGCTTCCGAGTGGACGCACTGGAACCGCGGGGTTGACCGAGAGGGAAGTGTCATTAATTTGAATCATATTTTCACCAGGTGGTGGGCTGACATAATCCGGAGTCCAAGCCACCGGCTTGAAGACATCCGTAAAAGAGCCCGAATACCACAGAATACGGAGTCCAAGCCCCGGTTGGAAGACATCCGTAAAAAGAGTCCAAAGAGACCAAAATATGCGAAGCCCAAGCCACCGGCTTGTAGGTATCCGTAAAAAGAGTCGAAGGCGACCAAAATATGCGGAGCCCAAGCCACCGGCTTGTAGGTATCCGTAAAAAGAGTCCAAAGAGACCACTACAAACTCCGAACCATTGGTTCGATAGAATTCGCAAAAAAGAGCCGAAGGTGGCCAAAACAAAACAGAATTTGAGCCATGAGCTTCGAATGTCTGTTAAGGACGTCCAAAAGTGACAAATTATCTAAGACACTAAAGTGTCCAGAAAGTTATCTCAAGTGATTTCTTTCAAAAGCACAAGGCGCTAAGTCACCATTCTTCAGACTATAAATAGTCGAAGACATTTTATAAGATTTTAAAAGATCTTTAAATTACAGAGGGGCTCCGAACTCCAAAAAATTGTACTCCGAAGTTTTTCTTTGTGCATAACCATCTTTGAATACAGTTCGAAGTTGCTTATACCCAAAGAGGGGCTAATAAATAGGGAGACAATTTTAAATCGATATTTATTATTCGAACGAATATGATTATAGATTACATCATGAAAAATTGGTATCTATACCAAGAAGGAATCGAAGACCTCTTCGATCTCTAGAGCTAGGGTTGGAACGACTAGTTCCAGTGCCGGGAGTCCTACCAACTTTACGTTTAACTCTCTTGCCTCCCTTCGAAGCGCTAAAATCCTTCTGTTCTTGCTGAAGCTCAGCCCAAGTTCGAAGCCGTTCAGGGCTCCTTTCCCAGCTTCCAAGTTCTTCAGGTTTTTTACCTTGAGCCTCTCCTTCATCTTCAGACCATATAATGTCTTCAGAAGATGAAGTTTCCGAGTTAACCTCTTTTTCTTCCTCTTTAATATAAGATAATATATCTTTGCTTACTTCGGGCGTAATTGCACCGGAGTTATCTCGAGGAACTAAAAATAGAGGGCGCTTGTAAACTTTTAAAAGATCGAAGGTAGCCCATAATGAGCGAAGTTCGTCGTTAATGTTTAACACTTCGACATCTTCCATATGAGGCAAAGCCTAAAAACATGATAAACAAATTTTCATTCATAAATGTACATAAGTGCAAAGCTTTACATAGTCAAAGATCCTAAGACATATCTAAACCTGCGGGTTCGGAGGAGGCTGACTTCTCGAAGCTTGGGTCCGAGCCTGCTTTTGGCGTTGTCCTTCGTCATTCCAGGCCTTGATCGCAGAGCGACCTTCGGCTCTCCATGAAGTTTGGAAGGCTTGCCAGGCAGCGGCCACACCTTCGGAAGGAGTGAGAAGCTGTTCGTCGTTGAAGGTAATGGGGCCCTCTCCTGCGCTCGGAGCTATCGATCGACCCAGATCCTCATAGTAACGAAGTAGGCCAACAGCAGCCACTTGTCCGGAGAGTTCTCCGTAACGAATGCCTGCTGTCTTCATTTGCTTCGCCACTCCTTGAATCCTTTTCAACCGGTGTAGGAGGGAGATGTTGTCATTAGAAGGAAGCGTCCCGGTAGTACCGAAGTACTCCAGAACACCTAGCAATTGATCCATAACCTCCGCAACTACCTTCTCGGACTTCAGCTTATCCTCGATTAGCGCATCCTTCGCCGAAGTTAGCTCTTCTACTACTCTGGAGAGCCTAGCCAGTTCCGTAGTTAAGGAATTTTTATGATTCAGTAGCTGGCTAGCTTCCTCTTGGAGCCTAACAAGCTCGGTCCCCGCAGTAGCGTGCTCCGCCCGCATCCTTTCAATTTCTGCTCGAAGCACAATTCTTTCTGCTTCGAGCTCTTTATTCGCAGCCTCCAAGCCTTGTCTGCCCCTGCGCTCCGTTAACACCATGTTGTCCTTATGAGTCACTCGACCTTCGGAGATAATGAGATTCCGTTGAAGAGTTGCGTTTTCTTCTCGAAGGCGAGCGATTTCTCGTTCATTTGATATATTCGCAGCTCGGGCCAAGACTGTTTGCTGCGAAAAGAAAAGACCAAGGTAAGAAATTATTTGTATATAAATTCGATGTTGTTTTGCAGATACTTCGTACCTGGTAGGCTGCACGTTCCATGGCAGCGTTAAGCTCCGAGCTCTCCACTTCACTCAGGATGGCCACCAAGTTCGTCTCCCCAATTTCGCGACTAGCTCGATCCAAAGGCTCGAGCAAAGTCCGAAGACCAGTTCTTCGCTCTAAGAAAGGAGCTAGAAGGGGGAGCATACTTAAAGCTTGTTGGTCATCTTCGTTTGACGAAGGCCCGGAGTGTTGAGCTGTAATCTTCGGAGCCCTTGGAGACTGGCCCCCCTCGATAGATTGGCTCTCGTCTGTTGACTCAGACGGAGTTGATCCGGAGCTCGGAGCAGGGAGGGGGTCCATTTTTCCTTTGCCTTTTCCAGGCCCCATCTGAGTGGCTCCTAGGATTGGCTCCGAAGCTTTCGAAGGTCCAAGAATTGTATCTTCGGGACGGACCTCTTCCACAGAAGTGGACTCTGTAAAAATGAGAATTGTTACCTCTATCACATCCTAAGTTGGGTGAGTGCTAGAGAGCCTCATCTCGGCATGATGATCGAGTAGTTCAAGAGGCAGGATGGGTTTGGAGTAGGTTACACCTACACCAAGGTTGACTTTTAGAGTGCCGTGAGTCATGCAGTAGAGTAGAGTAAGATGACTCCAGAGCAGAGATATCCCAAGACTCACTCCACTGAGTATTTTCAGGCCAGTCAACCCAAGCATGGAGTGTTCCAAAAACAACCTAAAGCTCCACTCAAGAAGCCTATCTGGATCCTGAAGCCCAAGCATCTTCACACTTCTCTTGACTATCTACCAGAACCCTCTCGTACCAAAGAGCTAACACCCAACACCACCAAGCCCAAGAAACCCAAGCCTCAACCACATCCCAAGAAGCCTAGCTATATCACTGTGACTTCTGTAAGAGAGAAGGGCATCTTGCAGAGTTTTAGATCAGGATGAAGCGGGTTGAGAGAGCAGAGAGAGCTTTAGGTGGGCAGGAGCAGTTCTACCAGCAGGGTGGTAGACAGAGAGTCCCTCAACATGGAGAGAGGCTAGAGGCCAGGGCGTGTCGTGTTGGTGGTGGTGGAGGAGACGACTTTCATGCCTGTGCTCTGGAGGGTGTATTTTGCTCCGACAGAGCTCTAGATCATTGTAGATACGGCTTGGGACCTCATCACTGTGACTTTTGGAAGAACAGAGGACTGTGCCTTGAGTCGCGTTTTGGTCCAGACTCTTATTATTCATTTTGCTTTGCTACCTTTGAGCAGATGGCTTGACACTGTTTTAGCTCGTTTGCTAAACCTGGTGTCGAACCATTTTCTCCTCCTTATGACCATTGATGTTGTAGGATCGAGGCCTAGAGAACATATGGATCATGGATTTAGGATGCTCTCACCACATGACGGGACATCGCAAATTGTTCTCTAGCCTCACTTCCCCAAGCTCCAAGGAATACATCACCTTCGGGAACAATGGTCAAGGGAAGGTACACGGTTTTGGCTCTAGTTGGATTTCTGAGCCTTTATCCTTGAAGAATGTTGCTTTTATTGGAAATTTGGGCTTTAATTTGGTTTCTGTTTTGCAACTTCTTGAGGAGGGCTTAGAGGTTCATTTTAAGAAGGGTATGTCTTGTGTTATTGATTCTAGACGATCTTTGGTTTCCCAGATCTTACCATTTTGTAAGGTTTCTTAGATTGATTTCTCTATTTCTTTTGGCCCTTCTCGCTGTTTGATCACGGGATCCTACTCTAAGCTCTAGAGGTGGCATAGGAGGTTAGGACATTTGAGCTTTGATCTGCTAGTCAGATTGAGCTCTATGGACCTCATCCGAGGATTGCCAAGCTTAAGATGGAGAAGGATCTAGTTTTCCATCCTTGTCATCATGGGAATATCGTTGCCGCTTATCACGCACCTGTGACTCATGTGATGACTTCATACCCAAGAGAGCTATTACACATTAATACTATTGGTCTAGCTCGGGTACATTTAGTCGGTGGGAAGTGGTACACGCTTGTTATAGTTGATGATTTTTATCGATATTTGTGGGTTTTATTTTTGGAGTCTAAGGATGAGGCTTTTCAGTTTGTTCATGAACTGAACCTAATGTTGAAGAATGAGAACAATGGTTGAATGCAAGCAATTTGCTCTAACAATGGTTTTGAGTTCGAGAATTCTCAGTCTGTCATCTTCTGTAGTGATCAGTGTCTTGAGCACCAGTTTTCTGCCCCTTACACTCACCCACAAAACAACGTCGTGGAACGAAAGAACTACACACTTATTGAGATGGCGAGGACGATGCTCGATGAGCATAGGACTCCTAGGCGTTTTTGGCCCTGAAGCTAGGAACACAGCTTGCTATCTGGCCAACTGCATTTTTCTTAGAGCTTACCTAGGTAAGACATCATATGAGTTGTGGTTTGGCAGATAGCCCAAGGTGAGCCACTTGCGAGAGTTTGGCTGCAAGTTCTTTGTGCTCAAGAAGGGAGAGCATTTGGACAAGTTTGAGTGTCGTTGTTGGGATGGAGTGTTTCTTGGTTATGCTTTGCATTCTCGAGGATTCCCTGTTTGGAACCTCGATTCCCAGCAGCTTGTCGAGACGTGTGAGTTTTCTTTCGATGATTCCATGCATTCGCTTACTCCTTCTTTTGAGCTTTCTAGTGATGATGAGCTTGGAGAGTCCATCTCCGAGGATGATGATGATTCTCCCGCTGTTGTTGATGGTGGGCCTTCTACATAGCTTGCAGACCCTACACCTTCTGAGACTTTGACTGAGGACGAGGGCGGACCTCTGGTCACTACTTCCACTTCGATCGAGCCACCTTAGTCAAGTCCAGAAGTGCCAGCTGCTAACTTTGGTGAGTTGACATCAGATCACCAAGGATCCCGAGCAGTTCAGCATGATTATCCCTTAGAGCTCATCATCGGTGATCTCACTACGAGATCTTTGTGTTCTCAAGCTGGTTGAGTCGCTGTTTTTGCTAAGTTTGCTTTTGTTTCCACCTTTGAGACTAGAGATGTTGCTAACGCTTTATCTGATGCAAATTGGATAAATGTAATCCAAGAAGAGCTTGGTTTTGTCCGCAATTGAGTTTAGACCCTAGTTGAGCTGCCACCTGGATGCAACCCCATAGGCACCAAGTGGGTATTTAAGAACTAGCAAGGTGAAGATGGGGTTGTGGTGCACAACTAAGATCGATTAGTTGCCCAGGGTTTTTGCTAGAAGGACGGTATTGATTTAGAGGATACTTTTGCCCCTATTTCCTGTATTGAGTCCATTCACATACTTTTGGCATTTGTTGCTTTAAAGGTTTTGAACTTTTTCAAATGGATGTCAAGTGTGCTTTTCTAAATGGGTACATAGAGGAAGAGGTCTATGTTAGGCAGTCCCCCAGTTTTGAAAACCATAAGTTTCCTTGACATGTTTTCAAATTGTAGAAAGCTTTATATGGTCTAAAGCAAGCCCCAGGGCTTGGTATGATTGTTTAAAGCGGTTTTTGTTAGGGAACGTCTTTGTGATGGGTTCTGTGGATAAGACTCTTTTCTTGCTCAGAGTTGGCGCACATTTCTTAATTTCTCTGATTTATGTGGATGACATTATTTTTGGGGGTTCAACTAATGAGCTTGTGTCCAAGTTTTCTGAGCAGATGCACAGCTTGTTCGAGACGAGCCTCATGGGTGTGCTCAAGTACTTTCTAGGGCTCCAGATCAGGGAGACCAAGGATGACATCTTCATCCACTATAGCAAGTACACGCGAGACATGCTGAAGCCTCAAATGACCCCCATGGGCACATCTGGGGGCCTGGACAAGGACGATAGTGGAGTTAAGGTCAACGAGAGAGAGTATCGAGGGATGATCGGATCGCTCCTGTACTTGACTACGACAAGACCAGACATTTAGCTCGCCGTGGGATTATGCGCACGCTTCCAGTCTTCACCACGCACATCTCTTCGGTGAGCTGTCAAGCGCATTTTTAGGTACCTTACCTATGCACCTAATCTTGGTCTTTACTATTCAACATCATCATCTCTTGAGTTATGTGGCTTTTTCGATGCTGATTTTGGTGGGTGCCGGTTGGATCTCAAGTCGACTTCTGGTACTTTCCAGTTTCTCAGTTCTTCGCTTGTTTCTTAGTCTTCGCGTAAACAATCTGGAGTTATGCTTTCTACCATAGAGGTTGAGTATGTAGCTGCTGCTAGCTTCTACTCACAGTTGGTTTGGATGATTTCCACTTTGAAAGATTTTGGGTTGTCTTTCCCTACCACAGTGCATTTTTTTTGTGATAGCACCAATGCGATTAGTGTAGTGAAAAACCCATGTCTTCATTCAAAAACCAAACATATTGATGTGCGCTTTTACTTCTTGAGGGATCAATATGAGAAAGGTGTCATTGACCTTGTTCATGTTGATACCCATCATCACTTGGCTGACATTCTTAACAAACCCCTAGATCAGTCTACGTTTGAGCGTTTGTGAGGGGATTTGGGAGTTGTGTATCCTTTTAGGATATTTTGAGTCTTTTCTTTCTTCCTTACTCTTTTATTGAGTCTTTTTGTGTGAGTTCATATCATGCAAATTCATATATCCACACTTTGAGCTTACTTATGTTATATAATTGACTTGCTTTACTCATTCTTGCTTGTATATGCTTTTGAATACATGTGAATGATCATGTTTTGCTTCATTTCCCATGATATATCTGATATTTGTCATATGAATGGCTTTTATGCTTTAAAATTGAAAAATTATCACCATTCCTTCTAGTAACTAGCATGTGTAGGCTGAATGCTTTTGCTATTTTTTACATGCCTGGTAGCTAGTTCCTTACTTTGATGCAGATATGCAACTTGGACATCTATATGCTTTAACATGGAAAATATGCTATAAAATGATAAAAATCATAAAAATGAAAAATCCATGCCTTTTATGCATAAGTGAAAATATCTAGTTGGGTTTTCTATGTCGAATTGCATTGTTCTGGACTGCTTACCATAACACTTTGGTATGAACTAGGACATTGTAATGTATGCCAAGACCAATGTCTAAAGCTTCTGATGGTCCTGTTTGGGCCTAGGTTTGTCTTGGTCGGTTAGCATAAGGTTGACATGAAAATAACCCCTGGCACAAAAGAAAAAGAAAATAAAAAACCTAAAAATTAAAAAGATAACAAGTTTGTTGAAGCTCTTATTTTTGGATCATGCCTATCTTGGTAGATACTAGTTAGCCTTTTCATTTCATGCTTTGCCTTGCTTATTGACTAGAAAATGTGGTGATGCTTTTATTTGCAAAAATATGAGAATGTGTGCTAATGACATTCTTTGGATATCATATATTGCATTGATCATGCCATTGGTCTTAGAGAGTATTTTGTGCTATACTCGATAGATGTGGTAATTGAAGTCGATCATATCTAAGAAGCATGCTTTTTACACTCCACTTGTGTCTCTTTTGAGTGCATTTAGTCTCACTTGATGAGTCCAGTTGTCAACAAGGGGAGAAATTTTGAGTTACTTGATCTTTTGGAAGAGTTTAGGGGGAGATTTTTTTTCATTCTCTGGGATTTGTTTCAGGGGAGTTTTAGTCTCCTTTGCCTTTACTTTTTGGATATCCTTGTTGATAATTCAGAGATTGCACTCGTTTGAGTTTTCATTTGGAATCTTTGTTGATTTCCTTTCAGTTTAACCATAATGACCGTTTTCTAGATTTTGTTTGGCCTTTGGTCATTAAGGTTAAACCTTTTATTTTATTTACATCTTTATGTTCTCGTGTATTTTATTTTTGTGTTACCACATGTGTTCGCAAGTTCTAAAGTGTTGATGAAGAGGGTGTTGACAATGAACTCACCAAGGGAGAGATTGAGGAGCCATGTTGAAGATCATGGGCCACATGGCGCCAGAAGTGATTTGTGATTGTCAACGAAAGTGAACGTGAAAAGAGAGAGAAGACGAAGAGTAGATGAGACATGTCATGTCTTTGTCCGCGTGTGACTCAGGTACACGGGCGGCGACCGACTACCGGGCAGAGGGGCCACGGAGTCAGGCCAGCCCAATCCGGGTACATGGGCTAGGAACGATAGGGGATCCGCTAGTATGTTTACCGGGTTTGACTCAGGTAAATGGGTGGCAAGCGATTGTCGGGCTTAGGGAGCCACGGAATAGGGACAGCCCAATCCAGGTACTCGGTGCGAAGACAATGGACGCTTTGTTGGTTTTGGCGTAAAACCGACGCTCCAATCGGCACCGTTGATTTGAGATCAGACCGTCCTGAACTGAAGTCGTAGATGTTACGAAAGCTCCACATCAGGAAAATCTACCTTTAGTTATTATTTTACTATTTTGCCGTTTGGGCTCGCGTCTGTATTTTAGAGTCTTTACCCTAGGGGTATTTGCTTCATTTCCAGTTTTTGAATTGCCAATAAAAGGGCATGTGTACCTTAGGGTTTCACCAACTCTTCCAATGACAAAATCCTGAGTTCAACTTTACCTTTTGTCTCTTGCAAATTTCATCTTATTCCTCCTAGAAACTTCTGCCACCACACCATTGATCCCACCCAAGCGATCTGTTTTTGTCTCGTGGTGTGGGCGCAACATCTGAACCGGTTTTTCTGTTCTGGTCTTTTTTGGACGTTACTTTGTGCTGCGATCTGGGCCGCCACAGCGCAGCGTGCATGAGCCGCTGACCTCTATTTTCCTTTTTTTGGTTTTCCAATAGCTTAGGCGACGCGCATGAGGGACCACAGGAATCACGTGCGACCGAAGCTACGTGGCAGCGTGTGGAGTTGGGTTGTGTTGTGCCATGAGGAAAGTAGGCACGTGGCAGTCATTGTGCAGCTGCCTAGCGTGGAGACAGTGAGGGGCTCGCACTGGGCTTGGGAATAGAATGAGTTGGAGGCGCTGTGCAGCGCATAGTGAATTTCTAGCCGTGTGCATGCACATGACACATGTTCGATCGAATGCATGAACAGGAGACATCGATTAAACAGTAACTCCTCAATTCTCGCGCAGTGTTGTTTATTTCTGAATATTCTGAAATAGGTTAATTAGCATCTAGCACATTTTATTTACTGCGTTTACTCTATCAGTTTAAATGCTTTAAATATTGTGCTTGATCATATTCATGAACTACCAACTACCTGTGATTTGGAAATTATTTGTATGCACTTGATTGATTATCTCTGATTTGGTGAAATTTTTGTTGGAATGTCATTTGCTCCGTGAGTTATATTAATTTGCCTTTAAGCATTGTTGTGGTATATTTTCAATTAGGACACCGGTTGTTTTGGGCTAGATTATTTTAGTGTTTGTGATCTCTCAGACTGTCGCATCACTTCATAATTGACAAGAGAGTGATAGCACTATTTCCATCTATGTTTTTGGTCTGAGTTTCTGGTTATCTTTTGAGGTGCGTTGGGTGATGGGAGAAGGCCATTGATTTGAAAGAATTTTTGAGGCGCCCATTCACCCCCCTCTAGTCGCTACTCTCGTTCCTACAGCTGAGAAGGTGAAAGATTTGACGGCGCAGTCATAGGAAGGATCATTCACTGCCGTGCGAGAGCACAATGAGCTAACAACAGCTCTTGGCAACTTAGAGCACCTGGTCGCGTGAGGGCCATCTCTAGCTCGCAAGGCTGGAAGCATGGTGTTGATAGAAAAAAGGCATTAATTGTCAAAGTTGTCAAAATGTTGAGATTTGTAAAATTAATCGAAAATATGTGGATCCTGGCACATGCCAGTCTGACCAGCTATAGTAGGTCGGTCTGACCGGCCATGTTATCCCGGTCCAACCAGCCTAGTTCGAGTTCGAACCAATTTAATTTGTTTCATGTTGTTTTGATCTCTAATAAAATATTAACAACTTGGACACGTACTTTAATCAATTTAGAGTAGAATTAAAGTCCAACAATGTTAATGCCACCCCCTATAAATATAGGGGTGTAGGACCGAAAGTTGCGACCAGAGGGGGGGTGAATGGGCGCCTAAAAATTCTTTCGAATCAATGGCCTTCTCCCAATACCCAACGCACCTCTAAAGACTAAACAGCACAGAAAGAACAGATCGCCTAAGTCTAAAGGTATCTAGCCTAGAAGCAACTGTTGATAAACAGAGAAATGCCAATGCAGTGCTAATAGACAGATAAACAGTATACAAAAGACAAGGCAAGATAAGCTTCTCAGTAATAAATGCACAAGGAGTGAAATGAGAAGTTACTGTTCAAAATCTGTCTCCTGTTCGAAACTTGGCGGAGCCTGCTTCGCTAGTCGAAGCCTGCTTCGCAGTGTCGAGGCCTGCTTCGCTGGGCCAAAGCCTGCTTCGGAGGTCGAGGCCTGTCGAGGTTGAGCGAAGGTTGAAGTTGACGTGCCGAAGGTTTGTTTGGTCTAGCCTAGCTCGTGTGTTACAGAGTGTGAAGTATGCTCCGTAGCGAAGTGTGCGTGTATCGAAGCTTGCTTCGAACAGTATACTTCGAAGCACAACCTTCGAACAGACCTTCGAACACGTCACACACAAAAACTACTTTCGAAGGAGAAGCGAAGGCTGACACACGACAGAGAACCAAAACGAAGCCTACACTCTACCTTCGAACAAACACATCGAGGACCTTCGAAGAAGATGGAAGAAAACACTGAGCGAAGTCTAACAGAAAGACAAGCTTCGAAGCCAACTTCGAAACCTGTCGAAGTATGGACTTCGAAGAGCTCGAGTCAGAGTACCTTCACACAGACGTTCGAAGTATGTGACGCTGACAGCTCAAAAAGTACTTCGAAGCTAGCAACTCAGGACACAAAACGAAGTTCGAAGTTCAAACGAAGCCTTCGAGTATATCAGATCGAAGCCTGCCTCACGGAGCTGAGGGGTTTCGAACGGAGAGGGAGGCTTGGCCAGAAAACAGTTAGAAAAGGTACTCAGCCCTGTCAACTTCGATCAAAAAGCTACGCAGAAAAGCAAGGCTAGAGTACTAGTGTACTGTTGCTACAGTGTAGTACTACTTCTTGCTACAGTGCGCTAGAACTAGTACTCACGGAAGAACACAAACGATGCACCAGAGAAGCTTCTGTTCCCGAATAAAACCAAGTTGTGCACGTAGTCCGAAGCGTTAACTCCACAAAACAAACACTGCACTTCGAATGAAATCAACAGGGAAGAAAGATTCACAGCAACATGAAGAACAGCAAAGATGCAGTAATGGAAATGACTTGAGAATAAGCCTGGGGGCACACAGCAAGAGAGAGAGAGACAAAAATGACCCAATAGAGTAGGAAATGATTTCAGCAAAAGGGTGACCTAACCCTAGGGATTGGGGTCCTATTTATAGGCTGCCCAACACTAGGAATATTCCACCAGCCCCTTAGGGTTTTTACAGACGCAGGAATAAAGGAAAAGACTCTACTGCCCTTAGGTATTTTTACAGACACGACTGACTGACTGTGGGCCTAGAGATACAGATGACTTATCCGGAAGCTAAGTTTTCGTAGCGACTACGGCTTCTCTTCTGGAAAGTCGGATACAAGATCAACGGTTGTCAGTTTTGCGCCGAAACTGATAAAGCCTCCACCGACTTTGCACCAGGTAGCCGGATTGGGCCGGCCCGATTCTGCAGCTCTCTCAGCCCGGCAATCACTTACCGCCCGTGTACCTGAGTCAACCCTGGTCAACAGCCCAGTGTACCCGGATTGGGCCAGCCCGACTTCGCAGCCTCCTCTGCCCGACAGTCGCTCGCTGCCCGTGTACCTGAGTCACACGCGGCCCATGAAACAACAGATCTCTTCTTCTTCTGTCCTCTTTGACTATCGTTGACAATGACTCATCACATCTGGAGCCATGAGGCCCACGCTATTCAGCATGTCTCCTCAAGGGGCAAGGAAGATTCAAAGGGATTCTCTCCAATTCAAACCAATCTAATCTACTATTCCCTTGAATCATTCTTTTTTACTTTTACCCATCCTTGCCATAGGAGTAGCCATAACACGTCCATCTTTGTCGGTTTCCGTTGTAAACCATCCGTCCACCACATCATAATCGTGGTAATCCTTGTCGATTCGCTTGTGAATCATCCATTTAGTCCCCGTAACAGACTTTTATTGGTTTTTATCAGTAATTCTGTCTTTAGGATGAATTGCTTATGACTTGTTCATGTTGATACCCATCATCAGTTTGATGACATTTTCACCAAACCCCTAGACCAGTCTAGTTTTGAGCGTTTACGAGGGGATTTGGGTGTTGTATATCTTTTTTAGGATATTTTGAGTCAGTTTTCTTTCTTCTTTACTCTTCTCTTGAGTCTTTTGTGTGTGTTCATATCATGCATATTCACATATCACACTTTGCTCTTGCTTCTGTTATATTATTGAACTGCTTTACTTATTCTAGCTGGTACATGCTTTTGATTACTTGTCAATGATCATGCTTTGCTTTAGTTCACATGATATGTACGATAACTGTCATATGCATGGCTTTTATGCTTTAAAATTGGAAAAATGATCACCATTGCTTCTGGTAACTAGCATGTGTAGGCTGAATGCTTTTGCTATCTATTACATGCCTTGTAGATAGTTCCTCACTTAGATGCAGATATGCAACTTGGACATCTTTATGCTTTAACATGGAAATGTGCCATAAAAATGATAAAAATCAGAAAAATGAAAAATACATGCCTTTCTATGCAAAATTTGAAAAGATCCAGGTGGGTTTGCCTTGTCGCATTGCATTGTTCTGGACTACTTACCATAGCACTTTGGTATGAACTAGGACAGTGTGGTGTATGCCATGACCAATGTCTTAAGCTTCTGATGGTCCAGTTCTAGCCTAGGCTTGACTTGGTCGGTTAGCATAAGGTTTGACATGCAAATAACCCCTGGCAAAAATGAAAAAGGAAAAAGAAAAAGCCTGAAATTAAAGAGATAACAAGTTTGCAGAAGCACTTTGTTTTTGGACAACGCTTATCTTGGTAGATATCAGTTAGCTTTTGTATCTCATGCTTTACCTTGCTTGTCAACTGGAAAATGTGGTGATGCTTTTGTTTGCGAAAATTGAAAAATGTGTGCTAATGACTTTCTTTAGATATCATCTGTTGCACTAATCATGCCATGTGTCTTAGACAGTATGTCTTTTGCTATACCTGTTAAATGTTGTAATTGCAGTCAGTCATATCCGAGAAGAATGCTTTCTACACTCCACCTGCACCCCAGTTGCATTCATTGCATATTTTGAGGGGGATTTGCATTTCAGGGGGAGTCTGTGTCTCTTTAGAGTGCATTTAGTCTCACTTGATGAGTCCAATTGTCAACAAGGGGGAGAAATTTTAGGAAAAGAGTTTAAGGGGAAGATTTGGCTTTCTTTGGGATTTGTTTCAAGGGGAGTTTTTGTCCCGTTTGTCCTTACTCTTTGGATATCCTTGTTGATAATTCTGAGATTCCACTCATTTTGAGTCTTTACTTTGGTTAACCATAATGATCGCTTTCTTGCTTTTGTTCGGCTTTTCGTCATTAGGGTTACACATGTGCTTATAGGTACTAGAGAGCTGATAAAGAGAAGTGTTGACAATGCACTCATCCAGGGGGAGATTGAGGAGCCATGCTGAAGAGTGTGGGCCTCATGGCTCCAGATGTGATGAGTCATTGTCAACAGAAGTCAAAGAGGATTGATAAGGAGAGAAGACCTGCTGTGCCTGGCCCGCATGTGACTCAGGTACACGGGCATCGAGCGACTGTCGGGCAGAGGCGCTGCGAAGTCAGGCTGGCCCAATCCGGGTACATGGGCTAGGAGCAGCAGAGGATCCACTGGGCTGTTGACCAAGATTGACTCAGGTACACGGGCAGCGAGCGATTACCGGGCTGAGAGAGCTGCGGAATCGGGCCGGCCCAATCCGGGTACCTGGTGCAAAGTCGGTGGATGCTTTGTCAGTTTCGGCGCAAAACTCACAACCGCTGATCTCGGATCAGACCGTTCTAAGGCAAAGCCGTAGTCGCTATGAAAGATCCACTTTAGGATAAGTCATATGTAATTAGGAGTTTACTATTTTGTCCTTAGGCCCTGTAAAAAACCCTATGGGTCTTTTGGTATTTTCCTAGGCTATTGGGCTGCCTATAAATATGGCCCCAATCCCTAGGGTTAGGGTTAACTCACTTTAATCTAAACATCTGAGTTCACTTTCCCCACGATTTGCTCTTGTTCGTCTCCTGTTCATGTGAGCGCCGCCATGCCTCTCGGCCGCCAGTATTCATCGCGCACACGTCAAGAAATCACTTCGTCAGTTTTATTCTTCCATTATTATATCTCTGACGTCTCGCTGCGATTTTGGTTATTGTTGTGTCATTTTGCGTGCCTTGCTCTTCTCTGTGTGTTAGCTATGGTTTTTGCTACAGTTCTTTCTCTGTATCTGTTTTAGTATTCTTTGGCAGAGCATAGTTTATCCTTGAAATATTTTATTTCTGAACGTCTCTTTTGCTGGCGTGGTCCTAGAGTGTTCCTTCTTTTGGGTCATTATTGTTGTTCTGAATCCCTGCAGTCATATATGATTTCTAGCTAGCACGACTTGTTTCTCCAGCAGCTAGAGGCAGGAATTGTCTTGCGTAATCCTTTGGCTAGTATCTAGGTTGCAGTTTTTTTTGTAAGCCTCTCACGCATTTTTCAAGAAGCCTAGTGCTTGCTGGTACAGCTTGTTGCATGTGGAGCAGCCTTCTACTAGCAGTTCAGCATGTGGCAACTGCAAGTCTTAATAGCCTACGACTGCAATTGAAGCAGTGGCTAGACAAGTAGCTTGCAGCACCAGTCTACGGCATGTAGCAGCAAGATCTTCTTTTTGTGTATTGCTTCAGGCACTCTTTCCCACGGGAAAACGTGTTTAGAATACTTGTCGTAGTCTCTGGTGAACACAGCGAAGTCCAACGCGAAGGCTCGTTGAGTCGTACGGAGGTCTGGCTTCGAGCGTCCTTGCGAAGGTACTTCGAAGCCGAAGTCCTTTTTGACTCAAGCACTGACAGACTTCGATCTGAGTTGCATTAAAGGCTCTGAAGTCCCTGCTTCACTGGACTGTTGTGTTCGCTCGAAGTGTTTTGCAGAGTGTTTCTTTTTGCCTGGTGTCAGTCCTGTTGTGTGGACCCCACTACAGTTGTTTGCTTTTCCGAAGGGTGTGGTTCGGAGTTTTTCATCAGTCCTCGGCGTCGGTACTGTATTTTCGAAGTAGGCTTCGACAGTTACACACATCGCTAAACTATTGCACGGACTTCGACAATTTTAGGCTTCGCACGTTCATAGGCTTCGACAAGTATCTAACAGGGGACAACCTTTAACAGTAAGACTCCTCGTTTTACGTGCACTCAAATTGAATCTCTGAGATGATCTATTTTTGTGAATCTTGATATGTTCATGTTTTAAATGCATTGTTAATCTGCCTATAAGCACTGTTTTGGTTTCCTCCTTTTTATGTCACTGGTTGTTTGTAGGCTAAATCATTTTAGGCTCTGTGGATCTGTTTTACTTTTCTTGCTAAGTCTGTTGAGGTGTGTTGGGTGGTGGGAGAAGGCCATTGATTCGAAAGAATTTTTTAGGTACCCATTCACCCCCCTCTGGTCGCTACTTTCGGTCCTACACCGGTCCACACCTAGTCTGACCGGCCTACTAATGTCGGTCTGACTGCCCTCTACACTTCGATCTAACCGCCCTCCTTTAGTCGGTTTGATCGCCTTTTCACACTTCGTCCAATTAGACCACATCCATGTTGTGTGGTTTAATTTCCTTGCTACTCCACCCATATTTTCCCTTGTCATGGTCAAGGGTCGTCGGAACGTGGCGTCGACGTCGTGTGATGTCTAGTGGGCCACCCTTCGGTGTTATGCACTTTTGGATCGCCGAACTGACATCAGCGATGTTTGGCACTTTGTCGGAAGATTTTAGTGTCAACACACTTTTTGGTGACTCTGTTGGGGACACACACATCAAATACAACCACGTCGATGATGGGCACGACTACTATGACTATGTTTACTACACCCTCTATGCCCACGAACATGGCGGGGAGCACAGAGATCAACAAAGACAAGTCCATCCACCCCACCTTAGAATATGTTTTCAAGGGTTAATTTTTCTATGCCATTACAATTTTGACGGTTTGCTAATAGGCCATCAGTGTCTCACTAACAGATAGGAGCCGCCATAGTCACTGACAGTGGTATGTAGGCAATTTCTAAAAATTATAATGGCATGTGAGTAATTTTCCCTATTTTCAAAGAGGACAGAGAGATGATCGAGGACAAGATGAGGGAGCTACGCGCCATCATTGCTGAGGCGCTACACCAAGACTCGTGCATGCTTCGTCAAGCACAACACCGATCTCCCCAACATATCCATGAGTATGGTAACATCCCCTCCCCCCTCTCTGGCTTAGACATCAAGCAAAAAATAGCTACAAATGTAGATTAAACGATCAGCGCTACATTTGCGAATCGTCTAGGGCGCGAGGTAGACTCTAGGATGGAGGCAATGTTTAAGAGATTCGTCTTTTTTGAGGACGCTTCTCCAACCACGATTGCAAGCGTACCCCCTGTTCACCACATATACAGTAGAACCGATGGGAGTATGGGAAAAAATATAGCATCTACGGCCTCACAATCTATGGCTGAGACGATTTTTCCCCTGTCAGTTAGACCGGCTTTCAGGCCGGTCAGACCGGCTATTTCACCCTTGGCTAGACAGGCCTAACGGCCAGTCAGACCATACCGACCATAGTCAACGCACCACAAATAGCGCCCATGCCACCTTTGCTCGTGCTTCCTGCACCTCCTGCTCCCACATACCCACATAGGCCCAAGAACGTTGCATACCATGAACCGGCACGAGAGGAGGATAACCAATAGGAACTATATGGCCGACACGCTAGGATTCCGCCACGTGTCACACGGCCGCAGGATAGGCGCCCGCAGGATAAAGGCATAGATGACATAGATGAGCGTATCCGTGTGTTGTTCAGAGTGTGCGTATGCTATGCACCTCGAGAGCAGACTAGGCTTTACCATAAGCTGTACCCAGACTATTTTTACACCATCCCATATCCTCACGGTTTTAGGGTTCCCGAGTTCACTAAGTTTAACGGTGAGGATAGCAAAAGTACCTGGGAGCACATAGGTTAGTATCTAGCACAATGCGGAGAAGCTAGTGGGTCTTATGCATTTAAACTTAGGCTATTTTCCTTTTCATTGTCCGACACTGCTTTTACATGGTTTTCAGTTCTATTGTAAAACTTCATGCGGACTTGGGCCTAGTTAGAAAAGAAATTCCATGATTATTTTTATACCGGTGAAACTGAACTTACATTCTCGCACCTGACATCAGTTAAGTAGAAGTTTAATGACAACATCTCCGACTAAACTAGGCGATTTAGAGACACCAGAAACTAGTGTTTTAGCTTGAACATTTCTGATAGAGACTTAGATAATTTGGTCTTTAATGGTTTATGTTCTGAAATTAAAGAAAAGCTAGATGGGTAGGACTTCTTAGAGGTCAACCAGGTCTTGTAGAAGACTCTAGCCTAGGGAGGCCAAGTCAAAAATAAAAAAATTCACTAAGACATTTAGTAAGCCCAAGGCCGAGGTACACATCATGGAGCACTCCAATGAGGAATCATTGGCAAGTGAGGATTACTCGTCTGATATGTACACAGTGGAGCGGACTTGTTCTAACAAGTCCAAGCCAATTACTTGTTCTGAGCTACAGCTGTCTCCCACTAAGAGTCGGCCTGGTGAGGTCAAGTACGCTTTTGACGTGACCAAATGCGGTAAGATATTTGGTTTTTTGTTGAAGAACAAACTCCTCAGGTTGCCAAAGGGTCACATCATTCCCACTGCCGATGATATGAAGAAATGCGCTTACTATAAGTGGCACAATTCATATTCTCATTCTACTAATGATTGCAATGTCTTGTGTCGATAGATTCAATCGGCCCTTGCAATCGCTACACCACTGTTCCGTTGGTTATCAACTAAGCATAGCCTGATTGAACTCACCAAGAAGGCTAATCCTTGCCTGCAAATCGAAGAACATAAATCCGAAGTAAAAATTCTATTGGAATATGTGAATTGGGGTTCACATACAAATCCGGCGAAGCGGCAGCTATAAAAGCAACGTGTAAACTAAACCCAAAAGCCCTAGATGGCTGTAGAAACACCTTATATAGTATTTTGGGACGCACCCCTAATGGGCTCAACTGGATACACGGCCCAAAGGCCCAATAATGCAGAAAACAGCATGCTGACAGATTCTTGACTCTATATTGTTTTGACGATTCCCGTTGATCTAGAAGGGTTTTTGAGATGAAACTAGTGGCATTGGAAAGGTTTTGAAGTTATCTTTCTGTTGCTGAGTGTAACATCAAAAACGGAGTCCGTATGCTGCCTGGGCAATTATTTTAGTGCACGCTGCTCCTAGAATCCGAGTTGGATACCACTACTACAAACCGTCACTGTAGTGGCGTTGGGTAAAACCACTGTAGTGGTGGGCCATTAGATGCCCGCCACTACAGTTGCTAGTGCTGACGGCAGCACCAGCGCCCGCCACTATTGTTGGTAAAGTAGTGGCGGTCGGTGCTGACGTCATCCCGGACCGCCACTATTGTACCAATAGAAGTGGCGGGCGCTGGTGCTGCCCGCCGCTGCTAATATGGCCGCCACTAAAGTATTGATGACATCACTTGTGATCGCCACTACTATTCTAGCTATAAATGCGCAGCTTCTTCCTCCCCGAGCTCTACTGGAGTTCGCATTTAATTTTGTCCGTACAATGGCAACAAAAATCTAGATAAAGAGGGGGGAGGCTTTGTTTTCGTTTCTTTTGAAGGATTTCATTCTAGGAGGTAAATCCATGCCGAATCTCACATTTATTTTGTATTTAATCATGTATACAATGAGTTATTAGCGTTTTTCTAATTTAGGGTTTGTGAATAGAAATTTTCAAATAATCTTCCATTTACAGTGTTACCTTCTCCCAAATGAACAAATATGACCCTCCTCACAATTATTCATCACTTGTATATTGATTTATGTCATTTTAATCTCTTTTTTAATTTGATTTATGATTATAGATCTAGAGTTATGTTGTTTGGAGAGAGAGAAACCAATATAGTTAATTTATTTAATAATTTTTTCTGCTTAATAAATAGTTTTAATTAAAGCATTGAGGATTTTTAATTAATGTTGTTATGAGCGATAATAAATCAATATATTTTCAATTTGTAAATTACTAAAATTAACAATAATGAATTTATTAATATTTTTCAAATAATATATGTTTTAGATGGAGCACAGGTCCTGGATGTACTCGTCCAACGACGGAGATGTGGTGGCATATTTTAACAGAGTAACTGAATTTACTGAAGCTGCCGCACAATATGCTTCCCATCAGAGTGAAGAGGCAATATATTGTCCTTGTAAATTTTGTAAAAACGAAGCGATGTATCCGTGTTCTGATCGTGAAACCATACGATTTCACTTGTTGAAAAATGGTTTCGTGAAGAACTATTATATATGGACGAAACACGGTGAGATGGGCCAAAATCCGCTTGAAGATTCTGATGTGCCGCGAGGTGCTCATCAACAGAGAAGAGGTTGTGATCATACATCCGACATAACACATGATGATGTTGATCAACATGATGATGGTAACACCTTTGATGTGGAGGAACTGATGCGAAATGTTGCGCCTGAGGTGTTGTTGCAGAGAACTACAACCAAAGGATACGATAACTTTGAAGCACTTGACAAAGCATCAAAAAATCTTCTTTATGAGGAACGCCACGGATGCGATAAGCAGTATACTGTGTTGTACACAATTCTTGAGCTTATGAAACTGAAGGCCAACAATGGATGGTCTGACACTAGTTTTTCAGATCTTTTACAACTCCTAAAAAAGGTTTTGCCAAAACCCAATGGTTTACCATCTGATACGTACCAAGCAAAGAAGATGATTTGTCCGTTGACTTTGGGCGTTTAGAAGATTCATGCATGCCCGAACCACTGTATCCTATATCGAAAAGAGTATGGATTGTTAGAGAGATGTCCGCAGTGCAACGCGAGTCGATACAAACATCCAAATGACTGTGTGGAGGACTACAATGACCACCAGAAGAAGAATAATAAGAGGTTGCAGAAGAGGGATAAAAATGTTATTGAAGACCATCCTGGAAAAAAGACGGAGAGGAAAGTTCCAGCCTTAGTAATGTGGTACCTACCGGTGATTGATCGCTTGAAACATATGTTCTCTAATCCTAGAGATGCTGAACTATTAATCTGGCATTTCGCTGGGCGAAAGAAGGACGGAAAACTTCGGCACCCTGCGGATGCTAGGCAATGGAAATCATTTGACCTGGCCCATCCAGATTTCTCGGACGATCCTATAAATATCAGGATGGGACTTAGCACGGATGGAATGAATCCCTTCGGTGAGATGAGGAACCCACATAGTACGTGGCCAGTCTTTCTATGCTTATTCAACATTCCATCATGGTTGTGCCATAAAAGAAAATACCTTATGCTCACTACTCTAATTTCTGGTCCAAAACAACCTGGCAATGACATTGATATCTTTCTAGAACCTTTGATGGAGGATATGAAACGTCTATGGGAACATGGTGTCTGTGTGTGGGATGAGCACAAGAAAGAGCACTTCAATCTAAGAGCCATAATCTTTTGCACCATAGTTGACAACCCAGGACGCATGTCCCTAATAGGACAGGTTAAAGGAAAGACAGCATGTGTAGTGTGTGTGGACCAGAAAGAATCTATGCATCTTCCATCATTCGTTAAGACGATATATATGCGACACCGCATATTTTTACCAAAAAACCACAAATATCGAAGATATAGGAACCATTTCGACGGTACAATCGAGCTTGGACAGCCTCCACGAAATCGAGATGGCAAATTTCTATTCGAAATGGTAAAGAATATCAAAGTTGTTTTCGGAAAGAAGAGGAAGAAATCTGAAAAAATTTCAAAGGACGCTCCATTTAAAAAGTAGTCGATCTTCTTTAGATATTTGCCCTATTGTAAGGAGTTGGAGATTGGTCATGCTATCGATACAATGCACGTTGAGAAGAATGTCTTCGAAAGCACTATCGGTATTTTGTTAGACATACCGGGCAAATCAAAAGATGGACTCAAAGTACGAAGGGACCTTCAAACTCTCGGAATTAGACCCGAGCTTCACCCACAGGAAAGGACCAATGGAAAATTTTTCCTTCTGGCTACTAGCTATAACCTCACAATTGACGAGAAAAGATCAATCTGCAGGTGTCTACATGGAATTAGAGTTCCAACAGGATTCTCAACGAATATAAAGAATATTGTCTCCGTAGTAGATTTGAGGATGAGCGGCTACAACACTCATGATTGTCATGTTATGCTTGGGCTATTCCTCGCCATCGCAGTAAGAGGAGTCAAATATTCATTTCTGAAGATGGTGATAACACGCATGTGTCACTTCTTCAATGTCATATCAAAGAAGGTGATCGACACTGAAGAGTTAAATGAATTACGTAAACAAATGAGGGAGACTATGTGTCACCTTGAGATGTGCTTTCCTCCTTCATAATTTGATATTATGGAGCACTATATGATACATATAGCAGACCAAATCTTTGTTCTCGGTCCAACGTGCGTGCACAATATGTATGCGTACGAGCGTCTAATAGTTATCTTCAAGGGTTACGTACGAAATCGTGCTTATCCAGAGGGTTCCATGATAGAGGGCTACACGACTGAGGAAGTCATTGAGTGCTACGCAGATTACATAAGAGATGGAAGACCAATAGGAGTTCCCATGTCTCGGCACCATGGAAGACTCACCGGTAAAGGAACTAAAGGCAGGAAAATCATACGAGACAATAGTTACCAAACAATAAGAGAATCACATTACAGTGTAATGCATTAGTTGGCGATTATGAGACCATATGTTGAACAACACCTGCATGAGCTTTGTGAAAAGAATGAAGATCACGATGAACAATGGATTATGAAAGAACACAAAATTTATTTCACATCATGGCTGAGGGATCTAAACCTTTCGATTGGAGAAACCGACGAAGAGATGATGATAAATAAATTGTCTTACGGTCCATTGAGCATGGTTAAAACATGGCAAGCGTATGACATCAATGGTTTCACATTCTATACCAAAGCAAAGGATCAAAAGAGTCAGCGCCAAAATAGTTGTGTCAGAGTTGAAGCAGAAGATAGCACTGGACAAAAGAATGCTTACTATGGATACATCGAAGAAATATGGGAACTTAACTATGGGAACTCTATAGAAATCCCTGTATTTAAGTGTCAGTGGGTCAGACATCCAGAAGGTGTGGAGGTGGATGATTACGGGTTTATGATAGTTGACCTTAATAAGGTGGCTTATAAAGATGACCCTTGGATACTCGCTCAATCCGTGGCACAAGTATTTTACATACTTGATCCTAAAGATGAGAAAAAATACATCGTTGCTCCAGGAAAACAAAGAATTGTTGGAGTTGATGGAGTCGAAGACGAAGAAGAATACAATCAATTTGATGAGGTGCCGTTTTTCATTGACATATCAAGGATCAATGTGGTTGAAGCAAAACTGTCATTTGGCAGTGTGATTCCTTATCTATGCACCAATGGCGATGGAAAATTAGTGCAAGGCTAGATAATTTATGTTTAGCGTGCGTATTTGTACAATCAATTATGTCATTTATTGTTAAAACATTTTCAAGATCAAATGAGGATTTAATTAAACATCAATAGAAAATTTATTAAACAACAATAGAAATTTTTTAAAAAATTTAATTTTTGGGGCCAACAGCAAGGTTCAAACCTCAAACCGCCTGCCGGCAGCGAGGTTCGAACCTCGAACCGCATGGCCCCAAGTGAGCCCCGCGCACCACTGCGCTACTAAGTGTTTCACGTCAATGTAGGAAGAGTATTATATGCTATATATATAATCCCCTCTATTAGTAGTGGCGGGCTGGATGACGTCAGCATGCCCGCCACTACTAAGGCAGAATGACGTCAGCATGCCCGCCACTGCTAATACACATATATATACTTTCCTCTCCCGCCGTCCGAAAACCTAGTTTCATTTTCTAAACCCTATACTCCCGTGTCGCCCCCCTCCACACCCGTCGCCACCGTCGATGTCCCGGAGCACGTCGCCGCTGCCCTCCGCCCGTCGCCGCCTTCCTCGGAGCCCGTCTCGGCACCGCCCGCGTTGCCGCCATCTAGTCAGTAAATGTTATATAACCTATCTTTAGTGTTATTTTATTCGAGCTTAGGGTTAAAATGATTTCTAATTGTTATATTAATTTATGCGTGGTAATATAATTTAGTATAATATTACTAGTAGAATGCACTATAACAATAATGTTTTTTAATGTACTATAAAAAATTTCTGAGAAAAAAATTTCCACTATAATAATACTAGCTTAGGGTTTTGTAATGTTATATCAATGTGACAAAAAAATTGCAGATGGCTCCTCCTAAGATTGAACCAAATAGTGGATCCTCAGACTCTACATCAAGTGGCGTGTGTGAGGTTTGCAAATGCGGTAAACATAAGGTACATGATGGTATAGTTTGCAGTTGTTTGGCAAAGAAAGTGATTCTCATAATGGACTCCGACTCGGAGGACGACTCGCGATCGCCGCAACCAGATAGGGTAAGTGTTGGCAGACGAAAGAATGATGAGACAACCGGTGGTAGAGGGAAACATGCCGAGGCTAGCGGTGGAAAAGGGAAGCATGTAGAGCAATGCGACAGCAAGAGGAGGAAGGAGGCAAGATCCTCTTTTTATGCAAATTTTATATTTTTATCATCCAATTCAATCATTGATAATAAGTTGTTCTCACTATCGCCGTCGCATGTATTTTCTTGTTCAGGAACATGGAGAGAAGTTTAGACTGCCTGATGATGCCGAGTTGGTTGAGGATTGGCAAGTTGAGGCTTTTAATCTGTTTAACCAGAAATAGGTTGGGTTTGTGCCGAGGAAGAAGAAGAAGCTCCAAACCATATCTTTCTTTTGGGTTTGACCAGTAGTGCGTTTCGATGTGTAAGCTGGTTTCCCCAGCCTGGACTTGTGTTTGTTTACTTGCTTTCAAATAAACATGATGTATCAAAAGCGAGCCCCCGCACCACCGCGCTACAAAAGTCTCGATCATGTCGTAACAACATGTAATAAAAACACACTTAATGAAATAAAAACAGTAAACTAAGGGAGAAAAATACCAATTTTTGCAATTAGAATATTTGTGTTGTATTTTTATTGTACAAAAAGTTTCAATTTCAAAGGAAGAATAAACTATAGATAAGTTTCAAGTTCAACGAGGATTTAAACATCAATAAAAAAGTGCTGAAAATTTAAAAAAGTACAAAACAGAAAAAAATGTTGATTTGGCGCCAGCAGCAAGGTTCGAACCTCAAACCGCCTGTCGGCAGCAAGGTTCGAACCTCTAGCCGCATGGCACCAAAGAACCCCCCGCACCACTGCGCTACAAAGTATTTCTCAGCTATTTGTGCAGTGTATGCTAGATAATCCCTACCTCTACGTGGACTTTTTTGCATTTAAATACCAATTTCTGTTAATGAAAGATACCAATTTTTGCAATTAGAATATTGGTGTTGTATTTTTATTGTACAAAAAGTTTCAAGTTCAAAGGAAGAATCAACTATAGGTTTTGCTTTCAAAGGAAGAATCAACTACAAGTTGTCGATCGAGTGTTGTGGAAACCTACATTTTTTATGATGATTTTAAATTTACTTGATAATAATAACTAATTATAGAGTCAAAACATGAATATGGTTTTTCTATAAATTTTGGTGAATTATTTCATGTCTTGTAGTTCAAATTGAACTTATTTTGACTTTGATCATAAAAACACACTTAATGAAATAAAAACAGTAAACTAAGGGAGAAAAAGTAAAGTGAGGCAGAATAATACCAATTTTTTAAATTTGATAAGTTATGATGTATTTTTATTGTTAAAAAAATCAAGTTCAAACTAGAATTTAAACATGAATAAAAAAGTCATGAAAATTAGAATAGAAATGTAAAAAAATGTTTGGATGCTATAGGTGTTGTATTTTTATTGTACAAAAAGTTTCATGTTCAAAGGAAGAATCAACTATAGGTTTTGCTTTCAAACCTAGGTCATTTCATCTCTAAACCCTAATTCATCCCCGCAGAATCTTAGGTTTCTTAACGCCCTACGTGATTATTTTCTCGAAACAATTTTATTTTTTATGACAACATCTATGGATCGATCATATCATAACAACATGACAAGTCTCATCTTTTTTAGACTTTATTTTATTTTTTGAGGATTAAAAAACTATAAAAATACAAGTTGTCGATCGAGTGTTGTGGAAACCTACATTTTTTATGATGATTTTAAATTTACTGGATAATAATAACTAATTATAGAGTAAAAACATGAATATGGTTTTTCTATAAATTTGGTGAATTATTTCATGTCTTGTAGTTCAAATTGAACTTATTTTGACTTTGATCATAAAAACACACTTAATGAAATAAAAACAGTAAACTAAGGGAGAAAAAGTAAAGTGAGGCAGAATAATACCAATTTTTTAAATTTGATAAGTTATGATGTATTTTTATTGTTAAAAAAATCAAGTTCAAACTAGAATTTAAACATGAATAAAAAAGTCATGAAAATTAGAATAGAAATGTAAAAAAATTGTTTGGATGCTAGCAGCAAGGTTCGAACCTCAAACCGCCTGCAGGCAGCAAGGTTCGAACCTCGAACCGCATGGCACCAAAGCAACCCCCACACCACTGCGCTACTAAGTGTTTCTCGACATGAGTGGCAACGTATGCTAGATAACCCCACCAGAGGCAATAGTGGCGGGCATGCTGACGTCAGCGTATGCCCGCCACTACTATACTTTTTTCCACCCGCCCAGACTAAACCCTAGTAGTGGCGGTCGGTGACGTCAGCGGCCCACCACTACTATGTCTTTGCCCGCCACTACTACGATAAATATCAGTGGCGGGCATGCTGACATTAGCGTGTGCCCGCCACTACTAATCCGCTTATATAAATTTTTCACTCACGCCGTCTGAAAACCCTAAGCCCTAATCTTCTCCCGCCAGTTGCTGCCGCTTCCAGAGCCCGCGGCACCGTTGTCGTTGTCATCCCCGAAGCCCGTCACCGACGTCAAAGAGCCGTTGGTGTCCCCGGACCCCTCGCCACCACCTCGGAGCCATCGTAGTCATCCTCAAAGCCTGTAACCGGAGCCCGCGTCGGTGTACCCGGACCCCTCGCCGCCGCCTCGGAGCCATCGCACACCGCCATCCCTGTCCGGGAGCCCGCACCGCCACCCTCGGAACCCGTCCCCGACGCACGCCGCCATCCCCGTCCTAGAGCCCGCGCCGCCACCCTCGGAACCCGTCACCGCCGTCGCCCCGGGCTCCGCCTGTCACCGGAGCCCATGTCGCTGTACCCGGTCACCGCGCTGCCGTCTTGGAGCCATCACCGCCATCCCCTTCCCCGAGCGCACGTCGCCTTCCCCGTCCCCGTTCAGGTTGCTAAACTTTGTACCTACTGCTTTTAGTCTCTATATTTACCTACTGCTTTTAGTCTCTATATTTACCTACTGCTTTTAGTCTCTATATTTACCTACTGCTTTTAGTCTCTATATTTACCTACTGCTTTTAGTCTCTATATTTACCTACTGCTTTTAGTCTCTATATTTACCTACTGCTTTTGTGTGAAACTTTATTTTGCATGTTTTGTTGTGTGTTATGAAGTATGAACTATGAAGTATGCCCTCTGTTTGCTATGGACATGTGTGCTATGGATATATTTGCTGAAATGCAAAGTGCTTACCTCTGTTTGCTGAATTTAATTGTTCGCCTAGGTGTAACAGGCCCAAAATTAAAAGGGAATAAAATAAAGGAAAATTAATATTCAATGAATTTCTGAATTTTATTATTAAAGAAAATTCTAAAAGAGCCCTATTAAAGCCAAACAGAGACAAATATTAAAAATTTGGACTTGAAAATTTTATGGGATAAACTAGAGACCAAGAAATATTTTTGAGAATTTTTACAAAATTTTTCCAATAGATCTTCAAGCCTTAAGCAAATATTTGAATTTCTGGAATTAAATTTAATGGAAAATACATTTTAAAACTTATTGGGCCGAAACCCGGAAATCCCCTTCAAAGGCCTTTCAGCCCAGCCCAGTCCGGCCACGCCCACCGACAGGCGGGACCCACCTGTCGGCACGCCGTCCCCTCTCTCCTCCGCACCGCACCGTGCTCAGGCCCACCTGCCAGCCTCTCCCGCATCCCCCTCGGTCGCTGTCAAGTATGGCCCACTGGTCGGCGCCGCCCCCCTCCCTCTCGCTGCCAGCTGGTCTCGCGCGTCAGCCTCTCTCTCACCTGTCAGGTTCTTCTTCCCCGACGGAAGGGGATCCCCTCCTTCCAAATCCGGCGACTCCCCTTTCCAAATCCGTCGCTGGCCGGCCGGATTCGCTAAATTGAGCCCGTGATCCTCTTCCCCGTTCGCCAGTGATCCGTTTCCCCCCTTAGCCACGTGGTTTAGTCCTTTTGGAAGCCCATCCGAGAGCTATAGTAACCTCGCCGAAGTAAAATTGGAAACACTTCGGGTTTCCCTCCCTCTGCCTTCCTTTCACGCCGCCGATGATCCCTATAAAGCCCCTGGCTTCACCGCTTTTCACCCACACCTGCATCACTCAATCCCCCACCATCCCGAGCCGCCGCCTCCTTGTTTCGGTTTATTCCTCTGCTTCGGCTCTGGCAGCCCTTCGTCGGCGCCACAGGCCACCGCCGCCCTCGCCGTCTCCACCACCGGGATCCCCTCTGCGCCCTCTAACTCGGCCCCACCCCCGTTGGGCCGGAGCATCGCCGGAACACATTGTCGCCGTCAAACCTGAGGGCCTCCTCCACCCCTCCTCGTCGCCGATCGCCGTCGGTCGCTTCTCGTCGCCACCGCCGGTACGACTGAGCTCCCCTTGCCTTCCTGGTTCCGTTTTAGGTTCTAGCCCGACCGGGTAACCCGCGCCACTGCCGGAAACCCTCGCCGCCGCTCGGCCAGTGCCGGACGGGCTCGATGCCGTGCGATCTAAGATGAACGGCTAAGATTAAAACCCGCTCGGGTTTAATCTGGGTCGTCCACTCGGTCAAAGGGGTATCGGGCTCCCTCAGCCGTCGATCGCCACTTGAACGCCCCGCTCCACTGGCGATCATTGGATCTGGATCCAACGGTCCAGATCTGGCCGGTCCAGCGCACAGTGCGTGGGTCCATGGTGGACCTGGCTCACCGTGGACCCGCAGCTGTTTCTGGTTTTAAATAAAATTCAGAAAAATACTTTAAACTTTAAAAATTCATATCTTGCTCAATTTAACTCCAAAATTCACCATTTTGATTCTGGAAAATTTGTCTTTTCATCCTCTACACTTTTATGCAATAAAAACAATATGTTTATTTGTCACATAATAACCTTATAAAGAAAATTCCCCTTTAGGGTTTAATTAATTCTTTAAACAAATAATTCAGAAAGATCCTTAAAAATTTATAAATTAATTCTAGAAGATATAATGACTCCATTTCACTGTTATTAATACAATAAAAATGGAATGACCATTTTGTCCAAGACATTTTATTTAATAACATTCCCAATACCCCTTTTAGGATTTAATTAATATTCCCTTTAAATAATACAGAAAAACTTTTAGAAATTTATATAATAATTTTAGATGATCTATTAACTCCAGTACACTGTTTATAAGCCAATAAAGATATAATAATTCATTTTGCTCATTTTAACTTATTAAACAATATTTCCAAGGTCCTTTAAAATAAATTATTAAAATACAACACTTTACAAAAAGTATCATGAAAACTTGTATAGTAAATTCAGAGGGCTTAATGACTTTATCCTACTGTTTAATGCAACAAAAGTAGCATGATTACTTTGCCCACTTTAATCTATTAAATAAAATTACAAAAGCCCTTTTAGGATATTTAATTAATTCATAAAGTAAAACTCCATACTTTATGAAATTATCTTAAAGCTATATAACAAACTTCAGAAGACTTAATATCTTAAAGTCACTATCTTTGATACCATAAAAACATCAAGGCTAATTTATACCTTTTTAGTTCATCTCTAAAAAGAGGAAATAAAAACCCCTAGGAAAAATAAATTACATCAAGTCATAAATTCAGAAATCTCATTAGGAATCAATCTGAAATATTTAAGTAACAATTCCCTAGAATTTAAGACTCTATCTCCCTTACTTAAATCCAACGACAACTTGTATGCTTGTATGCTTGATTTTGGATTGTTTATTGAATGTTGTGTTTACTTTTTCGTATCGAGAAGACTACGACGTCGTTGAAGATCCGGAGCTCTATCCCGAGGTTCCACCTTCACCCTTTGCTGAGCAAGGCAAGTCATCGACCACCTTCTGTGGAAACAGTTGATCATATTGAGCCCATGTTTTAATAAATTATCGCTATAACTTATAGGTTAATATTGCATTAGTCAAATATCAAGCCCTACACTTATATTTAATAGATCCCCGTCCTTGTGTGCAAACCCAAGCCATGCTTATTGAGCCTTAACTCCTTGTTACTCTACAAATATTATATTAGCTAGTGCCCAATGTACCGGCACAACTGCTATAGGATACAAAGAATGAGTCGTAGATAGATGGATTCTGTTATATGAATTTCCCCGTTATTCTTGTCTCTGGACTCTGTTGGAGTAGGCTATGTTATAAGTATGGTGGGTTCCGGGTGCAAGCTCGGAAACTGGTTGGTCGCACCCAGGGCACTATAAGGACCGGTCTGCGGGATCTGTTGCAAAGCACTTCCGTACCAACCACAAGTCTAATGGGTAAGTCCTAACTGGAAGTGTGGAACACTCCGTCTCACGGCACCATAGTGGAGGGGGCAAGGGGCTAGCCCCCAGGGCGCCTTGTACCAACAATGGCTCAAGGGGGGTATTGTGGAAACTCGACATGGCGAGACACGGTACGAAACCTATAAGAGGGTGCTGTTGAGGCGGGGAAGACCATATGGAAGGTTTTGGCACGAGTTCTCGTGAAATGGGTCATCTCGTTACACTTCGATGTAAGTGATGAGTGCGTGCCTTGTGGGTACAGTTGTACATCTCTGATCAGAGTAAAATCAATCTTTTCGAAAAGCCGAGCCCACGGTCAAGGGCGGGTTGTGTGACTACTCGCAGTTAGTTTACAATTGTTTGAATGATTGAGTTATTCATGGCATGTAAGGACTGTTGTGCGAGGAGGTAAAACATACTCCTCGAGTTAGAAGATGATGATGCATTCACATGTTTACTATTCCGTACTAATAAATTGCTCACATTTAACGCTTTACAAATATGCTGCTTCCGCAAAACTAGCCACTATCTCCCTTGTTATTATCTTGCATTATATTTGCATTCGGTGGCTACAGTATGAAATGTATGAAAACTCTTCTTGGCTACAGTAGTCAGCTATTACTTCTGAAGCCACTATATTAATTCTCAAGTTAGGAGATTGTGTTGTTCTCTCTCTCTCTAGTGTTGTTAAGACCTCAACATATTTTGTGTTGTTTTTCCCTCTAATGTTCCATGGCAACAAAATATGCTGAGGCCTCAACAACACTGTGATCAGTTTACTACTGTTATTACTTCTAAGGCTACTATACTAATCCTCAACATTAGATTCTGCAATTCATTTTAGAGGCCTATGATGCAAATTGTTATTGAGTTATCTCATGCATGTCATCAAGCCGTGTCACACGTCCATTCCCATCAACAGCTTCTTCTTTCCCGTGTTGCTGACAGGGAATGGATGTGCACACGGTTCCATGGCAGCCATGAACATTTTGAAAAACAACACAAAATATGCTGAGGCCTCAACAACACAGTGATCAGTTTACTACTGTTATTACTTCTAAGGCTACTATATACTAATACTCAAGTTCATTCGGCTGAAAGCCAACATTAGATTCTGCAATTCCTTTTAGAGGCCTATGATGCAAATTGTTATTGAGTTATCTCATGTATGTCATCAAGCCGTGGGACACATCCATTCCTATCAACAACTTCTTCTTTCTCGTGTTGCTGACAGGGAATGGATGTGCTCACAGTTCCATGCCAGCCATGAACATATTTGAAAAGCAACACAAAATATGCTGAGGCCTAAACAACACTGTGATCAGTTTACTACTGCTATTATTTCTAAGGCTACTATATACTAATCCTCAAGTTCATCCGGCTCAAGGACAACATTAGATTCTGCAATTCCTTTTAGAGGCCTATGATGCAAATTGTTATTGAGTTATCTCATGTATGTCATCAAGCCATGAGACACATCCATTCATGTCAAAGCTTCTTCTTTCTCGTGTTGCTGACAGGGAATGGATGTGCTCATGGTTCCATGGCAGCCATGAACATTTTGAAAAACAACACAAAATATGCTGAGGCCTCAACAACACTGTGATCAGTTTACTACTGTTATTACTTCTAAGGCTACTATACTAATCCTCAAGTTCATCCGGCTGAAGGCCAACATTAGATTCCGCAATTCCTTTTAGAGGCCTATGATGCAAATTGTTATTGAGTTATCTCATGTATGCCATCAAGCCATGTGACACATCCATTCCCGTCAACAGTTTCTTCTTTCTCGTGTTGCTGACAGGGAATGGATGTGCTCATGGTTCCATGGCAGCCATGAACATTTTGAAAAACAACACAAAATATGCTGAGGCCTCAACAACACTGTGATCAGTTTACTACTGTTATTACTTCTAAGGCTACTATGATTAGTATAGTGGCTTCGGAAGTAATAGCCTCTTAACTATGAAAATATGACATCAGACCTTTTTTGCATACCCAAAATTCTGATACATTAGCCTCTTAACTATGAATAGTTTATCTATGGCGGAAGAAGGATGTTCCATCGAGGAGCTCATCTACGAGTCTCCCGCAAAAACAAATAAAGAGGGTTCATCTGAAGGATCCTCCGATAGCGAATCTTCGTACCACTCTCCGGAGAATGAACATCCAATGGAGCCTAGGAAGAAGAGAACGAGAGAAGACGCCGATGAGAATTACATTCCTAAAGCTCAAGTGGAGGTAATTATTACGTTAGTAACAAGTCAGAGCAGCTTCTAACCGAGGATTACATTCCTGAAGCTCACATTGTCTATGATCATAGGATCGTCCAAAGCGAGGAAGCAAGCGTCGATTATTCCAAGTCGAGAAAAGAACAATTATTGTCCCAGCTATTGAGTCAGCTGAGCGAACAGATGTTGAGCCCGCTGCCACAACATCGTCTGCAAATGCGAAGAGGAGAGGAAAACGGGAGAAGAACAAGCTGCATACAGCTATCTATGAGGTTGAAGAAGTGCGTGTTGATGGGGCTCCAAAGAAGCCAAAAGAAATCACAGCGAAGTGGCGTAACGACTGTGGATGTCTCGCCAGGGAGTAAGGTAAGATAGTTTGGAAAAATTAGAAGACTGTCCCTAAAGCTACAAAGAACGAATTGTGGCAGCATATAAAAGCGCATTATAAATTCCCGGAAGACCGCTTAGAAGACGCTAAAGCTGCCACATTGAAGACTATCGGGAAGGCTCTCCGTACATTTAGGACTAAACTGAACACACAATACCTTCAGAAAGATGAGTCGCCACTCAACGACTACGGCTTTATAACGCCAAATGAATGGAACGAATTCAAAATGCAGCATTGCTCGGAAGAAGCCAAACAAGAGAGCATCATGTTCAAAGAACTTAATAAGAAGAATAAGTTCCCACATAAACTTGGGCCAGGTGGATATAAGGCCAAGGAGGATGAGTGGAGTAGAAAGGAGGAGGAGGACCATGCGGCTGGGTTACCTGAAGAGTTTTTAGGTGCTGATCAGCGCACTAAGAGATGGCTCCTAGGTCGAGCTAAAAAAACACCCGAGGGCCAATATATGCTCTCCGACTCACGGACTAGTGAAGTATTCCAGAAAGCACAGGAAATCGCTGAGTTGGGGAAGACTGGAAAGTTCAAGCCCGAGGGATGTAATGACCAGCTTACATCTGCTCTCGGAAACGAGGAACATCGAAGGCGCACCCGAGGTGTCTCTTCTATAGCACCCTGGAAAAATACTTTCAAGAAACAGGAGGGTGCCACATACAAGAAGCGTCAAGCACGCACAGACGACGCCGCAGAGCGCCGTGCAGAGTGGGAGCGACATTTTTTTGAATTTATTAACGAGAATCCAAACATACACTACTACAAAGCGATACTGTAGCGGCGGGCAAAAACAACCTATAGTGGCGGGCATCAAGTCCGCCACTGCTCTAACGCCACTGCTATCGCTGGTTAGCAGTGGCAGTCGGAGCACCCGCCACCGCTGTCAACAGCAGTGGCGGGCGCGCTGACCTCATCTGCCCACCACTACTATTGATAACAGCAGTGGCGGGCAGATGAGGTCAGCTCGCCCGCCACCACTATGTCAACAGCAGTAACGGGCGCGCTGACCTCATCTGCCCGCCACTACTGTTATCAATAGTAGTGGCGGGCAGATGATGTCAGCGCGCCCACCACCACTGTGTCAACAGCAGTAACGGGCAAGCTACCTCATCTGTCCGCCACTGCTGTGTATAACCCATAACACAGAATGCTGTGATCCCACAAACCAAAACACAGAAATTATATGCTTCACACAACCATCCACATACACAGCAGCAAAACATCCACATGTCCACATACACAGCAGCAAAACATCCACATATCCACATACACATCCACAACATCAACACATCAACACAACAACCATCCATCTCATCAATTTTCAAAAATTTACAAAGTTTACATTCTTCCGGTTTATGTTTCACAATAACCATCCATCAACACAATAACCATTGTTTCACAAATACATGCTCATGCGGGTTATGTTTTCTTGGAAGGCCAACTCATATATTAATTGGTTCTCCTTTTCATTCTTCCGGCCCAATCATACAGAGTTGGATGCTTGGCCACTTCACTCTCAGGATCGAAAAATACTCCAAGCTCATGAAGAATCTCATGCATCGTGAAGCGGCACATCCTTGATACGATTTCGTACATTTGTGATTCAGAGTGTTGGCTCTTCTGGGCAACGGTTGATGGACCTGACGCCTGCATACGTAAAATATAAGTACATACGCTGCAAGTTATATTAGATTAACACACAAGAAATCAACTTACTTCTTTAGTATCCTCAGATACTGTCCGCCCAAACTTTCCTAAGTTATTGCTCATGAAATCACAAGTATAGTAGCCACAATGCACGAAACCAAGAGATTGTTTGTGACACTTCAAAATAGACAAAGTTAGAATGATATATAGTTTGGCTTTATCAATTGAATTAACAAATTTAAAAATATAATATTACCGGATAGTTGGTTCTGATAAGCATTTCTTTCTTTCGTCCTCTGTGGATCATGTGGGCCACCTAACTTTTCCACGTAGTATCTATATGCACTCTGAATAACATTTAATATATCTTGATATTCTTTTTTGGGTTTGTCGAGCGAGTCGAGCACATAAACCCTTGAGCTCTTTGGGTATATCAGAAGTGCAATCCAATGATCACTATCGAAAGAAGTAATATATGATTATGTTAGTTTCATAATCGATAAAACGTGATTAAGTGGATATAGTGGGTATACTTACTTAAAGTTATATGCCCCACTTATCATTTCTCTATCCTTCCATTGATCCATGCACCGCGCAATATACAACGCGGCACAACTCCTTTTGTTCTTCTTAAGTTTATCTTCGTCTTTATTGAACATCTTTCTTTGAAATTTTTTCTTACCCGCAGTCTAGTACTTGCTATCGTTCTGGTTTAGTGTCGGGTTCAGCGCACTTTGGCTTATTAATGACAGTTTTAAGTACCCATACAATTTAGACTCGTCACCGCGTGAATTACAACTGCATATGTTATAAAACAATAGTCAATATAAGACATTATTTATTTTTGCTTTGTATTGACAAAGTATAAAGTACTTACATGCACTAGAGCATCATGCTTGTGATGTCGGTTCGCTTCAGACGAAACATCCGATGGAAGTCGTCGAAAAATAGTGCAAGCTTAAACTCTGGGCAGTTGAATATTTCTTGTGGAACCTTCAGTTATATTTGTGTTACTCCTAACGAAGACGCTTCGAGGTACCAGTCATGAAATGTTTTCATCATCCAAGGCATACAATTAAGTACTACTTGGGGTAATAATGGTTTGCCTGGTTCGTATTCAATATAATCCTCGTCTCCGTAGTTCCTCTTATCAACAGAAAGTGAGCCCGCATGCTTTTGTACTGGAGCCTTTATGGGAGCCGCTTCGGGCAAAGAACGTGTTTGCCCCATAGTAGTAAAAAATTTATGCATCTCAGATTTCAGCGCAGAACACTGCCCAGCTTGAACAGTTATCTTGTGGATTGCTGGCTTTGGGCATGCATCTTGTTTTTCAGGCTCGACAACTAGCACTGGCACTTTTGTTATGGGCTTGGCCACCGACACTTGAGGATCAGCCGGAACTGGCACTTGAGGCTCAGCCGGAACTGGCACTTGAGGCTCAGCCGGAACTAGCACTTGAGGCTCAGCCGGAACTAGCACTTGAGGCTCAGCCGGAACTAGCACTGACATTTGATCTGGCTCTCGCACATTTGTGTTGGGCTCATCAGTGGGCTCAAGCACTGGCACTGGCTTTGTCACTTGAGAATCAGAAGTCACTTTCAATTCTATCACTTCTACCACTTTATCGGGCACTTGCTCTTCCTCTGCCTTTTCCTCTATCTCACGCTCATCAACAGGTGATAAAGATCCTATATTTTGCACATCCTGAGATGAAAGATATGTGGGGGATTGTGATGAGACAATAGGTGATTTACTCTGAGAACTTGTCTGCAGTAATTTGATATCTCGGCTCGCCCATAGGACAAAGTTATTTAGAGCATCTCCGATTGTCTCAATCCCCTCATCAGGCATTGGAAGATCCAAGGGTCATTAATAAATCTGTCGTTGGTGATCTCATTGACCTGAACCTTGGTATAGTCAGCAGGAATAGGCCGATTGTGAAATAAATCCCCAGGCATAGCAATGCCTCGTGCAGCCTCTTGGGAATGCCCTTTGCGCCCTATCGGTACATGCAGGCTGCATGGTGTGTTCTCTTTAATATAATTTATAGGAAATTTGTCTTGTACTGAGCAAACACTGCTTGGTACGTCGAGTCGTACCTCTGGCACAATTATTTGTCCCGCTGCAGCCTGCATTATGTTTGGATTCTCGTTAATAAATTCAAAAAAATGTCGCTCCCACTCTGCACGGCGCTCTGCGGCGTCGTCTGTGCGTGCTTGACGCTTCTTGTATGTGGCACCCTCCTGTTTCTTGAAAGTATTTTTCTAGGGTGCTATAGAAGAGACACCTCGGGTGCGCCCTCGATGTTCCTCGTTTCCGAGAGCAGATGTAAGCTGGTCATTACATCCCTCGGGCTTGAACTTTCCAGTCTTCTCCAACTCAACGATTTCCTGTGCTTTCTGGAATACTTCACTAGTCCGCGAGTCGGAGAGCATATATTGGCCCTCGGGTGTTTTCTTAGCTCGACCTAGGAGCCATCTCTTAGTGCGCTGATCAGCACCTGAAAACTGTTCAGGTAACCCAGCCGCACGGTCCTCCTCCTCCTTTCTACTCCACTCATCCTCCTTGGCCTTATATCCACCTGGCCCAAGTTTATGTGGGAACTTATTCTTCTTATTAAGTTCTTTGAACATGATGCTCTCTTGTTTGGCTTCTTCCGAGCAATGCTGCATTTTGAATTCGTTCCATTCATTAGGCATTATAAAGCCGTAGTCGTTGAGTGGCGACTCATCTTTCTAAAGGTATTGTGTGTTCAGTTTAGTCCTAAATGTACGGAGAGCCTTCCCGATAGTCTTAAATGTGGCAGCTTTATCGTCTTCTAAGCGGTCTTCCGGGAATTTATAATGCGCTTTTATATGCTGCCACAATTCGTTCTTTGTAACTTCAGGGACAGTCTTCCAATTTTTCCAAACTATCTTACATCGCTCCCTGGCGAGACATCCATAGTCGTTACGCCACTTCGCTGTGATTTCTTTTGGCTTCTTTGGAGCCCCATCAGCATGCACTTCTTCAACCTCATAGATAGATGTATGCAGCTTGTTCTTCTCCCATTTCCCTCTCCTCTTCGCATTTGTAGATGATGTTGTGGCAGCGGGCTCAACATTTGTTCACTCGGCTGACTCAATAGCTGGGACAATAGTTGTTCTTTTCTCGACTTGGAATAATCGACGCTTGCTTCCTCGCTTTGGACGATCCTACGATGATAGACAATGTGAGCTTCAGGAATGTAATCCTCGGTTAGAAGCTGCTCTGACTTGTTACTAACGTAATAATTACCTCCGCTTGAGCTTCAGGAATGTAATCCTCATCGGCGTCTTCTCTCGTTCTCTTCTTCCTAGGCTCCATTGGATGTTCATTCTCCGGAGAGTGGTACGAAGATTCGCTATCGGAGGATCCTTCAGATGAACCCTCTTTATTTTTTTTTGCGGGAGACTCGTAGATGAGCTCCTCGATGGAACATCCTTCTTCCGCCATAGATAAACTATTCATAGTAAAGAGGCTAATGTACCGGAATTTTGGTTATGCAAAAAAGGTCTCATGTCATATTTTCATAGTTAAGAGGCTATTACTTCCGAAGCCACTATACTAATCATAGTAGCCTTAGAAGTAATAACAGTAGTAAACTGATCACAGTGTTGTTGAGGCCTCAGCATATTTTGTGTTGTTTTTAAAAATGTTCATGGCTGCCATGGAACCATGAGCACATCCATTCCCTGTCAGCAACACGAGAAAGAAGAAGCTGTTGACGGGAATGGATGTGTCACATGGCTTGATGACATACATGAGACACCTCGATAAGAATTTGCATCATAGGCCTCTAAAAGGAATTGCGGAATCTAATGTTGGCCTTCAGCCAGATGAACTTGAGGATTAGTATAGTAGCCTTAGAAGTAATAACAGTAGTAAACTGATCACAGTGTTGTTGAGGCCTCAGCATATTTTGTGTTGTTTTTCAAAATGTTCATGGCTGCCATGGAACAAGAGCACATCCATTCCATGTAAGCAACACGAGAAAGAAGAAGCTGTTGACGGGAATGGATGTGTCACATGGCTTGATGACATACATGAGATAACTCAATAACAATTTGCATCATAAGCCTCTAGAAGGAATTGCGGAATCTAATGTTGGCCTTCAGCCGGATGAACTTGATGATTAGTATAGTAGCCTTAGAAGTAATAACAGTAGTAAACTGATCACAGTGTTGTTGAGGCCTCAGCATATTTTGTGTTGTTTTTCAAAATGTTCATGGCTGACATGGAACCATGAGCACATCCATTCCTTGTCAGCAACACGAGAAAGAAGAAGCTTTGACAGGAATGGATGTGTCTCATGGCTTGATGACATACATGAGATAACTCAATAACAATTTGCATCATAGGCCTCTAAAAGGAATTGCAGAATCTAATGTTGGCCTTCAGCCGGATGAACTTGAGGATTAGTATATAGTAGCCTTAGAAATAATAGCAGTAGTAAACTGATCACAGTGTTGTTTAGGCCTCATCATATTTTGTGTTGCTTTTCAAATATGTTCATGGCTGGCATGGAACTGTGAGCCCATCCATTCCCTGTCAGCAACACGAGAAATAAGAAGTTGTTGATAGGAATGGATGTGTCCCACGGCTTGATGACATACATGAGATAACTCAATAACAATTTGCATCATAGGCCTCTAAAAGGAATTACAGAATCTAATGTTGGCTTTCAGCCGAATGAACTTGAGGATTAGTATATAGTAGCCTTAGAAGTAATAACAGTAGTAAACTAATCACAGTGTTGTTGAGGCCTCAGCATATTTTGTGTTGTTTTTCAAAATGTTCATGGCTGCCATGGAACCGTGTGCACATCCATTCCCTGTCAGCAACCCGGGAAAGAAGAAGCTGTTGATGGGAATGGACGTGTCACACGGCTTGATGACATACATGAGATAACTCAATAACAATTTGCATCATAGGCCTCTAAAAGGAAATGCAGAATCTAATGTTGAGGATTAGTATAGTAGCCTTAGAAGTAATAACAGTAGTAAACTGATCACAGTGTTGTTGAGGCCTCAGCATATTTTGTTGCCATGGAACATTAGAGGGAAAAACAACACAAAATATGTTGAGGTCTTAACAACACTAGAGAGAGAACAACACAATCTCCTAACTTGAGAATTAATATAGTGGCTTCGGAAGTAATAGCTGACTATTGTAGCCATGAAGAGTTTTCATACATTTCCCACCTTTGACACTGTGATCAGTTTACTACTGTAGCCTCAGAAGTAATAGACGTAGTAAACTGATCACAGTGTCAAAGGTGGGAAATGTATGAAAACTCTTCTTGGCTACAGTAGTCAGCTATTACTTCTGAAGCTACTATATTAATCCTCAAGTTAGGAGATTGTGTTGTTCTCTCTCTCTTGTGTAGTTGAGGCCTCAGCATATTTTGTGTTGTTTTTCAAATATGTTCATGGCTGCCATGGAACCGTGAGCACATCCATTCCCTGTCAGCAACACGAGAAAGAAGAAGTTGTTGACAGGAATGGATGTGTCGCACGGCTTGATGACATACATGAGATAACTCAATTACTATTTGCATCATAGGCCTCTAAAAGTTGTTCTAAAAAAGTGGTAATGTGGTATGCAATATTTCTCATGGCATAACTTAGATATAGAAGACTTCACTCAAGAACTAGAGGGGGGGTGGATAGGCGCCTCGACAAAATTCTTTCGAATTAGATGGCCCTTTCAAAACACCCGACGCTCCTCCAAACTTAATCACATATTTAGCTCCAATGAGTCAAATTAAAAACTATATCACAAACTTGCTATTTAATCTTTATGTCTGATCAAGAAATCAGAATTTAAACAAACTTATGTGTTTAGCACCATACAAATAAAAATGTAATCATGGTTGTCACGGCGCCCTAGCGAAACCAGTCGCCAGGGGGCCGACTGGACGCCTAAGCGGGCACCTAGGCGTCGCCTAGGCGACCAATTAAATTCAGCAAACAGAGGTAAGCACTTTGCATTTCAGCAAACATATCCATACCACACATGTCCATAGCAAACAGAGGGCATACTTCATAGTTCATACTTCATAGCACACAACCACACATGCAAAATAAAGTTTCACACAAAAGCAGTAGGTAAATATAGAGACTAAAAGCAGTAGGTAAATATAGAGACTAAAAGCAGTAGGTAAATATGGAGACTAAAAGCAGTAGGTAAATATAGAGACTAAAAGTAGTAGGTACAAAGTTTAGCAACCTGAACGGGGACGGGGATGGCGACGTGCGCTCGGGGAAGGGGATGGCGGTGATGGCTCCAAGACAGCAGCGCGGGGTCCGGGGACAGCGACGTGGGCTCCGGTGACAGGCGGAGCTCGGGGCGACGGCGGTGACGGGTTCCGAGGGTGGCGGCGCGGGCTCTAGGATGGGGATGGCGGCGTGCGTCGGGGACGGGTTCCGAGGGTGGCGGCGCGGGCTCCCGGACAGGGATGGCGGTGTGCGACGGCTCCGAGGCGGTGGCGAGGGGTCCGGGTACACCGACGCGGGCTCCGGTGACAGGCTTTGAGGATGACTGCGATGGCTCCGAGGTGGTGGCGAGGGGTCCGAGGACACCAACGGCTCTTTGACGTCGGTGACGAGCTTCGAGGATGACAACGACAACGGCGGCGCGGGCTCTAGAAGCGGCAGCAACTGGCGGGAGAAGATTAGGGCTTAGGGTTTTCAGACGGCGGGAGTGAAAAATTTATATAGGCGGATTAGTAGTGGCGGGCACACGCTGATGTCAGCATGCCCGCCACTGATATTTATCATAGTAGTGGCGGGCAAAGACATAGTAGTGGCGGGCCGCTGACGTCACCGACCGCCACTACTAGTGTTTAGTCTGGGCGGGTGGAAAAAAGTATAATAGTGGCGGGCATACGCTGACGTCAGCATGCCCGCCACTACTGCATCTGGTGGAGTTATCTAGCATACGTTGCCACTCATGTCGAGAAACACTTAGTAGCGTAGTGGTGCGGGGGTTGCTTTGGTGCCATGCGGTTCGAGGTTCGAACCTTGCTGCCTGCAGGCAGTTTGAGGTTCGAACCTTGCTGCTAGCATCCAAACATTTTTTTTACATTTATATTCTAATTTTCATGACTTTTTTATTCATGTTTAAATTCTAGTTTGAACTTGATTTTTTAACAATAAAAATACATCATAACTTATCAAATTTAAAAAATTGGTATTATTCTGCCTCACTTTACTTATCAAATACATCATAAATATAGAGACTAAAAGCAGTAGGTAAATATGGAGACTAAAAGCAGTAGGTAAATATAGAGACTAAAAGTAGTAGGTACAAAGTTTAGCAACCTGAACGGGGACGGGGATGGCGACGTGCGCTCGGGGAAGGGGATGGCGGTGATGGCTCCAAGACAGCAGCGCGGGGTCCGGGGACAGCGACGTGGGCTCCGGTGACAGGCGGAGCTCGGGGCGACGGCGGTGACGGGTTCCGAGGGTGGCGGCGCGGGCTCTAGGATGGGGATGGCGGCGTGCGTCGGGGACGGGTTCCGAGGGTGGCGGCGCGGGCTCCCGGACAGGGATGGCGGTGTGCGACGGCTCCGAGGCGGTGGCGAGGGGTCCGGGTACACCGACGCGGGCTCCGGTGACAGGCTTTGAGGATGACTGCGATGGCTCCGAGGTGGTGGCGAGGGGTCCGAGGACACCAACGGCTCTTTGACGTCGGTGATGAGCTTCGAGGATGACAACGACAACGGCGGCGCGGGCTCTAGAAGCGGCAGCAACTGGCGGGAGAAGATTAGGGCTTAGGGTTTTCAGACGGCGGGAGTGAAAAATTTATATAGGCGGATTAGTAGTGGCGGGCACACGCTGATGTCAGCATGCCCGCCACTGATATTTATCATAGTAGTGGCGGGCAAAGACATAGTAGTGGCGGGCCGCTGACGTCACCGACCGCCACTACTAGTGTTTAGTCTGGGCGGGTGGAAAAAAGTATAATAGTGGCGGGCATACGCTGACGTCAGCATGCCCGCCACTACTGCATCTGGTGGAGTTATGTAGCATACGTTGCCACTCATGTCGAGAAACACTTAGTAGCGTAGTGGTGCGGGGGTTGCTTTGGTGCCATGCGGTTCGAGGTTCGAACCTTGCTGCCTGCAGGCAGTTTGAGGTTTGAACCTTGCTGCTAGCATCCAAACATTTTTTTTACATTTATATTCTAATTTTCATGACTTTTTTATTCATGTTTAAATTCTAGTTTGAACTTGATTTTTTAACAATAAAAATACATCATAACTTATCAAATTTAAAAAATTGGTATTATTCTGCCTCACTTTACTTTTTCTCCCTTAGTTTACTGTTTTTATTTCATTAAGTGTGTTTTTATGATCAAAGTCAAAATAAGTTCAATTTGAACTACAAGACATGAAATAATTCATCAAAATTTATAGAAAAACCATATTCATGTTTTGACTCTATAATTAGTTATTATTATCAAGTAAATTTAAAATCATCATAAAAATGTAGGTTTCCACAACACTCGATCGACAACTTGTAGTTGATTCTTCCTTTGAAAGCAAAACCTATAGTTGATTCTTCCTTTGAACTTGAAACTTTTTGTACAATAAAAATACAACACCAATATTATAATTGCAAAAATTGGTATTTTTCTCCCTTAGTTTACTGTTTTTATTTCATTAAGTGTGTTTTTATTACATGTTGTTACGATATGATCGAGAATTTTGTAGCGCGGTGGTGCGGGGGCTCGCTTTTGACACATCATGTTTATTTGAAAGCAAGTAAACAAACACAAGTCCAGGATGGGGAAACCAGCTTACACATCGAAACACACTACTGGTCAAACCCAAAAGAAAGATATGGTTTGGAGCTTCTTCTTCTTCCTCGGCACAAACCCAACCTATTTCTGGTTAAACAGATTAAAAGTCTCAACTTGCCAATCCTCAACCAACTCGGCATCATCAGGCAGTCTAAACTTCTCTCCATGTTCCTGAACAAGAAAATACACGCGACGGCGATAGTGAGAACAACTTATTATCAATGATTGAATTGGATGATAAAAATATAAAATTTGCATAAAAAGATGATCTTGCCTCCTTCATCCTCTTGCTGTCGCATTGCTCTACATGCTTCCCTTTTCCACCGCTAGCCTCGGCATGTTTCCCTCTACCACCGGTTGTCTTATCATTCTTCCGTCTGCCAACACTTACCCTATCTGGTTGCGGCGATCGCGAGTCGTCCTCCGAGTCAGAGTCCATTATGAGAATCACTTTCTTTGCCAAACAACTGGAAATTATACCATCATGTACCTTATGTTTACCGCATTTGCAAACCTCACACACGCCACTTGATGTAGAGTCTGAGGATCCACTGTTTGGTTCAATCTTAGGAGGAGCCATCTGCAATTTTTTTGTCACATTGATATAACATTACAAAACCCTAAGCTAGTATTATTATAGTGGAAATTTTTTTCTCAGAAATTTTTTATAGTACATTAAAAAACATTATTGTTATAGTGCATTCGATCTACTAGTAATATTATACTAAATTATATTACCACGCATAAATTAATATAACAATTAGAAATCATTTTAACCCTAAGCTCGAATAAAATAAGACTAAAGATAGGTTATCTAACATTTACTGACTGGATGGCGGTGACGCGGGCGGCGCCGAGACGGTCTCCGAGGAAGGCGGCGAAGGGCGGAGGGCAGCGGCGACGTGCTCCGGGACGTCGACGGCGGCGACGGGTGTGGAGGGGGGCGACACGGGAGTTTAGGGTTTAGAAAATGAAACTAGGTTTTTGGACGGCGGAAGTGGAAAGTATATATAGGTGTATTAGCAGTGGCGGGCATGCTGACGTCATTCTGCCTTAGTAGTGGCGGGCATGCTGACGTCATCCAGCCCGCCACTACTAATAGAGGGGATTATATATATAGCATATAATACTCTTCCTACATTGACGTGAAACACTTAGTAGCGCAGTGGTGCGTGGGGCTCACTTGGGGCCATGCGGTTCGAGGTTCGAACCTCGCTGTCGGCAGGCGGTTTGAGGTTTGAACCTTGCTGTTGGCCCCAAAAAATAAATTTTTAAAAAAATTTCTATTGTTGTTTAATAAATTTTCTATTGATGTTTAATTAAATCCTCATTTGATCTTGAAAATGTTTTAACAATAAATGACATAATTGATTTTACAAATACGCACGCTAAACATAAATGATCTAGCCTTGCGCTAATTTTCCATCGCCATTGGTGCGTAGATAAGGAATCACACTGCCAAATGACAGTTTTGCTTCAACCACATTGATCCTTGATATGTCAACGAAAAACGGCACCTCATCAAACTGATTGTATTCTTCTTCGTCTTCGACTCCATCAACTCCAACAATTCTTTGTTTTCCTGGAGCAACGATGTATTTTTTTCTCATCTTTAGGATCAAGTATGTAAAATACTTGTGCCACGAATTGAGCGAGTATCCAAGGGTCATCTTTATAAGCCACCTTATTAAGGTCAACTATCATAAACCCGTAATCATCCACCTCCACACCTTCTGGATGTCTGACCCACTGACACTTAAATACAGGGATTTCTATAGAGTTCCCATAGTTAAGTTCCCATATTTCTTAGATGTATCCATAGTAAGCATTCTTTTGTCCAGTGCTATCTTCTGCTTCTCCTCTGACACCACTATTTTGGCGCTGGCTCTTTTGATCCTTTGCTTTGGTATAGAATGTGAAACCATTGATTTCATACGCTTGCCATGTTTTAACCATGCTCAATGGAGCGTAAGACAATTTATTTATCATCATCTCTTCGTCGGTTTCTCCAATCGAAAGGTTTAGATCCCTCAGCCATGATGTGAAATAAATTTTGTGTTCTTTCATAATCCATTGTTCATCGCGATCTTCATTCTTTTCACGAAGCTCTTGCAGGTGTTGTTCAACATATGGTCTCATAATCGCCAACTGATGCATTACACAGTAATGTGATTCTATTATTGTTTGGTAACTATTGTCTCGTATGATTTTCCTGCCTTTAGTTCCTTTACCGGTGAGTCTTCCATGGTGCCGGGACACGGGAACTCCTATTGGTCTTCCATCTCTTATGTAATCTGTGTAGCACTCAATGACTTCCTCAGTCATGTAGCCCTCTATCATGGAACCCTCTGGATAAGCACGATTTCGTACGTAACCCTTAAAGATAACCATTAGACGCTCGTACGCATACATATTGTGCAGGTACGTTGGACCAAGAACAAAGATTTGGTCTGCTATATGTATCATATAGTGCTCCATAATATCAAAATATGAAGGAGGAAAGCACATCTCAAGCTGACACATAGTCCCCCTCATTTGTTTACGTAATTCATTTAACTCTTCAGTGTCGATCACCTTCTTTGATATGACATTGAAGAAGTGACACATGCGTGTTATCACCATCTTCAGAAATGAATGTTTGACTCCTCTTACTGCGATGGCTAGGAATAGCCCAAGCATAACATGACAATCATGAGTGTTGTAGCAGCTCATCCTCAAATCTGCTACGGAGACAATATTCTTTATATTCGTTGAGAATCCTGTTGGAACTCTAATTCCATGTAGACACCTACAGATTGATCTTTTCTCGTCAATTGTGAGGTTATAGTAGCAGCCGGAAGGAAAAATTTTCCATTGGCCCTTTCCTGTGGGTGAAGCTCGGGTCTAATTCCGAGAGTTTGAAGGTCCCTTCGTACTTTGAGTCCATCTTTTGATTTGCCCGGTATGTCTAACAAAATACCGATAGTGCTTTCGAAGACATTCTTCTCAACGTGCATTGTATCGATAGCATGACCAATCTCCAACTCCTTCCAATAGGGCAAATATCTAAAGAAGATCGACTACTTTTTAAATGGAGCGTCCTTTGATTTTTTTTCAGATTTCTTCCTCTTCTTTCCGAAAACAACTTTGATATTCTTTACCATTTCGAATAGAAATTTGCCATCTCGATTTCGTGGAGGCTGTCCAAGCTCGATTGTACCGTCGAAATGGTTCCTATTTCTTCGATATTTGTGGTTTTTTGGTAAAAATCTGCGGTGTCGCATATATATCGTCTTAACGAATGATGGAAGATGCATAGATTCTGTCTGGTCCACACACACTACACATGGTGTCTTTCCTTTAACCTGTCCTGTTAGGGACATGTGTCGTGGGTTGTCAGCTATGGTGCAAAAGATTATGGCTCTTAGATTGAAGTGCTCTTTCTTGTGCTCATCCCACACACAGACACCATGTTCCCATAGACGTTTCATATCCTCCATCAAAGGTTCTAGAAAGATATCAATGTCATTGCCAGGTTGTTTTGGACCAGAAATTAGAGTAGTGAGCATAAGGTATTTTCTCTTATGGCACAACCATGATGGAATGTTGAACAAGCATAGAAAGACTGGCCACGTATTATGTGGGTTCCTCATCTCACCGAAGGGATTCATTCCATTCGTGCTAAGTCCCATCCTGATATTTCTAGGATCGTCCGAGAAATCTGGATGGGCCAGGTCAAATGATTTCCACTGCCTAGCATCCGTAGGGTGCCGAAGTTTTCCGTCCTTCTTTCACCCAGCGAAATGCCAGATTAATAGTTCAGCATCTCTAGGATTAGAGAACATACGTTTCAAGCGATCAATCACCGGTAGGTACCACATTACTAAGGCTGGAACTTTCCTCTCCGTCTTTTTTCCAGGATGGTCTTCAATAACATTTTTATCCCTCTTCTGCAACCTCTTATTATTCTTCTTCTGGTGGTCATTGTAGTCCTCCACACAGTCATTTGGACGTTTGTATCGACTCGTGTTGCACTGCGGACATCTCTCTAACAATCCATACTCTTTTCGATATAGGATATAGTGGTTCGGGCATGCATGAATCTTCTGTACGCCCAAAGTCAACGGACAAATCATCTTCTTTGCTTGCTACGTATCAGATGGTAAACCATTAGGTTTTGGCAAAACCTTTTTTAGGAGTTGTAAAAGATCTGAAAAACTAGTGTCAGACCATCCATTGCTGGCCTTCAGTTTCATAAGCTCAAGAATAATGTACAACACAGTATACTGCTTATCGCAACCGTGGCGTTCCTCGTAAAGAAGGTTTTTTGATGCTTTGTCAAGTGCTTCAAAGTTATCGTATCCTTTGGTTGTAGTTCTCTGCAACAACACCTCAGGCGCAACATTTCGCATCAGTTCCTCCACATCAAAGGCGTCATCATCATCATGTTGATCAACATCATCATGTGTTATGTCGGATGTATGATCACAACCTCTTCTATGTTGATGAGCATCTTGCGGCACATCAGAATCTTCAAGCGGATTTTGGCCCATCTCACCGTGTTTCGTCCATATATAATAGTTCTTCACGAAACCATTTTTCAACAAGTGAAATCGTATGCTTTCACGATCAGAACACGGATACATCGCTTCGTTTTTACAAACTTTACAAGGACAATATATTGACTCTTCACTCTGACGGGAAGCATATTGTGCGGCAGCTTCAGTAAATTCAGTTACTCTGTTAAAATATGCCACCACATCTCCGTCGTTGGACGAGTACATCCAGGACCTGTGCTCCATCTAAAACATATATTATTTGAAAAAATATTAATAAATTCATTATTGTTAATTTTAGTAATTTACAAATTGAAAATATATTGATTTATTATCGCTCATAACAACATTAATTAAAAATCCTCAATGCTTTAATTAAAACTATTTATTAAGCAGAAAAAATTATTAAATAAATTAACTATATTGGTTTCTCTCTCTCCAAACAACATAACTCTAGATCTATAATCATAAATCAAATTAAAAAAGAGATTAAAATGACGTAAATCAATATACAAGTGATGAATAATTGTGAGGAGGGTCATATTTGTTCATTTGGGAGAAGGTAACACTGTAAATGGAAGATTATTTGAAAATTTCTATTCACAAACCCTAAATTAGAAAAACGCTAATAACTCATTGTATACATGATTAAATACAAAATAAATGTGAGATTCAGCATGGATTTACCTCCAAGAATGAAATCCTTCAAAAGAAACGAAAACAAAGCCTCCCCCCTCTTTATCTAGATTTTTGTCGCCATTGTACGGACAAAATTAAATGCGAACTCCAGTAGAGCTCGGGGAGGAAGAAGCCGCGCATTTATAGCTAGAATAGTAGTGGCGGTCGCAAGTGATGTCATCAATACTTTAGTGGCGGCCATATTAGCAGCGGCGGGCAGCACCAGCGCCCGCCACTGCTATTGGTACAATAGTGGCGGTCCGGGATGACGTAAGCACCGATCGCCACTACTTTACCAACAATAGTGGCGGGCGCTGGTGCTGTCGTCAGCACCAGCAACTGTAGTGGCGGGCATCTAATGGCCCGCCACTACAGTGGTTTTGCCCAATGCCACTACAGTGACGGTTTGTAGTAGTGATAATGCAGGCTGCAGTGGGACAAATAATTGTGCCAGAGGTACGACTCGACGTACCAAGTAGTGTTGGCTCAGTACAAGACAAATTTCCTGTAAATTATATTAAAGAGGACACACCATGCAACCTGCATGTACCGATAGGGCGCAAAGGGCATTCCCAAGAGGCTGCACGAGGCATTGCTATGCCTGGGGATTTATTTCACAATCGGCCTATTCCTGCTGACTATACCAAGGTTCAGGTCAATGAGATCACCAACGACAGATTTATTAATGACCCTTGGATCTTCCAATGCCTGATGAGGGGATTGAGACAATCAGAGATGCTCTAAATAACTTTGTCCTATGGGCGAGCCGAGATATCAAATTACTGCAGACAAGTTCTCAGAGTAAATCACCTATTGTCTCATCACAATCCCCCACATATCTTTCATCTCAGGATGTGCAAAATATAGGATCTTTATCACCTGTTGATGAGCGTGAGATAGAGGAAAAGGCAGAGGAATAGCAAGTGCCCGATAAAGTGGCAGAAGTGATAGAATTGAAAGTGACTTCTGATCCTCAAGTGACAAAGCCAGTGCCAGTGTGTCGCGCCCCGATTTAATAAATCAGGACTTTATTGAAATTCCATAGAAAATCAATAAAACAAGACGTTCATCATGCGACCACGTACAAATACGAGCAATCATTCACGGTTCGTAGACCGTATTAATACAAAAGTGAATAAAGAAGAAGAGAAACTAATAAATCAAAGGGTCCTAGATGAACGCCTCCTTCCAGTCTCGCCTTGACTGGGTCGCTACTCTAGACCTTCATCCTCCTCATAGTAGACGGGCTCTGATGTTGTAAGTCAACGGGGTGAGTACATATGTACTCAGCAAGCCACCGAATGCAAATATAATGCAAGGTAATAACAAGGGAGGTAGTGGCTGATTTTGCGGAAGCAGCATAATTGTAAAGCATTAAATGTGATCAATTTATTAGTACTAAAAAGTAAACATGTGTATGCATCATCATCTTCTAACTCGAGGAGTACGTTTTGCCTCCTCGCACAACAGTCCTTACATGCCATGAATAACACAATCATTCAAACAATTGTAAACTAACTGCGAGTAGTCACACAACCCGCCCTTGACCGTGGGCTCGGCTTTTCGAAAAGATTAAATTACTCTAATCAGAGATGTACCACTGTACCCACAAGGCACGCACTCATCACTTACACCAAAGTGTAACGAGATGACCCATTTCACGGGAACTCGTGCCAAAACCTTCCAGATAGTCCTCCCCGACTCAACAACACCCTCTTATAGGTTTCATATGGTGCCCCGACGCGTCGATGCCTCACCATACCCCCCCTTGAGCCTTCTTTGGTACAAGGCGCCCTGAGGGCTAGCCACTTGCCCCCTCCACTATGGTGCAGAGAGTCGGGGTGTTCCATACTTCCGGTTAGGACTTACCCATTAGATTTGTGGTTGGTACGGAAGTGCTTTGCAACAGATCCCGCAGACCGGTCCTTATAGTGCCCCGGGTGCGACCAACCAGTTTCCGAGCTTGCACCCAGAACCCACCATACTTATAACTTAGCCAACTCAAACAGAATCCAGAGACGAGAATAACGAGGAATTTCATATATTAGAATCCAGCTATCTACGACTCATTCTTTATATCCTATAGCGGTTGTGTCGGTACATTGGGCACTAGCTAATATAATATTTGTAGAGTGACAAGGAGTTAAGGCTCAATAAGCATGGCTTGGGTTTGCACACAAGGACGGGGATCTAATAAATATAATTGTAGGGCTTGATATTTGACTAATGCAATATTAACCTATGAGTTATAGCGATAATTTATAAAAACATGGGCTCAATATGATCAACTGTTTCCACAGAGTTGGTCGATGACTTGCCTTGGTCAGCAAATGTGGATGGAGGAACCTCGGGATAGAACTCCTGCTCCACGACGAACTCGTAGTCTTCTCGATACGGAAAAGTAAACAATACATTCAATAAACAGATAAAATCCACCAAATAATCAACATACATATTTGTGGGTGTTTTTATGTGAAGTAATATTTTAATATTCTAAAGTTTGGTATAAAACAGTAAAACTTAACTTTTTAGGATTTTTCCTAATTTATTTTCTGTATTTTTAATTTTAACCCTGAGGGGTTTTTATTCATTTAATTATTTAAAAATATTTTGGGTAATAGTAACATACTGTTTTTAAGTCATTAATGTGTAGAGAATATTATTCTGGATTTAACAAAATTTGAATGGTGAAATTTGGAGTTAAAATGAGCAAGTTATGAATTTTTGAAGTTTAAACTATTTTATGAATTATTTTTAAACCAGAAAACAGTCTCTGGTCCACGGTGAACTGGGTTCACCGTGAACCGGCGACTGCGCGCGTGAGCCGGGGTGATCAGGACCGTAGGATCAAGATCCAACGGTCGCTAGTGGAGCGGGGCGCTTAAATGAGATTGGAGGGCTCAGATTGCCCGATACCGGTCAACATCGGTCAAAGCAATCCGGGCCCTCGATCTCGGGTTCTAATCGTGGCCGTGTGCTGCGGATCGTGCGGCCGAGGTCTTGTCCGGCACGGCACGCGGCGAAGGGGTAAGTACCCCTTCGTCTCTAGCTCCGGCGGAGCAACGACGACGAATTCCGGCGACGGCGAGGGGTAATCGACCAAGCTAAGGGTTAAAATAGGACTAGTGAGGCCAGGGGAATTCGGTCGTACCGGCGGTGGCGGTGGCGGTGAGCTGACGGTGACCGGCGTCGAAGAGGGGCGATGGAGTTCCTCAGGTTCGCCGGCGGTGAGGCGATCCGCCGGTCCTCTCGACCAACGGAGGCGTGACCGAGGACGGGCGCGTCTCTGCGGTCACGTAGGTGGCGACGGTGAGGGCGGCGGTGGCTTGGATCGCCGGCGAGGGTTTGCCGGAGTCGAAACAGAGAGAAAACCCGAAATGGGGGCGGGACGCTCAGTTCTTGCTCTGGTTCAGGCTATTGTGGTGTGAGCGATGTGCGGTGGCGGGAGGGGTTTAAATAGGGGCTTCGCCGTCGTTTAAACGGAAGGGAATCGTGGAGATCCGAGGGGATTCCAAAATTGCGCCGGCAAGCATTCCATGCGCGCGCATGCTTGCTAGCTAAGCCGAAGGCGTGTGGGGATTAGGGGGAAGGTGATCGCCGGTGTTCGGGGAAATGGAATCCGGGACCGGATCGATGAGATCGGGCGGTCGGCGGCGAAATTTGGAAAAGGGGGTCACCGGCATGGAAGGGGGGGATCCCCTTCCATCGGAGAAGAAACATCCGACAGGTGGCCCCCACCTGTCGGTGGGTGAACGAGAAAGGAAAGCCTGACAGGCGGGCTCCGTCGATCAGAGAGAGGGTTAGGAAAAGAGTGGCTGCCAGGTGGGCCAGGCAGGGTCTGGCGCGGGGAGGAGAGAGGGGGTGTGAGCGCCGACAGGTTGGTCCCACCTGTCGGTGGCTGGCGGCCTGGGCTGGGCTGGGCTGAGGCAAATTGAGGGTTAAGGCCCAGTTTGAATTTAAATGCTTTTCCGATTTAAAATAATTCCAGAAATTCATATATTTGCTTAAGGGTTGAATCACTGTAGATAAAAATTTGTAAAAATTCCTAAAATTATATTTTGGTCTCTAGTTCATCTCAAAATTTCCAGGTCCAAATTTTGAACATTTCTCTCTGTTTGGCTTTATTAGGGCTCTTTTAGGATTTCCTTTTAATAACTAAATCCAGAAATGATTTAATATTTTTCTTTTATTTTATTGGTTTTTATTTCTTGGGGTGTTACAATCCTATCCCCCTTACAGAGAATCTCGTCCTCGAGATTCGGATCAATCCTCTAATAGCTCAGGATGTTGTGCCTTGAGTTCATCTTCTTTTTCCCATGTAGCCTCTTCTATCGGATGATTGCTCCACTGTACTTTACAGAAGCGGATGACTCGGCTCCTGGTGATTCTTTATTTGACTTCCAATATCTTGACCGGCTTTTCCACATAGGTCAGATCCTCTTGAACATCCAACTGCTCAAGATCCACTTGCTCTGTGGGGACGCAGAGACACTTCTTGAGTTGAGATACGTGAAATACGTCATGCACTCCAGCCAATGAGGATGGTAACTCCAACTAATATGCAACTTCGCCTTGGCGTCGAATAATGGGAAATGGTCCAATATATCGAGGAGCCAACTTCCCTCTCATGTTAAACCGTTGAGTCCCACGGAGAGGCGTAACTCGAAGATAGACATGATCTCCTTCTTCAAAGGCTAGATCTCGGCGTCGATTGTTCGCGTAGCTCTTCTGTCGTGATTGGGCTGTCTTGAGTCGGTCTCTAATGATCCGTACCTTCTCTTCAGCTTCACGAAGAATGTCTGTTCCGAATACTTGGGATTCACCAGTTTGGTCCCAAAGTAGAGGCGTTCTGCACTTACGTCCATAAAGGGCTTCAAAAGGAGACATCTGAAGGCTGGCTTGATAGCTGTTGTTGTACGAAAACTCAGCGTACGGCAAGCTCTTGTCCCAAGTGGCTCCAAAATCCAAGACACATGCCCGTAGCATATCCTCTAATATCTGATTCACCCTCTCTGTTTGTCCATCTGTCTGAGGGTGGTAGGCGGTACTGAAATTCAATCTCGTGCCCATCTCCTCTTGAAGGTTCTTCCAGAAACGAGAGGTAAACTGACTTCCTCTGTCGGACACTATCTTCATGGGTACTCCATGAAGACACACGATCCGGGCCATGTATAGCTCTGCAAGCTTAGGACCACTAAAGGTCATCTTGACGGCTATGAAATGTGCTACTTTCGTAAGCCGATCGATGATCACCCAAATAGAATCATATCCAAGTTGGGTCTTTGGGAGTCCGGTGATGAAGTCCATTCCGATTTCTTCCCACTTCCATTCAGGCACCTTAAGTGGCTGTAACAATCCTGCAGGTCTCTGATGTTCAGCTTTTACTCTTCTACAGGTGTCACATTCGGCGACGAACTGTGCAATCTCCCTCTTCATACTAACCCACCAATAACGTTCCTTCAGGTCTTGGTACATCTTGGTACTGCCGGGATGAATGGAGTACATTGTCTCATGGGCTTCTCTTAGGATAAGGGTCTTTATCTCAGGTTTATCTGGCACACATATCCGGTTTCCAAACCATATGGTGCCGTTCTAATTCTCTGAAAATCCTGGGGCTTTTCCTTGTCTCATGTTCTTCCTAATGGCAGCTATATCCGGGTCTTCTAACTGGGCTTCACGGATTTGTTCGAACAAGACAGGTCAAGTCTCCAAGGTGGCTAGATATGCTCCTGTGGTCAACCCGAGATTCAATTTTTCCATCTCTTTACATAACAAGGGTGCGTGTTCCCGGATCATCATGGCTGTGCAATATCCCTTCCGACTTAATGCATTAGCTACCACATTAGCTTTTCCGGGGTGGTAGTGAATACCTAAGTCATAGTCCTTTATTAATTCCAGCCATCGTCTTTGCATCAAGTTAAGGTCTGGCTGTGTGAAGATGTACTTCAAGCTCTTGTGATCCGTAAAAATCTCACAGCGATTTCCAACCAAATAATGCCTCCATATCTTAAGGGCGTGCACAACTGCGGCAAGTTCCAAATCGTGGGTTGGGTAGTTCAACTCATGAGGTCTCAACTGACGGGAGGCATAGGAGATAACTTTTCCATCTTGCATAAGAACACATCCCAATCCTTGGCGGGATGCGTCACAATAGACATGGAAGTCTTTCCGGATATCGGGTAGGGTCAGTATCGGTGCAGATACCAAACGGGTCTTGAGGGTGCGGAAACTTTCCTCGCATTCGGGAGTCCATTCAAACTTCTCTGCTTTCTGCAACAACTTGGTCATAGGCTTGGCTATCTTAGAAAAATTCTCAATGAATCTCTGATAATATCCGGCCAAACCCAGAAAACTTCATATCTCAGATACGTTCGTGGGTGGCAGCCAATCCGTAACCGCTTCTACGGTGGCAGGGTCTACTGCGATTCCTTGCGCAGAGATGATGTGTCCAAGGAACTTTACTTCTGCCGTCCAAAATTTACACTTGCTGTACTTGGCATATAACTGGTGTTCCCTTAGCTTGCCTAAGGTTAACCGGAGGTGGGTCTCATGCTCTTTCTGGTCCTTGGAATAAATGAGGATGTCGTCTATGAAGACTACGATGAATTTATCCAAATACTCCATGAACACCTTATTCATCATATTCATGAAGATTGCAGGGGCGTTGGTCAATCCAAATGACATAACCGTGCACTCGTACAATCCATAGCGGGTGGTAAAGGCCGTCTTGGGTATATCTTCTTCTCGAATTCTCAACTGATGATATCCGGAACGCAGGTCGATCTTCGAGAATACTGTAGCTCCTTTTAGCTGGTCGAAGAGATCGTCGATCCGAGGCAACGGATACTTATTCTTGATGGTTACTTCATTCAAAGCGCGGTAATCCACACACATACGCTTTGCCTTGTGTTCTTTCTTCTCGACGAAGATGACGGGGGCACCCCATGGCGATGTACTCGGTCTGATGTAGCCTTTCCTTTCGAGATCCTCTAACTGCTGCTTGATCTCAGCTAGCTCATTGGCGGCCATCCGGTATGGTCGCTTGTAAATAGGGGTGGTTCCGGGCACCAAATCAATCCGGAATTCGATGTCCCTCCGGGGTGGCATCCCTGGTAAATCCTCTGGAAATACGTCCGGGTACTCACAGACTATTGGTATTTCTTCCAGGGTAATCTGATGTAATCTTGATCTTCCGGTCTTCATGCTTGGCATCTGGAATGTGACGGTGGTCCCTTCCTCACTGGTCACAGTCACTTTCCTCTGGGCACATTCTATTACTCCTTGGTGTTTATTTAACCAATCCATCCCTAGAATGAGATCCAAACCTTGGCATTCTATTAGAATGGGGTCGGCCCAAAATATCGTGCCGTGGATATCTACCCATACCCTTGGGCTAAAGGAATAGGCGAGGGTTTGCTTGCCCGGGGTGGCTATCAATACTGGTCTGGGTAGTTCACTTATGTCCAAGGCATTTCTTTCCACAAAAGTAGTTGATATGAAGGAGTGGGTAGCTCCGGTGTCAAATAATACCACTGCAAATGATGAATGTACTGTAAACTTACCCATGACAATTTCCGGGGCAGCCTGGGCTTCTTCGGCGGTGACGTGATTGACTTTGGCGCGGACGGCGGGGTTCGATGTGATGCCTTGGGCACGCTTGGGATGGGGGCACTGACTGGAGTAATGCCCTTCCTGACGGCAGTTGAAACATACCACGGGCTTACCGTGGTTGTCGCGCAGGATTTCCGCCTTATTTGCCGGGGCGGTTGGTGCAGCTGGGGTGGCGGGAGCGGGGCGAGGCTGTCCGGTCCCGGCGTTGGCGGCGGGTGGCGCCGGACGATATACTGGTCGGGGGTGGTATTGTGGCATCGGAGGAGGAGGGGTGAAGCGAGGCTTCTGCGCCATGCCTTGGTTCTGCCTGAAAGCAATCATTCTCTTCCTCTTCAGGTCGACCTTATTTTGCTGAGTCTCCTGAATAATAGCCTTATTAACCAACTTTTGGAAGTTGGCATAATCTCTGGAAATGAGTTGAAGGGACAACTCATCCTTAAGACCTCGAAGGAACTTAGACTGCCTGGCCGCGTTAGTACGGACTTCTTCAGGTGCGTATCGAGCCAGCCGGTTGAACTCGTGTAAATACTCTGTGACGGACCTGCTCCCCTGCTGCAGGTCCCTGAACTCCTGTTGCTTCTGTGCGATGATGCCTTCTGGGATATGAGCGGCACGGAAAGCATCAGAAAATTCTGCCCAAGTGTGAACATGTCCTTCGGGCAGAGTCTCTCGCAGGTTGTCCCACCATTCTGCGGCGGGACCCTGGAGCTGATGGGCGGCGAAGGCCACTTTTTCCTGCTCAGTGCAGGTCAGAAGGTCCAGTTTCTTAGCGATAGTCCTCAACCAATCCCCGGCCTCCATGGGGTTGGTGGTGCTCGAGAAAGTCGGCGGGCGGACTCGGAGGAATTCCGAGAGCTGAGAGGCGAGAGCGGGAGCTGGAGTGGCTGGTCGGGGCAGCTCGGGCTGTTGATGGTGGCGGAAGAAATGAGCCTGCTGCTCCTGCATTTGCTGCTGCTGTTGTTGCATCTGATTCAATAGGGCAGCAACCAACTGGTTCTGAGTGGCCATCATCTCAGCCAGTGTGGAGTGGTTGGCGACTGGGGCTTGCCTTTGCCCGGTCGCTCCCCATTGTGGCAAGTTGCCGTTCTCTCCTCCGTTCTGGGGAGCGTCGGAGCCTTGGTTGTTCGACATCCTGAGGTTTCCAAAATAGACAACATTCTTTTAGAGGATACTTGTATTAAATTTTATTCCAAAATGCCGTTCTTGCGGTTACATTTTATTTATTTCTTCATTCATGCCTTATTTTTGACATGAATGCCAATACAATCAAGCAAAAAGAAAAGCAATCAATCGTAAACTATGTCTATGGTAGCTCGGGGGACGGCTCGATCACGGGCTCGTGGGAGATGGTCGGGGTCGAGGAACTGGATGGTCCGGCGGGTGGAGCGCTGCGTGAAATCCTCTTGGGCCTCACGGTGGGGATCCGAAGGGGTTTCTTCTTGTGAGGCGGAAGAGGTGCGATCTCCTCGATGTCCTTCTTCAATTCTTCGATCTGGTAGCGGAGCTGTGGGTTGGTGGCGACATGCTGCCGAAGGAGCTCATTTTGGCGTCGTAGCTCCTCTGCCTCGGCTGCCAAACGATGTCCCTGCTGAATACGGCGACGAAGATCTCCGTTCTCGCGGTTCAGATCCTCAGAAGACCGTCGGTAAAAACGGATCGTGTCGCGCTGTCCATTGGCGTCATGTAGTGCCTCGTAATGAAGATCATCCATGGCCTCCAATAAGCGCATGGTATGGCCGATCGCGGAATGACGCTGGGAGAGGGTGCTGACGAAGACGCTGTGGGGACTCCCTGGAGTGCGAAGAGGCACGAAGCGAAAGTCCGTGTCGTAGAGCTCACTGTCGTAGATCATCCGGAGCTCAGTGAGGGCCTAGAGGGAAGTGCGCTGACTGGCAACCAAGAAGGTAGGTCCTCCTCCGCGATAAGTGTGAGCTGTCTGAGGGGAGGGCTGGATGACGACGGTGACCTCACAGAAACTTTCTTCCTCGTCGGGGAAGACTCCATGGTACGTCGGCTCATGCTCGAATCCGAGAAAACCGACGAGCATGCGCAGCTCGCGGACGAATCCGGCCTCATCTCGAAGGTTCCCACTCATGGTACGAACCAGCATCTACAAAAGAGAGAAAGTTTTTGTGAAAATCTCGGAAGATGAGAGGATAAGTAATTTTTGTAAGAAAATATAGTTAATATAAGTCCTAGGGTCAGGTCTGTTTGGCTTCCTACAGTCAAGTCGGCTCTGATACCATCTTGTCGCGCCCCGATTTAATAAATCAGGACTTTATTGAAATTCCATAGAAAATCAATAAAACAAGACGTTCATCATGCGACCACGTACAAATACGAGCAATCATTCACGGTTCGTAGACCGTATTAATACAAAAGTGAATAAAGAAGAAGAGAAACTAATAAATCAAAGGGTCCTAGATGAACGCCTCCTTCCAGTCTCGCCTTGACTGGGTCGCTACTCCAGACCTTCATCCTCCTCGTAGTAGACGGGCTCTGATGTTGTAAGTCAACGGGGTGAGTACAGATGTACTCAGCAAGCCACCGAATGCAAATATAATGCAAGGTAATAACAAGGGAGGTAGTGGCTGATTTTGCGGAAGCAGCATAATTGTAAAGCATTAAATGTGATCAATTTATTAGTACTGAAAAGTAAACATGTGTATGCATCATCATCTTCTAACTCGAGGAGTATGTTTTGCCTCTTCGCACAACAGTCCTTACATGCCATGAATAACTCAATCATTCAAACAATTGTAAACTAACTGCGAGTAGTCACACAACCCGCCCTTGACCGTGGGCTCGGCTTTTCGAAAAGATTAAATTACTCTGATCAGAGATGTACCACTGTACCCACAAGGCACGCACTCATCACTTACACCAAAGTGTAACGAGATGACCCATTTCACGGGAACTCGTGCCAAAACCATCCATATAGTCCTCCCCGACTCAACAACACCCTCTTATAGGTTTCATATGGTGCCCCGACGCGTCGATGCCTCACCATACCCCCCCTTGAGCCTTCTTTGGTACAAGGCGCCCTGAGGGCTAGCCCCTTGCCCCCTCCACTATGGTGCAGAGAGTCGGGGTGTTCCATACTTCTGGTTAGGACTTACCCATTAGACTTGTGGTTGGTACGGAAGTGCTTTGCAACAGATCCCGCAGACCGGTCCTTATAGTGCCCCAGGTGCGACCAACCAGTTTCCAAGCTTGCACTCGGAACCCACCATACTTATAACTTAGCCAACTCAAACAGAATCCAGAGACGAGAATAACGGGGAATTTCATATATCAGAATCCAGCTATCTACGACTCATTCTTTATATCCTATAGCGGTTGTGCCGGTACATTGGGCACTAGCTAATATAATATTTGTAGAGTGACAAGGAGTTAAGGCTCAATAAGCATGGCTTGGGTTTGCACACAAGGACGGGGATCTAATAAATATAAGTGTAGGGCTTGATATTTGACTAATGCAATATTAACCTATGAGTTATAGCGATAATTTATAAAAACATGGGCTCAATATGATCAACTGTTTCCACAGAGGTGGTCGATGCCTTGCCTTGGTCAGCAAATGGGGATGGAGGAACCTCGGGATAGAACTCATGCTCCTCGACGAACTCGTGGTCTTCTCGATACGGAAAAGTAAACAATACATTCAATAAACAGATAAAATCCACCAAATAGTCAACATACATATTTGTGGGTGTTTTTATGTGAAGTAATATTTTAATATTCTAAAGTTTGGTATAAAACAGTAAAACTTAACTTTTTAGGTTTTTTCCTAATTTATTTTCTGTATTTTTAATTTAACCCTAAGGGGTTTTTATTCATTTAATTATTTAAAAATATTTTGGGTAATAGTAACATACTGTTTTTAAGTCATTAATGTGTAGAGAATATTATTCTGGATTTAACAAAATTTGAATGGTGAAATTTGGAGTTAAAATGAGCAAGTTATGAATTTTTGAAGTTTAAACTATTTTCTGAATTATTTTTAAACCAGAAAATAGTCTCTGGTCCACGGTGAACTGGGTTCACCGTGAACCGGCGACTGCGCGTGAGCCGGGGTGATCAGGACCGTAGGATCAAGATCCAACGGTCGCTAGTGGAGCGGGGCGCTTAAATGACATTGGAGGGCTCAGATTGCCCGATACCGGTCAACATCGGTCAAAGCAATCCGGGCCCTCGATCTCGGGTTCTAATCGTGGCCGTGTGCTGCGGATCGTGTGGCCGAGGTCTTGTCCGGCACGGCACGCGGCGAAGGGGTAAGTACCCCTTCGTCTCTGGCTCCGGCGGAGCAACGGCGACGAATTCTGGCGATGGCGAGGGGTAATCGACCAAGCTAAGGGTTAAAATGGGACTAGTGAGGCCAGGGGAATTCGGTCGTACCGGCGGTGGCGGTGGCGGTGAGCTGACGGTGACCGGCGTCGAAGAGGGGCGATGGAGTTCCTCGGGTTCGCCGGCGGCGAGGCGATCCGCCGGTCCTCTCGACCAACGGAGGCGTGACCGAGGACGGGCGCGTCTCTGCGGTCACGTAGGTGGCGACGGTGAGGGCGGCGGTGGCTTGGATCGCCGGCGAGGGTTTGCCGGAGTCGAAACAGAGAGACAACCCGAAATGGGGGCGGGGCGCTCGGTTCTTGCTCTGGTTCAGGCTATCGTGGTGTGAGCGATGTGCGGTGGCCGGAGGGGTTTAAATAGGGGCTTCGCCGTTGTTTAAACGGAAGGGAATCATGGAGATCCGAGGGGATTCCAAAATTGCGCAGGCGAGCATTCCATGCGCGCGCATGCTTGCTATCTAAGCCGAAGGCGTGTGGGGATTAGGGGGAAGGTGATCGCCGGTGTTCGGGGAAATGGAATCCGGGACCGGATCGATGAGATCGGGCGGCCGGCGGCGAAATTTGGAAAAGGGGGTCGCCGGCATGGAAGGGGGGATCCCCTTCCATCGGAGAAGAAACATCCGACAGGTGGCCCCCACCTGTCGGTGGGTGAACGAGAAAGGAAAGCCTGACAGGCGGGCTCCATCGATCAAAGAGAGGGTTAGGAAAAGAGTGGCTGCCAGGTGGGCCAGGCGGGGTCGGGCGCGGGGAGGAGAGAGGGGGTGTGAGCGCCGACAGGTTGGTCCCACCTGTCGGTGGCTGGCGGCCTGGGCTGGGCTGGGCTGAGGCAAATTGAGGGTTAAGGCCCAGTTTGAATTTAAATGCTTTTCCAATTTAAAATAATTCCAGAAATTCATATATTTGGTTAAGGGTTGAATCACTGTAGATAAAAATTTGTAAAAATTCCTAAAATTATATTTTGGTCTCTAGTTCATCTCATAAAATTTCCAGGTCCAAATTTTGAACATTTCTCTCTGTTTGGCTTTATTAGGGCTCTTTTAGGATTTCCTTTTAATAACTAAATCCAGAAATGATTTAATATTTTTCTTTTATTTTATTGGTTTTTATTTCTTGGGGTGTTACACAGTGCTTGAGCCCACTGATGAGCCCAACACAAATGTGCGAGAGCCAGATCAAATGCCAGTGCTAGTTCCGGCTGAGCCTCAAGTGCCAGTTCCGGCTGAGCCTCGAGTGCTAGTTCCGGCTAAGCCTCAAGTGCCAGTTCCGGCTGAGCCTCAAGTGCCAGTTCCGGCTGATCCTCAAGTGCCGGTGGCCAAGCCCATAACAAAAGTGCCAGTGCTAGTTGCCGAGCCTGAAAAACAAGATGCATGCCCAAAGCCAGCAATCCACAAGATAACTGTTAAAGCTGGGCAGTGTTCTGCGCTGAAATCTGAGATGCATAAATTTTTTACTACTATGGGGCAAACACGTTCTATGCCCGAAGCGGCTCCCATAAAGGCTCCAGTACAAAAGCATGCGGGCTCACTTTCTGTTGATAAGAGGAACTATGGAGACGAGGATTATATCGAATACGAACCAGGCAAACCATTATTACCCCAAGGAGTACTTAATTGTATGCCTTGGATGATGAAAACATTTCATTACTGGTACCTCGAAGCGTCTTCGTTAGGAGTAACACAAATAGAACTGAAGGTTCCACAAGAAATATTCAACTGCCCAGAGTTTAAGCTTGCACTATTTTTCGACGACTTCCATCGGATGTTTGGTCTGAAGCGAACCGACATCACAAGCATGATGCTCTGGTGCATGTAAGTACTTTATACTTTGTCAATACAAAGCAAAAATAAATAATGTCTTATATTGACTATTGTTTTATAACATATGCAGTTGTAATTCACGCGGTGACGAGTCTAAATTGTATGGGTACTTAAACCCGTCATTAATAAGCCAAAGTGCGCTGAACCCGACACTAAACTAGAACGATAGCAAGTACTGGACTGCGGGTAAGAAAAAATTTCAAAGAAAGATGTTCAATAAAGACGAAGACAAACTTAAGAAGAACAAAAGGAGTTGTGCCGCGTTGTATATTGCGCGGTGCATGGATCAATGGAAGGACAGAGAAATGATAAGTGGGGCATATAACTTTAAGTAAGTATACTCACTATATCCACTTAATCACATTTTATGGATTATGAAACTAACATAATCATATATTACTTCTTTCGATAGTGATCATTGGATTGCACTTCTAATATACCCAAAGAGCTCAAGGGTTTATGTGCTCGACTCGCTCGACAAACCCAAAAAAGAATATCAAGATATATTAAATGTTATTCAGAGTGCATATAGATACTACGTGGAAAAGTTAGGTGGCCCACATGATCTACAGAGGACGAAAGAAATGCTTATCAGAACCAACTATCCGGTAATATTATATTTTTAAATTTGTTAATTCAATTGATAAAGCCAAACTATATATCGTTCTAACTTTGTCTATTTTGAAGTGTCACAAAAATCTCTTGGTTTCGTGCATTGTGGCTACTATACTTGTGATTTCATGAGCAATAACTTAGGAAAGTTTGGGCGGACAGTATCTGAGGATACTAAAGAAGTAAGTTGATTTCTTGTGTGTTAATCTAATATAACTTGCAGCGTATGTACTTATATTTTACGTATGCAGGCGTCAGGTCCATCAACCGTTGCCCAGAAGAGCCAACTCTCTGAATCACAAATGTACGAAATCGTATCAAGGATGTGCCGCTTCACGATGCATGAGATTCTTCATGAGCTTGGAGTATTTTTCGATCCTGAGAGTGAAGTGGCCAAGCATCCAACTCTGTATGATTGGGCCGGAAGAATGAAAAGGCGAACCAATTAAGATATGAGTTGGCCTTCCAAGAAAACATAAACCGCATGAGCATGTATTTGTGAAACAATGGTTATTGTGTTGATGGATGGTTATTGTGAAACATAAATCGGAAGAATGTAAACTTTGTAAATTTTTGAAAATTGATGAGATGGATGGTTGTTGTGTTGATGTGTTGTTGTTGTGGATGTGTATGTGGATATGTGGATGTTTTGCTGCTGTGTATGTGGATATGTGGATGTTTTGCTGCTGTGTATGTGGATGGTTGCGTGAAGCATGTAATTTCTGTGTTTTGGTTTGTGGGATCACAACATTCTGTGTTATGGGTTATACACAGCAGTGGCGGGCAGATGAGGTAGCTTGCCCGTTACTGCTGTTGACACAGTGTAGGTGGGCACGCTGACATCATCTGCCCGCCACTGCTATTGATAACAGTAGTGGTGGGCAGATGAGGTCAGCGCGCCCGTTACTGCTGTTGACATAGTGGTGGCGGGCGAGCTGACCTCATCTGCCCGCCACTGCTGTTATCAATAGTAGTGGCGGGCAGATGAGGTCAGCGCGCCCGCCACTGCTGTTGACACAGCGGTGGTGGGCGCTCCGACCGCCACTGCTAACCAGCGATAGCAGTGGCGTTAGAGCAGTGGCGGACTTGATGCCTGCCACTATAGGTCATTTTTGCCCGTCGCTACAGTGTCGCTTTGTAGTAGTGTATGTTTGGATTCTCGTTAATAAATTCAAAAAAAAATGTCGCTCCCACCCTGCACGGCGCTCTGCGGCGTCGTCTGTGCGTGCTTGACGCTTATTGTATGTGGCACCCTCCTGTTTCTTGAAAGTATTTTTCCAGGGTGCTATAGAAGATACACCTCGGGTGCGCCCTCGATGTTCCTCATTTCCGAGAGCAGATGTAAGCTGGTCATTACATCCCTCGGGCTTGAACTTTCTAGTCTTCTCCAACTCAGCAATTTCCTGTGCTTTCTGGAATACTTCACTAGTCCGTGAGTCGGAGAGCATATATTGGCCCTCGGGTGTTTTTTTAGCTCGACCTAGGAGCCATCTCTTAGTGCGCTGATCAGCACCTGAAAACTGTTCAGGTAACCCAGCCGCACGGTCCTCCTCCTCCTTTCTACTCCACTCATCCTCCTTGGCCTTATATCCACCTGGCCCAAGTTTATGTGGGAACTTATTCTTCTTATTAAGTTCCTTGAACATGATGCTCTCTTGTTTGGCTTCTTCCGAGCAATGCTGCATTTTGAATTCGCTCCATTCATTTGGCGTTATAAAGCCGTAGTCGTTGAGTGGCGACTCATCTTTCTGAAGGTATTGTGTGTTCAGTTTAGTCCTAAATGTACGAAGAGCCTTCCCGATCGTCTTCAATGTGGCAGCTTTAGCGTCTTCTAAGCGGTCTTCCGGGAATTTATAATGCGCTTTTATATGCTGCCACAATTCGTTCTTTGTAGCTTCAGGGACAGTCTTCCAATTTTTCCAAACTATCTTACATCGCTCCCTGGCGAGACATCCACAGTCGTTATGCCACTTCGCTGTGATTTCTTTTGGCTTCTTTGGAGCCCCATCAACATGCACTTCTTCAACCTCATAGATAGTTGTATGCAGCTTGTTCTTCTCCCGTTTCCCTCTCCTCTTCGCAATCTCAGACGATGTTGTGGCAGCGGGCTCAACATCTATTCGCTCAGCTGACTCAATAGCTGGGACAATAGTTGTTCTTTTCTTGACTTGGAATAATCGACGCTTGCTTCCTCGCTTTGGACGATCCTACGATGATAGACAATGTGAGCTTCAGGAATGTAATCCTCAGTTAGAAGCTGCTCTGACTTGTTACTAACGTAATAATTACCTCCGCTTGAGCTTCAGGAATGTAATCCTCATTGGCGTCTTCTCTCGTTCTCTTCTTCCAAGGCTCCATTGGATGTTCATTCTCCGAAGAGTGGTACGAAGATTTGCTATCGGAGGATCCTTCCGATGAACCCTCTTTATTTTTTTTGCGGGAGACTCGTAGATGAGCTCCTCAATGGAACGTCCTTCTTCCGCCATAGATAAACTATTCATAATTAAGAGGCTAATGTATCAGAATTTTGGTTATGCAAAAAAGGTCTGATGTCATATTTTCATAGTTAAGAGGCTATTACTTCCGAAGCCACTATACTAATCATAGTAGCCTTAGAAGTAATAACAGTAGTAAACTGATCACAGTGTTGTTGAGGCCTCAGCATATTTTGTGTTGTTTTTCAAAATGTTCATGTCTGCCATGGAACCATGAGCACATCCATTCCCTGTCAGCAACACGAGAAATAAGAAGTTGTTGACGGGAATGGATGTGTCACATGGCTTGATGACATACATGAGATAACTCAATAACAATTTGCATCATAGGCCTCTAAAAGGAATTGTGGAATCTAATGTTGGCCTTCAGCCGGATGAACTTGGGGATTAGTATAGTAGCCTTAGAAGTAATAACAGTAGTAAACTGATCACAGTGTTGTTGAGGCCTCAGCATATTTTGTGTTGTTTTTCAAAATGTTCATGGCTGCCATGGAACCATGAGCACATCCTTTGCCTGTCAGCAACACGAGAAAGAAGAAGCTGTTGACGGGAATGGATGTGTCACATGGCTTGATGACATACATGAGATAACTCAATAACAATTTGCATCATAGGCCTCTAAAAGGAATTGCGGAATCTAATGTTGGCCTTCAGCCGGATGAACTTGAGGATTAGTATAGTAGCCTTAGAAGTAATAACAGTAGTAAACTGATCACAGTGTTGTTGAGGCCTCAGCATATTTTGTGTTGTTTTCAAAATGTTCATGGCTACCATGGAACCATGAGCACATCCATTCCCTGTCAGCAACACGAGAAAGAAGAAGCTGTTGACGAGAATGGATGTGTCACATGGCTTGATGACATACATGAGATAACTCAATAACAATTTGCATCATAGGCCTCTAAAAGGAATTGCGGAATCTAATGTTGGCCTTCAGCCGGATGAACATGAGGATTAGTATAGTAGCCTTAGAAGTAATAACAGTAGTAAACTGATCACAGTGTTGTTGAGGCCTCAGCATATTTTGTGTTGTTTTTCAAAATGTTCATGGCTGCCATGGAACCATGAGCACATCCATTCCCTGTCAGCAACACGAGAAAGAAGAATCTTTGACAGGAATGGATGTGTCTCATGGCTTGATGACATACATGAGATAAGTCAATAACAATTTGCATCATAGGCCTCTAAAAGGAATTGCAGAATCTAATGTTGGCCTTCAGCCGGATGAACTTGAGGATTAGTATATAGTAGCCTTAGAAATAATAACAGTAGTAAACTGATCATAGTGTTGTTTAGGCCTCAGCATATTTTGTCTATTTTGAAGTGTCACAAACAATCTCTTGGTTCCGTGCATTGTGGCTACTATACTTGTGATTTCATGAGCAATAACTTAGGAAAGTTTGGGCGGACAGTATCTGAGGATACTAAAGAAGTAAGTTGATTTCTTGTGTGTTAATCTAATATAACTTGCAGCGTATTTACTTATATTTTACGTATGCAGGCGTCAGGTCCATCAACCGTTGCCCAGAAGAGCCAACTCTCTGAATCTCAAATGTGCGAAATCGTATCAAGGATGTGCCGCTTCACGATGCCTGAGATTCTTCATGAGCTTGGAGTAATTTTCGATCCTGAGAGTGAAGTGGCCAAGCATCCAACTCTGTATGATTGGGCCGGAAGAATGAAAAGGCGAACCAATTAAGATATGAGTTGGCCTTCCAAGAAAACATAAACCGCATGAGCATGTATTTGTGAAACAATGGTTATTGTGTTGATGGATGGTTATTGTGAAACATAAACCGGAAGAATGTAAACTTTGTAAATTTTTGAAAATTGATGAGATGGATGGTTGTTGTGTTGATGTGTTGTTGTTGTGGATGTTTATGTGGATATGTGGATGTTTTGCTGCTGTGTATGTGGATATGTGGATGTTTTGCTGCTGTGTATGTGGATGGCTGTGTGAAGCATATAATTTCTGTGTTTTGGTTTGTGGGATCACAGCATTCTGTGTTATGGGTTATACACAGCAGTGGCGGGCAGATGAGGTAGCTTGCCCGTTACTGCTGTTGACACAGTGGTGGCGGGCGCGCTGACATCATCTGCCCGCCACTGCTATTGATAACAGTAGTGGCGGGCAGATGAGGTCAGCGCGCCCGTTACTGCCCGCCACTATAGGTCGTTTTTTTCCCGTCGCTACAGTGTCGCTTTGTAGTAGTGTATGAATTGTAGTTGGATTGGACTATCAAATTAGCTTGGACATCCTTTCTGGTTCTTCTCCAACTCTTTGATTATCTCCAAGTGATTTTCATCATCTTCATGGTTCCTAACAATAATAATAATATTAGGTAGTAATTTATTCCCAATATAATATACTAAGATACTTAGAAACGAGTTGACTTGGAGATTTAATCTTCGTGCACGAACTTTAATAATTGGATCTTGGTATTCATGTATGGTTGTATCAATGGTATGTATGTCATCATCATCCTCCCCTTCTTGATTTGGAGTCATCCTCGACTCAATGTTTATTGGTCCCTAATCAACTTCCATGATAATACAAGAGTTCTATATACATGCATCTCTTCTATTAATCCAAGAAAGTAATTCTGAAATTAAAAATGAACACATCTCATGGTGTAGCATCTGAAGTTCAAATATATAAAAATTAAATCTAACACAGAAAGCATGCACCTTAACTTGTTTCCTCACAATCATGATCCTATCCCAACTGGTGATGTTCTCATCATTCTCCCCTTCTTGAAATAGAGTCGTCCTTGACTCATACTCATCTTTTGCTCCCATGGTTGGTTTTAATTCTGCAACGTTAAATGTGGAACTATCCCAAGACTTGGGAAGCAAGATAGGTTTATAGTTATGTAACTCAATAGAAGATAAAAACTCGGGAGGCATATCAAATTTACACTTATGTAGCTCAATATGAGATAAATACTTAGTGATAACTGGGGGCAAAGTATAAACTATATTAGTAAGAGAATAAAAAGTAGTTTCATAAATCACAACGTAGCACACATATTGACTATGAATTTCAGTTTGATCAGTTTTAGGTGCAAGGATAGAAGAATCTTTTAGTTTGATTTCATACTGAATTTCAGATCTAATATCAAGTTGTTTGCTCTCATTAGTTGTCGTCTCGATATCATCTTTAACAATTTCATCAGAAGTTGAAAGTAACAAAGTAGATTTCACATCCTCTTGCACAACGGTATAGTTATTATTCCTATCATGGTGAAGTGCATCATTATTAAATTGCAAAGGGTGTTGTATTATATCAACTGATGAAGAAACATCAACGGGTACCTATAAGGTCTTTTTACCTAGCACCTCAACTCGTGTAGAGATGGAAGGCCATATGCTTGCTGATGTTGATGCAGGTACATGTGCAGGTGCATGATGAACACTTGAAGAAAAGAAAGGCTTGGTTAGTGCTGGTGTGCTCGTCACTCGTGGTGGATAGGAGTCTCTTGCCTTGTATTGTCGTTCCTGCAATTCTTTCTCTGCAATGATGGCAAGATGGAACAAACAACTAAGAGTATTAAATTCTTTATAATAAACGATATCTTGACTCTCATGCATCAATCCATCATAGAAGCACCACATCGTGTCCTCCGAGTGCTCCACAACACCACAACGGGTCATGCTCTCTCGAAGCTCAGCATAATTTCTCACAGACATGTTACCTTGAAGTAAGCATTGTAGTTTCATACACAATTCACGATGATAAGAAGGAGAGACAAATTTACTACACATAGCTCTTTTTAAATTACACCATGAATCAGGTTGTAATTGAAGTTCACTTATATATTCCCACAAGATTAAAGAATGATTTTTAAACATACCAGTTGCTTGTTTAACTCTATGTTGTTCAGGAACTAGATATAAGTTAAATTTATGCTCTACGGTAATCTCCCAATCTAGGTATTCTTCAGTATCATATTCACCGTAAAAAGATGGGATGGTAAACTTACTCTTGATAGAAGAAACATTGTTACCATGATTATGATTTGTCATACCTCCCATACCTGCCATCTTTAGTAGAAAAGGAAAACACTGGGAAAAATATTAGCCCTATCAACTATTAGGTAGCGGAAGGTGCTCTCGCTCACAGGGCAGTGGATGGCACAATCTTGGCGATGGCACAATTCTGGACTAGTTGGTGACTTCCAAAGAGAAGTAAACGATTGTAAAGACTCAAGCTGCACCGACCAGAGGTATATATGTGGAGTCTAGGCGGTTAAACAAGAGTATTCTATATAGTGGAACACAATTCCGAAACAGATAGTAATATTAAATAAGTGTCTAGAGTACTCGTACTAATTTTTGGTGTTAATGTGATCACTATGACAACAAGGCTTACATGAGAGAGTGGTTGAGGCTCAAATGGTGACTTATGTATTGAAAAAATCAGCACAAAATAGTACCAAAAATAGCACCACAGAAAACCAATATCTTCCAAGCTTATCCCTAAGTGCTCCTCTTTTTTTCAATATTCTTCTCTTTTTTGATATTTTTTAACTCTTTTTTAACACTTTTTTTGAACTCTTTTTTTGAACTTTTTTTACACTTTTTTTGACTAGGAGCACAAAGAAGATAAACCAAGAAGATGTGATATAATTTTGCTGCAAAGAAGTGCTATGTAGATAAATAAAAATGAGCTAAAAAATCTACGCAAGAAACTTCGTGGCTGGAAAACTCGATCTTTCCGCCGAATTCGGAAAAACTAAAATCGGAAAACCTAGCTAGCTAGGAAAACTTGTACCTAACTTTTTTCTGTCGATTTCAAAAATGTATTTATTTGCCTTATTCTGAGTCCATATGCAAAAGATATGACTGTTTTATCGGAGGTAGTTTCAATCAAGGTTTTGACGTTCTAGTTCGGACGCGAATTGCAAATCAAAGGGGATTTATGGGTGGTGGCTAGTATAAGAGATTTAGAAAAAGAGATCACAATACTAATCAGCAAGCGGACTAGACCAAGGACATTGTTGGCGTAAAAGATTACGCTAACAGGTTCTCTAAGATTAAGAACTAACAAACAGTGAATTTGTGTTGAGAACTATCTCAAGCCTCCGAATTGGATAATATCTTAAGTAGTCCGAAATTGTGTTTTGAATAGCTGAGTATTTGATGCCTATTACATGGTAAGAAGGAGGGTATTTATAAGCAAAAAGTCTAAGGAAAAGACCGATTTACCCCTCAATTATAACCGACATAGTGGAAACTATTTGGTACCCCAAATAGGGTTAAAATAGTTGTTGGCGTAAAAGATTACGCTAACAGGTTTTCAGAGATTGGAAACTAACAAACGAAGTGTTTGTGAGGTGAACTATTTCAAGCCTCTGAATTGGATAATAGCTCGAAGCAATTCGAAGTTGTGTATTGAATAACTAAGTATTCGATCCTCATTATAGAGTAAAATGGGGGGTATTTATAGGTAAAAATATTAAGGAAAAGACCTTTTTACCCCTATATTACAACCGACTAGTGGAAACTATTCGGTACCCCTAATACGGTTAAAATGGTAAAAGACTAATCTAATCAGAAAGAAGATAAGTCTTCCATCCTTGCTGGCAGATAAGCTCTCTGAAGATTCGACCTTCAAGGTTATACTCCGAATATGAGTCTGCATTGATCCTTCGAACTTGATCACGTACTAAACCGGAGTTAATAATGGAACTTCGGTTTAGTAGATTGCCTTTGTCTTATTACTGTAGAGACCCTAAGGATGAAATATTTTCCCCCAACAGTAGCCCCTCGAATACGCTTCTCCATATGATCTGTAAGGTTAGGAGAGTAGTATATGCAAGAAAAATAATCATGCACAAGGGTTAATAAAATTTATCAACCTTCGGAATATGCAAAAATTTAGAACTTCGAATCGATTTCTAAAAGAGTTCTATCCGAACAACTCTGAAATCAATTTCTATGAAGTCGAAAAGACCTTTAGACTATGAAAAAATAGCCATTAACCTTTTCCTTTCAGAAGAAGCTATAATGCTTTGTTGATTTCGTAAGAAGTAACGGTCAAGAAGATGGAACACCAAGTCTGAACGGTAAAAAATCAGGAGTCCAGGCTATAAATAAACGACCCAGAAACATCCAAGATACTTTTCTCACCATCCTCGTGCAATCTGACATTTAGCCTCCAAGCTTTAGCTCCAATCACTCTGTTCTGCTTGATGGCGAAGACAAGCTTCAAGGCTCCTGGGGCGACCTCGGCCTTAGCCCGGCAACAAGCCATGGCGGCGGCGGCACCTGCGGGGAATCCCCAACAAGTCGGCCCCCATGACCTTCTCCCAACCTCCTCGAAGTACTCCGACCAGTCTTATAAACTGGGGCCATCCACCTGCAAGAGGAAGACAATTGCAGCAGTAGTTGAAGGAAGAATTATCCCGGGGGTTAATGTCCACAAGCCTGGGAAAGAAGGCATCCCTTCACCACGGCCCGGAGAAGTCGTCGTTTTCGAAGCCTTCTTCGAAGCAGGGTTAGGACTTTCAGCGGTGGACTTCCTATCGGAGGTACTGGATCTTTTCCATGTTACCCTTCCTCAGTTATATCCAAACGCAATAGCACGCCTCGCTATTTTCGAGTGGGCGCTACGGGCCAAAGGCTGTGAAGGGAGAGCAGAAATATTTGCAGCACTTCACAAAGCCTCCTGCCAGCCGAAGACTTACCAGGGCTTCGGAGGAGAAAATATTGTATTGGCCTTTGGCAGCATCAACTTTAGACTCCGGGACCAATTCCAACTGTGATTTCTAGCGAAGGCCATCTGTTGGGGGAAAATATCTCATCTTCGGGGTTATTGCCGAAGCAGCATAAAGACAGTCAACCAGTTCGAAGATTGTCCGAAGACCATCTTCGAAGATGCCCAGAACCTCGTTCGAAGTCCGAAGACAGGCATTGGTTCGAAGTATGTCTTCGAACCAAAGCCCTTCAGGATCTTTTCTGCCAGCTAAGATGGAAGACTTATCTTCTATCCTATTAGATTAGTCTTTTACCATTCTAGCCCTATTAAGGAAACTGAATGGTTTCCTTAATGTCGGTTGTAATAGAGGGGTAAATAGGTCTTTTCCTTAATGTTTAGGCCTATAAATACTCCCCCTTTCACCCTGTAATAGGGACCGATTACAAGTGAATCAATACACACTTTCGAACTATTCTAAGTTATTATCCTTTCGGAGGCTTAGAACAGTTTGCTTCGCAAACACTTCGTTTGTTAGTTTCTTTTCTACAGAAACCTGTTAGCGTAATCTTTTACGCCAACAGTTGGCGCCGTCCGTGGGGAACCTAGTCCAAAAAACTTCGTTCTCTACCAACCTCTTGCATCATGCCTCCTAAGCGGAGCGCACCTCGCAATCCCACTCGGAGGTCCTCTCGGATCTCCGGAGAGATACCCTTCGACACAGTCGAAGTCGGAGGGTCTTCGACTATCCCTCCACCTCAAACTCCGCAAGGGGCTTTTATCCCTCGAGGATACGAAGCCTCTCCACCAACCCCTTCCACACTCCGACCACCCGGAGCCACTCTGCCACCCTCCATTCCGATTCAAACTGATCATACCAGCTCTCAAGACCCGGAAGGTCCTTCCGGAGGAGATGAAGATAGCCTTGGAGACATGGCCACTCAAATGGCCAATCTTCAAGCCGAAGTAGCGAGGTGGCGGCAAGAGGCTGCGAACAGGCTTCGTCCTCAAGCCACCCCAGCTATCCCCGAAGTGCACGAAGACGACGATCTCGATTATCCCGAAGCCCCGGAGAACGCCTCTTACGACAATGAATCTCCGTTGCATCCCGAGCTTCAGAAGGTTCGCTTCGATCCGAGGTTCAAAGCTTCAAAGCTTTGCAAGTATGCCGGAGATGAAGATCCTAGTGAGTTTGCGCGTTCTTATGCCCTAGCAATCGAGGCTAGTGGCGGAGACAGAGAAACTATGGCGAAGTGCTTCCCGTTAGCCCTTCAAGGAGTGGCGTTAAGATGGTTCTGGTCTTTAAAACCAGGATCAATCGCTTCATGGTCACAGTTGAAGAGGAAGTTCATAAGTAACTTTCAGGGCACCTTCGTGCCCCCCATGTCGACAGGGAGCCTTTTCCAAGTGAAGCAGCTCCCCGGAGAAACATTGAGACAGTACTTCAAGCGCTTCGCTCACACGAAGTCGCAAATCCGGGGGCTGTCTACATCTTCAGTGGTTGATGCGGCTCGGGAAGGCGTCAGTCATAAAGGCCTTCTGGATAAATTGCATCGAAAGAGCATCACTACGGTATCACAGCTGATGTCGTACTTCGAGGAGTACTCGAAGTCAGAAGAAGGTTGGCTTCGGAGGACTACTGCTACTTCGACAGTGTTGACAGAAGTTAAAGCAGAGGTGAAGACTTCGGCTCAGCCGCAAGAACCAGTCCCCGAAGTGCAACATGATAGAAGAAGAGGGCAAAAGCACCCTCGCTCTGAGGTCTTAAACATTGCACCCCCGCAGAAGTTTGCGCCAAGAGCTCCACAATCTGCGGGGAACAAGTCCGGCGGCTGGAGGCCGCCAGGGAAAACGGCTGGCAAGGGCCAGACCCTTTTTTGCTGTATTCATGGAGAGAATCGAAGCCATGCAACTGACACCTGCAAGGCTATTCTTACCCTTCGGGGAGAATACTTGGAGAGAACTTCGGGTCGAGGTAGTACCGACCGAAGTCCGGCAGCAGCAGTGCGCTCGGAGCCGGTCCAGGCTGTGGCGCGGATAGAAAATCTTGATGCTGCAAGGCATCCTCCGGTGGCCAATGTTATGCCACCTCCGAAGCAAGAAGAAGGGCAAGATAGAGGGAAGAGAGTAGTTCTCCCTATCTCCGGAGGAGGTACCCTCGGAAGCATGTCCAAGAGACAGCGAAGAGAGTACGTTCGAGAAGTAGGCCACATTGGGACTTCGTCATCTGCAGCTACAATGCCGGAGTGGTCTCATGTTCCAATATCTTTCTCTGCGGAGGATGCAGCTGGTATCAAGTTCCCGCATGCAGATCCATTGGTTATTACTGCTGATATTGCAGGAACAGAAGTGCGAAGGGTGCTAATTGATGGAGGTAGCTCGGCAGATATTATATTTGTACAAGCCTTCGATCAGTTATGCATTTCCCGGAAGCATCTCCTCCCAGCGGCTCGTCCTCTGCAAGGCTTTGCAGGACCTCCGCTAGATGCACTTGGCCAAATAGGCCTGGAAGTAACCTTCGGAGAAGGTTTACTAGCCCGAACTGAAGAAGTTATCTTTGATGTGGTGGACGCCCCGTATGCTTATAATGTCATCTTTGGGCGAGGCATGTTGAATCAGTTCGGAGCTGTGGCGCATCACAACTACTTGTGCATGAAGATGCCCACACAATCAGGAGTTCTGACAATCTTCGGAGATCAAGCCATAGCTCGGAGGGCAGAATATGGTCATGGTCCTCCTCTTGATCCGAGGCAAGTAAACAGTGTCCAAGATAATGGAGAAATTTTTTCAACCTCCTCCGAAGCTTCGAAGAAGTCATTTCCAAGACCAAGTCCCGAAGGAGAAATTGCAACGAAGGTCATTGTCAAAGATGGTAAAGAGTACACTTTTCAATTTGGTAAAGATTTACCTCCCGAAGTTGCAACTTCCTTGGAAAAGGTCGTAGAAGAAAATTTGGATGTCTTCGCTCGGTCTGATGAAGATATCACCGGAGTCGATCGGGATATTATTGAGCACAGCTTACTTGTAAACCCGAAGGCCCGGCCTGTTCGACAAGGGCTCCGGAAGATGTCCGCAGAGAGAGCTGCTCTAGCTAAGGACGAAGTTGAAAAATTGTTGAAGGCTGGGATTATCAGAGAAGTGGCCCATACAGAATGGTTAGCCAACCCAGTCTTCGTCAAGAAAAAGTCCTCCGGAAAGTGGCGCATGTGCATTGATTTCACATCTTTGAATAAAGCGTGCCCACGTGACCCCTACCCCATGCCCCGAATTGATCAGCTAGTTGACTCCACTGCAGGTTCGGAGTTACTAAGCTTCCTCGACGCGTATTCCGGTTATCATCAAATATGGTTGAAGCGCGAAGATGAAATCAAGACGAGCTTTGTAACTCCTTCGGGAGTCTTCTGCTATGTAAGAATGCCCTTCGGCCTAAGAAATGCCGGGGCTACTTTTTCAAGATTAGTTGCTAAGGCTCTAGGTCATCAACTAGGTCGCAATGTGGAGGCCTATATGGATGATATTGTAATAAAGAGTGCTTTAAAGCACCAACATAGCCTAGACTTAGCAGAAACATTCAATAGCCTTCGGGCATGTGGGATCCGCCTTAACCCCGAAAAATGTATATTCGGAGCTAAGGCTGGAAAGTTGTTAGGGTACTTAGTTTCAAGCAGGGGAATTGAAGCTAGCCCTACTCAAATAACTGCGCTGCAGAAGATGGCTCCTCCGGAGAATTTAAAGCAAGTGCAAAAGCTGACTGGACGTCTGGCCGCACTTAGCAGGTTTTTATCAAGGTCTGCGGAGAGGAGTTTGCCAATCTTTAAAGCTTTGAAAGGGTCCGAAGATTTTGCATGGACACCGGAGTGTCAGAGAAGCTTCGAAGACATTAAAAATTATCTCAGCAATCTTGCTACACTTACGGTGCCTATTGCGGACGAAACCCTACTTCTGTATCTTGCAGCTACAGGCTCAGCTGTCAGCGCAGTCCTTGTCAGAGAAGCAGATATCAATGGGAAGTTGGTCCAAAATCCTGTCTATTTTGTATCCGAAGCATTGTCAGGAGCAAAGACAAGATACTCCGAACTTGAAAAGTTCGTTTATGCTCTGATAATGGCTTCGAGGAAGCTAAGGCATTATTTTTTGGCTCATAATGTAATTGTACCAACTTCATATCCTTTAGGAGATATGCTCCGAAGCAAAGATTCCACCGGAAGGATTGGAAAGTGGGCAGTAGAACTAGCACCCTTCGGCATATCTTTCCTGGCAAGGACAGCTATCAAATCTCAAGTCCTAGCAGACTTCGTAGCAGAGTGGACTCCACCTGCGAAGTTGACTCCCGAAAAATCAGATGACGGAGTTTGGATTATTTACTCCGATGGGGCTTTTCAAGCATCCGGAGCAGGCATTGGGGCAGTATTAATTTCACCATCAGGACAAAGAGCAATGTACTCCGCAAGACTCAACTTTAAGTCTACCAATAATATAGCGGAGTACGAAGGAATATTATATGGACTCCGGAAAGCACGTGCTCTAGGGGCTACAAGAATAATTATAAAAACAGATTCTCAGTAGAGCTCTGGCAGGAAAAACACTTCGCCAGGGGCTTTATTGGCCCACAATAACAGCTGATGCGGAGAGCTTGGTCCGCACTTGTCAAGGATGCCAGTGGATGGGTCGACGGAGTCATCGCCCACCAACAGCTCTTCAAGTCATTGCTCCGGTATGGCCTATGGCCAGATGGGGTATGGATCTAATTGGTCCCTTTCCGTTAGCAAAGGGAAATCTGAAGTTCGCAGTGGTAGCTATCGAATATTTTTCTAAGTGGGTGGAAGCAGAGCCCTTAACAGCTATCACTTCGAATAATGTACAGAAATTCTTCTGGAAGAACATTATTTGCCGGTTCGGAGTGCCTAGATATCTCACGGTTGATAATGGAACACAGTTCGACGCAGAACCCTTCAAGAAGTTTTGCGAAGACCTAGGCATCCAACTATGTTTTGCTGCAGTGAGACATCCTCAGTCGAATGGAGCCATTGAGCGAGCCAATGGAAATATCTTATCAGGGCTAAATCGAAGAATAGTAGGGTTGTCAAAGGGACTGTGGACCGAAGAACTTCCAAAGATTCTATGGTCCATTCGGACTACGCAAACAAGGTCCACAGGTTTTACTCCGTTCAGACTACTATTCGGAGATGAAGCAATGACTCCAACGGAGCTCAAAGGGGGCTCATTTCGCAGCACCGAACCAGACGTCGAAGAAGAAAGACAAGCTTCGTTAGATTTGTCAGAAGAAACAAGACTTCGAGCTGTAGCTAATTTATCAAAATATCATCAGCAGACGAAGACTTGGTATGACCCGAAGGTTAAGCTCAGCGAGTTAAGGCCGGGTCATCTTGTTCTACGAAGCATTATAGCACCAGGGAAGTTAGGCAATAAATGGGAAGGTCCATATCTAATCGTCCGCTCGGGACGCCCTGGTTCGTTTAAATTAGATAATTTAGAAGGTGAAGAGTTAGCACATACTTGGCATGCGGAGCACCTAAAGCGATACTTCGCATAAGGGCTCCTTGTAATTCGCTTGTAATCACCTCTAAATTAATAAAGCATACACCCTGATGGTTGCCTTCCCCTTGACACTCCTAGTTTCCCGAGCGGACGCGCTGGGACAGAAGTCGATCGAGAGGGAAGTGTCATTAAGCTGGGTTGTATTTCCGGACTTCGTACCCATAAAGTCGAAGCCTCCGGTGTGGTGGCTGAAATCCATCCGGAGCCCAAGCTGATACCTTGTAGGCATCCGTAAAAGAGCCAATACCACATTCTACGGAGTCCAAGCTTCGGCTGGTAGACTTCCGTAAAAAGAGCCGAAGGTGGCCAAAATCTGCGGAGTCCAAGCTGCAGCTTGCAGACATCCGTAAAAAGAGCCGAAGGTGGCCAAATTCTGCGAAGTCCAAGCTCCGGCTGGTAGACTTCTGCAAAAAAGAGCCCAAGTTGGCCAAATTCTGCGAAGTCCAAGCTCCGGCTGGTAGACTTCTGCAAAAAAGAGCCCAAGTTGGCCAAATTCTGCGAAGTCCAAGCTCCGGCTGGTAGACTTCTGCAAAAAAGAGCCCAAGTTGGCCAAATTCTGCGAAGTCCAAGCTCCGGCTGGTAGACTTCTGCAAAAATAGCCGAAGGTGGCTACAATTTCGGCGAAATCCAAGCTCCGGCTGGTAGATTTATGCAAAAAACAGCCGAAGGTGGCTAAAGCAAAACAGCATTTAAGCCATGAGCTTCGAATGTTTGTTCATATAAGTCCAAAGTGACAAATTTCTTAAGACACTAAAGTGTCCTCGAAGTTATCTTAATTGATTTCTTTCGTAAAGCAAACAAAGGTACCAAGTTACCATTCTTCTGACTACAAAGGTCAAAGACATTTCATAAGATTTCAAAAGATCTTTAAAAATGACAGAGGGGCTCCGAACCCCCAAAAAATTGTACTCCGAAGTTTTTTCTTTGCGCATAACCATCTTTGAATGCAGTTCGAAGTTGCTTATACCCAAAGAGGGGCTAGTAAATATGGAGACAATTTTAAATCGGCATTCATTATTAAAACAAATGTGTTTACAGATTACATTATGAAAAATTGGTATCTATACCAAGAAGGAATCGGAGACCTCTTCGGTCCCGAGAGCTAGGGTTGGAACGACTAGTTCCAACATCGGAAGTTCTAAGAACTTTGCGTTTAACTCTCTTCCTCCCCTTCGAAGCTCTAAAATCCTTCTGTTCTTGTTGAAGCTCGGCCCAAGTTCGAAGCCGCTCGGGGCTTCTCTCCCAGCTTCTAAGATCTTCAGATCTTTTATTTTGGGCTTCACCTTCGTCTTCGGACCAATTAGTGTCTTCAGAAGACGAGGTGTTTGCGTCGATCTCTTTATCTTCCTCTTTAATATAAGACAATACGTCTTTGATTACTTCGGGCGCAATAACGCCGGAGTCATCTCGAGGGATAAGGAATCGAGGACGCTTATAACTCTTTAGAAGTTCGAAGGTGTTCCACAGTGAGCGAAGTTCGCTGTTAAGCTCTAACACTTCGATATCTTCCATAAGAGGCAAAGCCTAAAAATATGACAAACAAGATTTTCATTGATAAATATTTACAAGCATCAGCTTTACATAATCAAAAAATCCTAAATAATCCTAAACCTGCGGGTTCGGAGGAGGCTGACTGCTCGAAGCTTGACTCCGGACTTGCTTTTGGCGTTGGCCTTCATCAATCCAAGCCTTGATCGCAGATCGACCTTCGGCTCTCCACGAAGTCTGGAAGGCTCGCCAAGCAGTAGCTACGCCTTCGGAAGGAGTCAAAAGTCTCGCGTCGTCGAAGATGATGGAGCCCTCTGCGCCCGGAGTGATTGTTCGGCCCAAATCCTCGTAGTAGCGAAGTATTCCAAGGGCAGACACTTGTCCGGAGAGTTCTCCATAACGTATGCCTGCCGTCTTCATTTGCTTCGCTGCTCCTTGGATCCTCTTTAGCCGGCGCAGCAGAGTTACATTGTCATCCGAAGGTAGTGATCCAGTAGTACCGAAGTACTCCAAGACACCTAACATTTGTTCGATGACCTCCGAAGCCACCTTCTCAGACTTGATTTTTTCTGCATTAAGTGCGTCCTTGTCCGAAGTCGTTTCTGCTAAAACTCCGGAGATTCTAGCATTCTCCGTAGTCAAAGCATTCTTCTCAGTCCGGAGTTGGCCAGCCTCTTCTTGTAGCCTTACAAGTGCGGAGCCCTTCGCAGCATCCTCCGTCCGCAGCCTTTCAATCTCCGCTCGAAGCACAATTCTTTCTGCTTCGAGCTCTTTCTTTGCAGCCTCCAAGCTTTGCCTAGCCCTTCGCTCTGCTATTATCACATTGTCCATCTGAGCTACTCGACCTTCGGAGAAGTTAAAATTTCTTTGAAGAGTTTCGTTCTCTTCCCGAAGTTGAGCAATTTCGTTTTCGCTCGATAAAGCTGCAGCGCGGGCTAAAACTGCTTGCTAAGAAAAAGAAAAACTAGAATAAGAAATTATTCATACATAATTCATTATTTGGTTCGAAGATGCTTTATACCTGATAAGCTGCTCTTTCCACAGCAATATTAAGCTCCGAACTCTTCGCTCTGCTTAAAAGGGCTACTAGCTCCGTTTCCCCGACTTTGCGACTGGCTTCACCCAAAGGTTTAACCAAAGTCCCAAGTCCGGTTTTCTCCTCCAAAAATGGAGTTATGAGAGGAAGCAGTGCTAAAGCCTTCTGATCAGCTCTGCTTAGCGAGGGTCCGGAGGGTTCTTCCGAGGCCCTTGGAACTTCCGAAGATGGCCCCCCCTCAGTTGATTCGCTTTCATCTGTTGATTCGGATGAAGTCGATCCTTGAGCTGGGAGAGGCTCTATGTGTCTTTTTCCCCTTCCAGGCCCCGGTAGGGTAACTCCTGGTTGTGGCTCCGAAGTTGTCGAAGGTCTTTGAATTGTATCTTCGAGGGATACTTCGACAACAGGAGGCTCTGAAAAAACAAAAATATTACACATTGTATAATTTTGCAAAAATTGATAAGAATTAAGCAAAATTTACCTTCGACATTCTCTGGAATATCGAGCACCGGACTGATCGGAGGGTCAAAAGTGTAGTCCTCATCCGAATCAGCCGCTAAATCTTGGACTGCATGACCATCATCCTGAAGGGTCCTTGTTACTTCTTCGAGAATCGAAGCCATAGTGACTTCGATTCCACTTTCATCCACAGGAACTCCGGCCTGAGTTGTATCTTCTTGAACTACCGAAGTCATTGGTTGATCAACATTATCTCTAGACTCCGGTGCGTTCGCAGGCACTTCGGCCTCATCTACACCCATAGGGGCTTCGAATTGTTCTTCCTGGGTATCCGGAGCTATCACTTCTTCAATGTTAGCTTGAGGCTCCGGAATACCTGCAGTATCTTTAATGTGAATACTTCGTTGAGTTGCATCTTCATCAATTAATTTTACTAATAAAATACCTTCGTCCTCTTTAGAACCAGAAAGTGAGGTTCTTGAGCTTGAAGGAGCAGGATCCAAAGGTGCGAGATTCTTAGGTTTTCGAGCCACCTTCTTCACCGGAGTCTTTGCTGAACCTGAAGCTCCGGCTTCAGCTACTCTTTTCTTGGGGCCCTTCTCCTGAGGCACCCAATCCATCAGAGGGGGTGGAGTCAACTCCAGCATTCCCCATACTCTGTTAAAGCGCTCCCAACTTCCGACTAATTTGATTCGCCACTCTTTTTCTGACGGAGTTGGAGCACCCAAAATCTTCTCCGAAGCCCTTACAATTTGCTCTGAAGTAATAGGGGCTGAAGAAGCTAAAAAATAATTCAAGTTAATCTTTCTTCGAAGTAAATATGTACTATGCATGTTGGTTTCGAAGTTACCTGCAGGGCTCGAAGTATAGCTTATCTTGCGAAGACCGCCTTCCGAGTCATCTTCGAAGGCAATAGGCCAGTTGGCCATCGACGGAGGAATTTGAAGTCCGATGAACTCTTCGGCTAAGTCCCGCATGCTCAACCTTCTGCTGATTTTCTGAAGCAAGTTGAGGCGAGCCTCGAGTTGACCTTCGTCAGGACGCACCAAAGCTTCCTTCCGGAACTGGATTTCCTTGAGGGGACCGGCCAGAGGGCTACTCACTCCAACTTCAGCATAAAACCACCTCAAAACCCAATCGGTGTACCATCTGGCATTGATGGCCTTAGCAGGAAATTGTAGGGCATATTCATCACGAAGCCTAAAATTGATGCTTCCGAAGGAAACTACTACCTTCTCACCTCCGGAGCCTACGAAGGTCTTTGGCTGACAAGTCGCTCTATGCAGCGCAGCGAAGATTTCAGCCCTCCCCTCACAACCTTCGGCTCTCAGTGCCCACTCGAAGATAGCTAATCTAGCTACAGCATTCGGAGACAGCTGGGGGAGAGTTACATGAAACAAGTCAAGAACTTCAGCCAAGAAATCTACAGCAGGGAGGCCCAAGCCTGCTTCGAAAAAAGCTTCGAACACTACGACTTCTCCAGGTCTTGGTGATGGGATTGCTTCTTTCCCTGGTTTTCGAATCATAACTCCTGCACCTATATTTCCTCCTGCTGCCATTGCCAGGGACTCTCTTTTGCAGGTTGAATGTCCTAATTCAAAGGATTGGTCCAGATATTTGGTCGATGGAGGGCACAGACCTTGATCATCGGCGATTTGGGGATTTTTTCCCTTTACCGCCATGAAAGTTGTCGCCTGCATCGAAGGCGTCGCCATCGCAATCGCTGGATCGATCTGAGAGAGTGGGGACTAGGACTCAAGAACTCGAAAGCTAGGGCTCAAGAACTCAAGAACTCAAAAGGCTTTTGACTGGGAGCAAGCAGTGAAAAGGTAATCGAGTAAGTTCTGGAGTTCTTTATTTATAGTCTAACTTTCCGTTTGTTACCGTTTGAGCTCTGCCCTTTCGCATTCCCGCCTGTTATTTTCCTCCGAAAATAACGCTTCGTATAACTCCGTTAGAAACAGAAACTAACGGCTATATTTTCTAAGTCTAAAAGACTTTCGAACTTTTTGAATCAGTTCTAAGATAGTTCGAAAAGTAATTACCTTATGACTGATTCGAAGTTCATATCTTCATGTATTTCGAAGATAAAACAAAAATCAATAACCCCTATGATTGGTTATCTTTTCTTTCCGTATACTGCTCTCCTAACGTTACAGGTCGAACGGAGAAGCGTATTCGAGGGGCTACTGTTGGGGGAAAATATCTCATCTTCGGGGTTATTGCCGAAGCAGCATAAAGACAGTCAACCAGTTCGAAGATTGTCCGAAGACCATCTTCGAAGATGCCCAGAACCTCGTTCGAAGTCCGAAGACAGGCATTGGTTCGAAGTATGTCTTCGAACCAAAGCCCTTCAGGATCTTTTCTGCCAGCTAAGATGGAAGACTTATCTTCTATCCTATTAGATTAGTCTTTTACCATTCTAGCCCTATTAAGGAAACTGAATGGTTTCCTTAATGTCGGTTGTAATAGAGGGGTAAATAGGTCTTTTCCTTAATGTTTAGGCCTATAAATACTCCCCCTTTCACCCTGTAATAGGGACCGATTACAAGTGAATCAATACACACTTTCGAACTATTCTAAGTTATTATCCTTTCGGAGGCTTAGAACAGTTTGCTTCGCAAACACTTCGTTTGTTAGTTTCTTTTCTACAGAAACCTGTTAGCGTAATCTTTTACGCCAACACCATCAATGCCAGATGGTACACATATTGGATTATTCGATGGTTCTATGCTGAAGTTGGAGCAGACAGCCGTTTGGCCGGCCTCTGCAAGATATATATTTCCGAAGGGAAGCCGAAGTCCATCTAGACCCCGACCAGCTCGAAGCCCGTCTTAATCTTCTTCAAAGGATTAGTCGCCGCATGAGCATGCGGGACTTAGCGGAGGAGTTCATCGGGCTCCAGATTCCGCCTCTGATGGCCAACTGGCCCGTTAATTTCGAAGAAGATCCGGAGGGTGGACTCCGAAAAATTTCTTTGAGTTTGAGCTCTACAGGTAACTTCGAAAACTACAACATGCTTCATGTATGATTGTTTCATAAAAGATTAATAAAAACTTATCCTTCAACTCCACAAGCCTCTTTGACTTCAGAGCAAGTCATTCGGACTTTAGAGAAGATCCTTGGGGCTCCTACCCCCGCTGAAAAAGAATGGAGGGTAAAACTGGTAGGAAGCTGGGAGCAATTCAACCGGGTGTGGGGCGTACTCGGAGTCGTAGCCCCTTCTCTTCCTGACTGGGTTCCTTCCGAGACTGGTCCAAAGAAGAGAAAAGGCAAGGCTGGGACTTCAGCACCAGCCAAGACTCCCGTGAAGAAGTTAGCCTGCAAACCTAAGAACGTGGCTCCCTCCAAGTCTGCCGCTTTGTCTTCAGATTCATCTGAGGATGAAGGAGAAAGATAAATGCAAAGGGTCTTTATAGACCTTGTTACCTGGGCCAAGAGGCGCGAGCGGATGTCGAAGTCATGGCCACTGGTGATGCAGCGGCTGTGCCGGATGCGGCACACAACTCTGAACAGGCTGGGACTTCGAATGTCCTGCCAGACATGCCAAGCCAAGAAGCCCCTGCTGGTGAAGGTGGAGTCGAAGTAGCAGTTGATCAAGCTTCGATTCCGGACGAAGTGGTAAATGTTGCTCCAAGAGAGGTTCCAACAGCTAACCCTTCGGTTCATGATCTTGAATCTTACGAAGATTTCGAGGGGGCCTTTGACCATCCAAGTAGCTTCATACTCATTCGCCGACAGGGTTTCGGAGGTAGACTTCATTAAAGAACCTTTTTCTTCATGCCCTGCAAAATTATGCAATATATAATACCTTTGGTTTTGTAGGGTCTACCCCCATGGAGACGATTCCTCATGCGAAGACTGCGCCTGGATCTTCGACATATCCGAGGTCGGTTCCGGAGGAAGTTATAAAGATGGGGCCTAGAAAAGGTAAAGGGAAAATGGATCCTTTTCCTACTCCGAACTCAGGATTAACTCCGTCGGAATCAACAGACGGAGGACAATTTGCGGAGGTTGGCTAGTCCACCAAAGCTTTCGGGGACGCGGCACAGCGCTCCAGCCCTTCATCCAACGAAGACGACCAAAGAGCCTTGTCAATTCTCCCCCTCCTAGCTCCTTTTCTAGAGCGAAGGACCAGACTTCGGACTCCGCTAGAGCCTTTGGCTCGAGCCAATCGCGAAGTCGGGGAGACTGACCTGGTGGCTATACTCGGGGAAAGTGATGGGTCAAAGTTGGATGTAGCATTGGAACGGGAAGCATACCAGGTACGAAGTATCTGCAATAACAGGGTTAATTTCAACTTATGAATAGTTTCTCACCTCGCTTTTTCCTTCGCAGCAAATAGTCGAGCCTTGCGGAGTACATTTCTCTTCGCCCTAAAGGCGAAATTATTACTACTCCGATGCCTGCTCCAGATGCTTGGAAAGCTCCATCGGAGTATATAGTCCAAATTCCTTCATTTGATTTCTCCGGAGCCCATACTGCAGATGGAATCCACTCTGCCACAAAATCAGCCACTACTTGTGACTTGATTGCTGTCCTTGCCATGAAGGAGATGTCGAAGGGTGCTAGTTCAACAACCCATTTTCCAATTCTTCCCGTAGAATCTTTACTTCGGAGCATATCTCCCAAGGGATACGAAGTTGGTACAATCACATTATGTGCTAGAAAATAATGTCTCAATTTCCTCAAAGCCATTATCAGAGCATAGGTGAACTTCTCAAGCTTAGAATATCTTGTTTTTGCTCCAGACAATGCTTCGGATACAAAATAGACTCGATTCTACACCAACATCCCATTGAAATCAACTTCTCTGACAAGGACGGCACTGACAGCAGAGCCAGTAGCTACAAGGTAGAGGAGTAGGGTTTCGTCCGCAATGGGCACAATGAGTGTAGCGAGGTTACTGAGATAATTTTTAATATCATCAAAACTCTTTTGACACTATGGTGTCCATGCAAAATCTTCGGACCCTTTCAATGCTTTGAAAATAGGCAAACTTCTCTCCACAGACCTTGCTAGGAATCTGCTAAGTGCTGTTAGGCGGCCAGTTAGCTTTTGCACCGGCTTTAAATTTTCCGGAGGAGCCATCCTTTGTAATGCAGTTATTTGAGTAGGGCTAGCTTCGATCCCTCTACTTGAAACTAGATACCCTAACAATTTTTCAGCCTCAGCCCCGAAGATACATTTTTCAGGGTTGAGACGGACTCCACATGCCGAAGGCTATCAAACGTTTCGGCTATGTCTAGGCTATGTTGGTGCTTTAAAGCACTCTTTATTACAATATCATCCATATAGGCTTCTACATTGCGGCCTATTTGATGACCTAGAGCTTTAGCAATTAGCCTTGAAAAAGTTGCCCTGGCATTTCTTAAACCGAAAGGCATTCTTACATAGCAGAAGACTCCTGAAAGAGTTACAAAGCTTGTTTTGATTTCATCTTCGCGCTTTAACCAGATTTGATGATAGCCAGAATACGCGTCGAGGAAGCTTAATAACTCCGAACCAGCCGTGGAGTCAACTAATTGATCAATTTGGGGAATGGGATAGGGGTCATGGGGGCATGCTTTATTCAAGGATGTAAAATCAATACATGTGCGCCACTTGCCAGAGGATTTCTTTCTGATGAAGACTGGGTCGGCTAACCACTCCGTATGAGCTACTTCTCTGATAATCCCAGCCTTCAACAATTTTTCCACTTCTGCTTTAGGAAGGATGGCCCTCTCCGCGGATAACTTCCGAAGTCCTTGTCGGACAGGTCGAACCCTCAGGTTCACAAGCAAGCTATGCTCAATGATATCTCGACTGAATCTGGAAATGTCTTCATCAGACCAGGCAAAGACATCCAAATTTTCTTTGACTACCTTTTCTAACGAAGTAGCGATTTCTGGGGGCAAATCTTTGCCGAACTGAAAAGAATAGTCTTTTTCGTCTTTGACAATAACCTTCGTTATAATTTCTCCGTCGGGGCTGGCTCTTGGTAGGATTTCTTCGAAGGTTCACCTGGAGCAGAGATATCCTCCGGATTACCTTGTACGTTGTTCACTTGTCTCGGGTCAAGAGGGGGCCATGACCATATTCTGCTCTTCGCGCAATGGCTTGATCTCCAAAGACAGTGAGTACTCCCGCTTGCGTGGGCATCTTCATACATAAATAGTTATGATGCACCACGGCCCCAAACTGATTTAACATGCTCCTCCCGAAGATAACATTATATGCATAAGGGGCATATATAACATCAAAAATCACCTCCTCCGTCCTTGCCAGTAGCCCCTCTCCGAAAGCAACCTCCATATCTATCTGGCTGAGGGCATCAAGAGGGGGTCCTGTGAAGCCTTCCAAGGGACAAGCTGCAGGGAGGAGATGTTTCCTTGAGATACATAGCTGATCGAAGGCTTGAACGAAGATGATATCTATTGACTCCCTCCATCAATCAGCACTCTCCAGACTTCAGTCCCTGCTATATCGGCATTAATAACAAGGGGATCTGCATGCGGAAACTTTATGCCAGGTGCATCATCTGCAGAGATAGATATCGGCACATTGGACCACTCGGGCATGGTAGCTGCGGACGAAGAAGTTCCAGTATGGCCCACTTCCCGGACATATTCTCTTCGCTGTCTCTTCGACATACTGCCGAGGGTCCCTCCTCTGGAAATGGGGAGGACTACTCTTTTACCCCGATCTTGACCATCTTCCTACTTCGGAGGTGGCATAATATTGACCACCGGAGGTTGTCTTGTAGGGTCGAAGTTTTCTATACGTGCCACAGCCTGGACAGGCTCCGGACCTACCTCGGAAGGAACTCGGTCAGTAGTGCCTTGACCCGAGGTGCTTTCACGGTACTCACCTCTTAAAGCGAGTATAGACTTGCACGCATCAGTAGCGTGACTCCGATTCTTACCATGGACGCAAAGAATAAGGCTTGGGCTTTGCCAGCCGGCTTCCCAGGTGGGCTCCAGCCGTTGGTCTTGCTTCCCGAGGCTTGTGAAGTTTTTGGGTCAAATTTCTGCGAAGGGGCAATGTTCAGGACATCAGAATGAGGATGCTTTTTTCCCCGACGTCTGTCATGCTGGAATTCAATGTTAGGCCCCTGCGAAGTTGTTGAAGTCTTTACTTCGAACTTGACTTCTTGTAGGATTGACGGAGTTGAAGCAGTTCTTCGGAGCCACCGTTCTTCTGACCTAGCATATTCTTCAAAATAAGCCATCAGTTGAGCTACAAAGGATATATGTTTCTGATGGAGTTTATCAAGGAGGCCCGCATGGGTAACTCCCTCTCGAGCTGCATCAACTACGGAGGACGTAGTCAGCCCCCGTATTTGCGACTTTGTATGGGCGAAGCGCTTGAAAAATTGTCTTAAAGTTTCTCTAGACAGCTGCTTCACCTAGAAAAGACTTCCCGTAGACATTAGGGTTACGAAGGTACCCTGAATGTTACTTATGAACTTCTTCCTTAATTGCCCCTAGGTTCTAATTGATCCTGGCTTCAGGGACCAAAACCAACACAAAGCCACCCCTTCGAGAGCAAGAGGAAAAAACATGGCCATGGTGTCTCGCACTCCTCCACTGGCCTAAATTGCCAAAGCATAAGAACGGGAGAATTCCCCAGGGTCCTCCTCTCTGGAGTACTTATAGAGCTTTGAAGTTTTAAACTTAGGGTCGAAGCACACTTTCTGTAACTCGGGATGCAGCGGAGACTCGCTATCGAAGGAAGCGATCTCTGGGGCTTTGGGATAAGGAAGATCGTCGTCTTGAGGCACTTCCGAAATGACCGGGGTGGCCTTAGAATGAAGCCTATCTGTGGCTTCTTGCCTCCACCTCGCCACTTCAGCTTGGAGATTGGCCATATGGGTTGCCATGTCACCAAGACCGTCTTCATTTCTTCCGAAAGGATCTTCCGGGTCTTGAGAACTGTACGCGTCAGTTCGAAGCAGAATCAGAGCTAGAGAAGGGACTCCGGCTAGCCGAAGTATAGATGGAGTTGGAGGAGGAACTCCGTGTGCTCGAGGAAGGGGAATCCCTTCGGGAGTCTGAGGTGGAGGAATTACCGAAGGTCCTCTGACCTCTACTGTGTTCGAAGATCTTGCTCCGGAGGTCCGAGGGGACCTCCGAGTAGGACTACCACCTGAACTTTGCTTGGGAGTCATGGTTTTGAGAACTTGGTAGAGAACAAAGTTTTTTGGACTAGGTTCCCCACGGACGACGCCAACTGTTGGCGTAAAAGATTACGCTAACAGGTTTTCAGAGATTGGAAACTAACAAACGAAGTGTTTGTGAGGTGAACTATTTCAAGCCTCCGAATTGGATAATAGCTCAAAGCAATTCGAAGTTGTGTATTGAATAACTAAGTATTCGATCCTCATTACAGAGTAAAATGGGGGGTATTTATAGGTAAAAATCTTAAGGAAAAGACCTTTTTACCCCTCAATTACAACTGACATAGTGGAAACTATTCGGTACCCCTAATAGGGTTAAAATGGTAAAAGACTAATCTAATCAGAAAGAAGATAAGTCTTCCATCCTTGCTGGCAAATAAGCTCTGTGAAGATTCGACCTTCGAGGTTATACTCCGAACAGGAGTCTGCATTGATTCTTCGAACTTGATCACATACTAAACCAGAGATTAGATCTTTGGTTTAGTAGATTGCCTTTGTCTTATTACTGTAGAGACCCTCAGGATGAAATATTTTCCCCAACAATAGTAAAATCTACCAGAAAAAGGAAGATAAGGAAAACATCTTATCAGTCTTGCTGTTTTCCACCGAAGCTTCATAGCCTGCGAAGGGTACCTTCGAGTCCTCGAGTTGAAGCATCCTCCGACATAGAAACTTCGTCACCTTCTGAAATGAACTCAAGCTTTGATGCTAGCAAGCCATCTTTGACTATTGATTTCTAAAGTCCTGAGGATGAAGTATTTTCCCCCAACAGTAGACCCTCGAATTCACTTCTCCGATTTAATCTGCATGGTAGGAAAGTAGTATACGCAAGGAACATTTTCATATTTAGGGACTTAGAGAAATTTGAAGGTATTACAACTATCTGAAGGGTTTTTGACATCGAGGCATCCCCAATGAGAGCTTCGAACTGGGACTGTTGTGTGAACACTTCGCAGGAAAAGGAACCGTTGTGGAGGTAAAATCTCATGAAGAGCCGTTACTTTTGAGCCATTACCCTTCAAGTAGCCGTTATGCTCCCGAAAAGGTAATGGTCGAAATTTTACCGTGAGTTCACATCTTTTCACTTCCTGGTCCCACCCACCAGCGATAGAAGTTGAACCTGCAGTGTGAATGTGACCGAAGCGCAACAGCTAGCGGAAGGCTATAAAAGGGGGATCGAAATCCGCCAAAAACTTTTACCGTGCCTGACTTCTGAAGTTTACTTTCATCAACCTCAAAATCTCCCAACTTTCTGAGCGATTGAGTCATGGCGAGGACCAGCAACACCGTGCCAGCGGTAGCAAGCACTTTGGCACAGAGGCAAGCTTGGGTGGCTTCGGCAGCAGTGGCCATGGTGGGGGCTCCAGGAGGTTCTTGGCCCAAGAATCCTCGGGAACTGCGGCCTCCATCCAAGAAGCAGATCCCGCAAAGCTTCCTCATCGGCCAATCCATCAGCACTGCGGAGTCCATCGAAGAGGCGGTGGCTGGGAAGCTGGGCCCGGAATGAGAACTCGGGTCCCCGAAACAGAGTCGACCCCAAGACAACAAAGCAGAGAAGTAGTAGTCTTCGAAGCATTCTTCGAAGCTGGTCTTGGGCTCCCTGCCATCAGCTTTTTATCAGAGGTATTGGAAATGTTTCACATTACCTTGCCTCAATTGTCCCCCAATGCCATCACAAGGTTGGTGATCTTTGAGTGGGCGCTTCGGGCTGAACGATGCGAAGGATGATCGGAGGTCTTCGCTGCCACCCACGAAGCTATCTGCCAGCCGAAGCCACAAGATGGCCCCGAAGACACCAAAGTGATAACAGCCTTCGGAAGCGTCAACTTCCAGTTGCGGAAGGAGCACGCTCAACACTTCCCGGCGAAGGCCATCAATGACCAATGGTACACCAACTAGATCCTCTAGTGGTTCTATGCTGAGGTCGGAGAAGACTCCAGCTTCGTGTGGCAGAAGTCACTCTGAACCCAAGCCTGCTCTCAACACGGCTTGGGTTACTCTCTTCGATAGCCAGCCGCATGAGCATGCGGGACTTGGCCGAAGAGTTCATCGCCCTCTGAATTCCACCTCTCAGAGCCGACTAGCCGATAGCGTTCCAACACGCTTTGGAGGGAGAGCTTCGAAGTCTAGGTAACCCTTCGAACTTCGTGCAGTAGTATGTTAGAAAAGAAATAACATACTTATAATATGCTACCTTTTTTCAGTGGCCCCTTTGGCGTTAGCTCTGGAGCAGATAGTGAGAGCCACCGAACGGGTGCTCGGAGCCCCTACGGTAGTAGAGAGGCAGAAAAGGATGGAGCTGATAGGAAGCTGGGAGCACTTCAATAGAGTGTGGAGGGCCCTCGGAATGGCGCCCCCACCTCTGCAAGACTTTGACCCAACCGGAGCGGCCCATCGGAAAAGGAAGGCTACCGTCGAGCCTTCGAAGAAGGTTGCCAAGACTCCAATCAAGAAGGGGAAGAAAGTGGCCAAACCTCCTCCTCAGCTGACTTCGGCGTCCTCTACTTCATCCTTGGGCATTCGGACCTCATCTTCGGAAGACTCCGGGAACAAGGGCTCCGAAAACAAGGGATCCGATGTTCAAATGGGAAAAGCCCTAGAAATTGTCTTCTCGATGACAGTGAAGATGAAGCGATGGACGCAGCTGGAGTTCCTGCTTGAGAGACTGCTGAGACAGACACGGCTCGCTCTCCTGCGCCCGTCGCACGAGTTCGGAGCTGGAAACGGTTATCCCCAACTCACCCATGGCTGGGGTGATAGTGACGGAGGTCGAGCCGCCTGTAGCAGCAACACCGGAGAGGACTTCGGGGGACGACCTCGATGAATACCTCCGGTTGTACGAAGTCTTGGAGGACCCTGCAATTTTACCTCAAGGCACCAACGAAGGTACACTTCGAAGCTTTTGCCTTTATCATCCCTGTAATAGTTATTACCCACAAATATTCATCAAGTACCTTAATGTTGTAGGTGCGTCGAGGAGTAGCGTAGCTTCGGCCATAGATGGAGCTCCAGCTTCTCTCAGAGTTGAAGCTCCGATGAACACAACAGCTCCGACAACTGGAGTCGTCTCAGGCGAAGCTGTTCCAGCCGAGGGGGCACCGGTCGAGGGAGGATCTACCTCCGCCGGAGTCACTCCTCCGGCTTTCGTACCACGGAGGGGAAAACCATGAAGAGCCTTGGACTCCCCCTGCCTTGACAATGACGCCTTCCTCCAACGACCGTTCGGCAAGTAACTCAGAGGAGGAAGCGACCGCAGATGATCGCCAGGCTTTGTCCTAGCTCCCTTTGTTGGCTACCTTCTTGGAGCAACGAACGGGCCTCCGGGCACTTCTGGAGCCCTTGGCGGAGACGGGCCAAGAAGTCGTAAACTCTGACTTGGTCTCCATCTTGAGTGAGGTCAGAGCCCCAGAGCTCAATCTAGCCGTCAAAAGGGCTGCCATTTAGGTATACAACGTACCACAAGTGCATTTCATTAATAAATGGAATTACCTAGTACTTACTTGCTCTTTTTTGCAGCAATTTGTCCTTGCTAGAGCGGCAGCGACTTCGAACGAAGTCAAAACCAATCGGCTCAAGAGGAAGGTTACTACCCTCCAGTCCGCACTCAAAAGATCTGAAGATAAAACACTTCGGCTGGAGGAGGAGCTCCTTGAAGAACGGAGGGCTAGGGCCACCACCGACGAAGCCCTCCGGATCGAGCGGCAGAGTAGCACTACACTCCAGACTTCGACCCAAGAGGCCAAAGCAGTATGTGTGGTGCTTAGAGCGGAGGTGGAGAAGCTCCGACAAGTGGCAACCACTTCGAGCACGCAACTTGTAGAACTCCAAGACTCGCTTAAATAGGCCATGGCTCAGAAAAGCACCTTGCTGTCCAAAATGGCCAAAGTATCTGCTGCTGCTGTGGGGCTGGAGGCGGCAGAGATGAAGAATGCTGCAATAGCGGAGCTTACCATGTGCCCTTCGTCTTCTATTGCGGCGAGCGAGTCCCTCGACCGGAAGCTGAAGATGATTCAAGTGGCGACTAAGCCGATGATGGGCTCCGGTGTCTGGTACGGAGAGATCTCCGGACAAGTTGCTGGAATTGGAGTCCTTCATCATCTAGAAGCTCTTAGGATTTAAGTTGCTCTGGTTGGGGGTTCAACGCTAGCAGGCTTTGCTACGAGGACTTGTTCTGTCCTTCGTAGGAAGTAGCTTCTGCCTGGGAAGCTTTCCGGTTGATCTAGAAAACAGACCACAAGGCTTCAGCCAAAAACTGGATCGACGAGGCTCGCCGGCAAAAGCAAGCGCAGACAAGGCCTCCGCTTCTAGCTTCACTAGCTCCGACAGCTCCTGCTCCGCCAACCGACCCATAGGTCTAGTCTTATAGGGCGCTTAAGCATGTACAAGAAATTTTGTAAAGCCCCTTAAATTAATGAATGAAAAGTTTAAAAACGAGGAACTTGTTTGGATGTTTATTCTTTTAGGTTTTGCCATGCACTCCGGAGCTTGACTTCGAAGTTCTGGAACTTAACGAAGGGCTCCATCGGCATTGGTCTGTCATCGAAGGCTTAAGGCCTTATCGACGCTCGCGCTTCTCTGTTCCTCGTGGAGATCAAGGGGAGATAGCACCCGAACTCCACCACGTAGTCTTAGCTTATCTCAAGGAAGAGGAAAAGGAAAAAGCATCTTCATCCTCCGAGTATGTAGACTGGTCTGACTCGGAATACCAGGCCAAAGACCCTGTAGAGGCTTGTTCCGAAAGGTTTCTGACTTGGGCCGAACTTCAAGAGGAGTAGAAAAAACTGCGAGCTTTGAAGAAAAGGAGCACTCGGACTAAGAAGATAGTCCCGAAGGCTTCGAGCTCCGAAGGTCGAACTAGTCCTAGAAGTTGCTCTAGAGGTCGGAGGGGTCTCCGTTTTTATCTAGGCTTAGACCAAAATTTCTCTTGATGTAAGAGTATGATTATCCAATTAATATGAATTGCTTCGAAAGCATCTTGTTGTTCCTAACTCTCCAGCCCCTTCTTGTGTGTGGGGGACCGTACGCGTTGCGATAGGGTCCGTCGGACACAATGATTTGTATAACAATTTGATGCTTCGCATAACACTTGGTAATCATACTTTACTTTTTCGTAGTGTTCTTCGAACCGTGCATTCGTATTATGATGTTTATAAGTTTCAGAGCTAAGTTGTACTTGTAAACTCCTATAGCAGTCGCTTAGGACTTTAAAAGTGCTTCATTGGCCGAAGCCTTGAAACCTTATTGCTTGGTCACCTTTGACTCTTTTACAGATGCTTTGAACTTGGAGGCCAGAAATCTATTCTTTTAAAGTCCTTAGACTCTTTTATGGATCCTAACAAGCCGGAGCCTAGAATCCATAGGCTGGCCACCATCTTTATTTAGAATGGTACTTTACAATTGATTACAAGGAGCCCCTAAGCGTAATAACGTTTAAGGTGCTCCGCATGCCATGCATGCTTCAACTCTTCCCGTTCTAAATTAGCTAATTTAAATGAGTCGGGGCTTCCTGAGCGTAGAATAATATATGGTCCTTCCCATTTATTTCCTAGCTTCCCCGGAGCTATTACACTTCACAATACTAAATGATCAGGCTTAAGCTCGTTCAGCTTTATCTTTGGGTCATACCATGTTATTGTTTGGTCTTGGTACTTTGTCAGATTGGCGACAGCTCGAAGCCTTGTTTCTTTTTACAAGTCTAGTGAAGTGCTTCTCTTGCCTTCATCTCCAGGTTCTACTACGCGAAGGGATCCACCCTTGAGCTCCTTAGGAGTCATGGCCTCATCCCCGAATAGCAGCCTGAATGGGGTGAAGCCTGTGGACCTGGCTTGAGTGGTACGAATGGACCATAGAATCTTAGGAAGTTCTTCCGTCCACAGCCCCTTGGCCATCCTGACAATCCTTCGATTCAGACCGGAGAGAACATTCCCATTGGCTCGTCCGACGATTCCATTCGATTGTGGATGGCAAACTGCTGCGAAGCATAACTTGATGCCCAATTCTTCACAAAATTCTTTAAAGGTTTCGGCTTCGAACTGGGTCCATTATCCAAAATTAGCTCCCTTGGCACTCCGAACCTGCATATGATATTTTGCCAGAAGAATTTTTGCACATTTCTTGAAGTGATAGCAGTTAGGGGTTCAGCTTCGACCCATTTAGAAAAATACTCAATTGCTACCACTACAAACTTCAAGCTGCCTATTGCCATTGGAAAAGGGCCAATGAGATCCATTTCCATCGTGCCATTGGCCACACTGGGCCAATAACTTGAAGTGGTACTGGTGGACGGTGGCTCCGTCTACCTTTCCACACTGGCATCCTTGACAGGTTCAAACCAATTCCTCCACATCTCTTACAATTGTTGGCCAATAGAGCCCCTGCCGAAGTGTCTTTCCTGCTAGAGCACGGGGGGCCAGGTGGCTTCCACATAAACCTTCGTGAATGTCCCGAAGTATATCCTGGCCTTCGGGTTGCGAGATGCATCGGAGTAAGGGACAACAAACTCCGGCTTTGTATAATATCCCATTGACAAGCTTATAATTTAGAGCCCTTGCTTGCAACCCTCGTAAATCCGAACCCTCTAGCAAGACTGCGCTACTTTGCAAGACCTCCATTATTGGATCCCGCCAATCTGTAGCTGGGATACAAAGGACTTCTGCGGAGGGTAATTGATTTACTGTAGGCTTGACCAACTATTCATAGAAAGCACCCTCCGGGAGGTCCCATGCTCCGGCTGCAGCCTTCGCTAGAATGTCTGCAAGTTGATTATCTGCTCGGGTCATACTTCGAACAGAAAATCCTTTGAACATTGCCTCTGTCTTGCAGGTTTCTTCTAGATACTTTGTCAGATGTGGGTTCCTTGCTTGAAAGCTTTTGTCAACATGCCCTGCGACGACTTGTCAATCTGTTTTAATTATAATCCTTGCTGCTCCAAGTGCCTTTGCCTTTCAGAGGCCTAGCAGGATTCCCTCGTACTCTGCGATATTATTGGTGGTCTTAAAGTTGAGCCTCGCAGAATACATGGCCTTTTGCCCTAACGGCGATATTATTACAGCTCCAGCTCCGGCACCACATGCCTGATAGGCTCCGTCAGAAAAAATTGTCCATAGACCTTCAGAGTGTTCTTCCAGAGACCAAATTGCAGATGGAGACCACTCTGCCACGAAGTCATCTATGATCTGAGATTTGATAGTTGTTCTCGCCGTGAAGGAAATTCCAAAGGGGGCTAGCTCTACAGCCCTGTTGGAACGACGGATCGAACCAGCAGGTTTTAGTGGAAGACAAGAGTAATGTATTCAATGCTCTGGGCTGCGTATCCGTTACAACTGTAGTGGGGGGTATTTATAGGGCGCCCCGCCCAGAGGACTAAGCGCCTCTGGGCTGCCAACGGCCACCCGACCGACCCTGACCGGTAGTACAGACAAAGAGGTACATAGTACAGACAAGAAGATTCGACTCTGACAGCGTATCGGTCGTGTCGGATGCTTCCTGCGCCGCCCGACACGGCTCAGAAGATCGCGATCCTGTCCTTTCATACGACCGCCTGGTCCTTTTCCCGCCAAGACTCTCTTTGGGCTCGTCTCGTCGGGCCTGCCGAGAGCCCCGGACCTTCAGCCTCCGGAAGGCGGGCACCCGTGTCCTACGCTGACGGGCGACCTCCGGCTTCGCTCCTCCGGACGGTGACCTCCGGCCACGCTTCTCCGGACGGTGACCTCCGGCCATGCTCCTCCGGGAGGTGACCTCCGGACGATGACCTCCGGCCACGCTTCTCCGGACGGTGACCTCCGGCCACGCTTCTCCGGACGGTGACCTCCGGCCATGCTCCTCCGGGAGGTGACCTCCGGACGATGACCTCCGGCCACGCCCCTCCGGACGGTGGCCTCCGTCATCAAGCCTGGGCCCTCCAGCTGGGGGGCCCACCCCGCTGACTCCAGGGATTATCTCCCCCAACAGTAGCCCCTCGCTTCTTCCCGCTCGTAGTCCTGCAATAGGAGGGGGTGGAAGCGAACAAGATAATCCCGCCAATTCACAAGAGTGCGTACCTCGCTTCAGGGCGCCGCATCCGCCGGGGCGCTGGAGCGCAATGAGACTGGCACATCTTGACTGCAGGGGCTCTAACCCCGAGGGGCCGGGCGAGCGCCGCCGAGAGCAGTTAATACGCGTGCCGGCGGCACCGAAGAGGCGGATCGCCAGGAGATCGCCCTCGCGCCCCGATGCGCCACCCAGCTTTGAATGCGTCGTCACGCAAACCGCCACGTCCGTGCGCTAACCGAAACGGAAGTTGGACCGCCGCGTTCGTGCGCTGACCGAAACGGAAGTCGAACCGCCATCTTTTCCGAAAGATATATATGCCTTTGCCCTTCACGGCTTCTTCTTCCTTCACCCCCACACGCCAAACCGCAACCGCTTAGTCCACTGCCCAGTCGCCCTCTGAGCCTCACGCTCCTCCCATCTTCTCTCCAAAAATGTCGGGGAAGCCGGCTGCCAAAATGACGATGGACCCGCGCTTCCTGCAGCGCCAAATGACGGCCGCGGCGGCGGCGGCGGCGACTGACGCGCCAGAGGTGCGCGGCGCGCGCGAGCTCCGCCCCGCTTCCGAGCGATTCCGAGAACAAACGCTGGAGCTCGGGGCGTCCGCCTGTACTGAAGCTTCGATCGAGCAGGCGACCAGGAATCGCGTCGGCCCAGAGACGCCGGCGAGGAGGCCGGGGCGAGAGACGACTCCACGGCCGCGGGAAGGCGAAGTCGTCGTCTTCGAGGCCTTCTTCGACGCGGGCCTGGGGTTCCCTGCCTCGGAGCTTCTTGCCGGGGTCCTGGAAGCATTCCACCTGGAGCTCCCGCAGCTGTCTCCAAACGCCGTGGCCCGCCTCGCCATCTTCGAGTGGGCCATGCGCGCCGAAGGCTGCGAAGGGAGGGCGGAGGTCTTCGCTGAGATGCACGAAGCCCTCTGCCAACCGAAGAAAAAGGACGGCCGGGTGCTGGCCTTCGGGAGCATCAACTTCCAGCTCCGGAGGAGGTACGCGGACTCCTTCCCGGCGAAGGCCACCAACGAAAGGTGGTACTCGAAATGGGTGAACCGGTGGTTCTACGTTCGCGTAGGACTCACCTCCGGCTTGGCCGGAATACCGCGCCACATTTGGTTCCGGAGAGAGGCGCGGGTCGAAGTCAACTCCGGGGCCATCTCGTCGAGGGTACAACTTCTCCAGATCGTCGCCCGCCGGATGAGCATGCGGGACCTGGCGGAAGAGTTCGTGGCCCTCGAGATCCCCCCGCTGAAGGAGGAGTGGCCCGCCTTGCTTCGGAGCAGCCGGGACGCGTCGGTGCCGACGGAGCTCTCTCGCCAACTTGGTAAGTCTTAGCTTCCTTTCGCCTTTAGTCTCACTTTTGCACCCTTGAGGGATACCTCGGCCCTGACGAAAAGGTGCAGGGTCGCTCGTCGCTCGAACGCCCGAAGAGATCGCCCGCCTGGCGGAAAGGATCCTAGGGGTCCCCACGGCAGCCGAGCGGGCCCGCCGGTTGGAGCTGGTGGGCTCCTGGGAGCGCTCCAACAGAGTATGGGGGGCGCTCGAGCTCACGCCCCCGCCTCTACCGGAGGGGGAGGTCCTTCGGGACGTCTCGAAGAGGAAGGCGGTCGATGCGGACGCCGGCGCTTCTCCGAGCCGTTCGAAGAAGAAGAGGATCGTGAAGGGGCTGAAGCGCGCGTCGCCGGGACCTTCTTCGGCTTCTCGCTCGGAGGGAGGGGGCTCCAGCGAGGGGGTCCAGTCGGAGTCGGGAGATCTCCGGGAGGTTCCGGCTCCGGCTCCCCTGATCCCGCCGAACACCGAAGGGCGCGAAGACGCTCTCCTTCGCCCGGGCCCAACGGGACCTACGCCGGACGCCAACCAAGAGTCGGGCATCGCCGGAGTGACGCCCCGCCCGGGGGCCGCCTCTTCTCCGATACCTGTTTCGGCGGGCGGCTCCGCGGGCTCCGTCGAGAGCAGGGCTACGGATAGCCTGGGCCACGGGGGCCTAGCTGACCCACTCGCCGGCGTTGAAGGGAGCGCCGACAAGGAGGCGGAATTGGCCGCGGCGGTAGCGGGCTCTCCGCCGAACTCTATCGACAACCTCTTCTTCCGCCCGAGCCCGTCGGGCCACTTCCAACCCCCGGACCGCGTCAACGAAACTGCGGGCGCGGGTACGGTAACTTCGTCACGCCTCCCCAAGCGCAAGGGGCTTTCCCGTATTTAACCTCTGTTACTCGCGCAGGCATTTCGGCCGGAGGCATGGAGCCAGTCGACCGTCACCCGGTAGATGTTCCGGACGCAAGGTCCGGAGCCCCTGTTACTGCGAAGGGGGACTTGAATCCGCCGGACGAGGCAGAGTCCCGGAGCGCCGAGGGGGCTCCTCGGGAGCCTGTCGGGGGCGCCGAAATCCGGCATCAGCCCCCCACCGATCTACGAACTGCGCGCGGCTCCGTGCCGCTTCTGCGCCCCTTCCTGTCGGTCGGAGAGGACTTCGCCTCGAGGGTGGCTCCGATCCACGACTATTACCTGCGGCTACGCGACGCCCCGGTGATAGGCGAGCTCGGGCGATCGGACAGCCTGGATCTCGGGAGGGCCATCGAGACGGCCGCGGGCCAGGTATTTCCTTTGGACATCCTTGATGCCCTCGTCGCGGCTCTTCTGACTACTCTTCCGCATGCAGGTGGTGGCGCTGGCGCAGGGGCAAATGTCCGCTCTGCTTCTTGAGCGCGAGCATCACGAGGCATATGCCGCAAGGCTCGCGTCCCGAGTGGCGGCCGCGGAGAGGTTGGCCCGCGAGCGCTCGCTGGAAGTCGAGGCCCTTCGATCCCAGGCGTCGAAGGTGGCGGCGCTCGAGGCCCAAGCAGCGGAGGCGGACTCGCTCAGGGCTCGCGTCGCGGAGCTGGAGGGACTCCGGGCCAAGGCCGCCCGTGCCGAAGAGCTGGAGGCGGAGGTCGGCGCCCTCCGAACCAAAGCTGCTGAGGCGGAGGTGCTTCGGGCCCGGGCTTCGGAAGCGGATCAGCTCGAAGAAGAGGTCTCCCGGCTCCAAGCCCGGGCCTCGGAGGCGGAGCGCAAGGTTGAAGTCCTCGGAGCCCGGGTGACTCATCTGGAGGAGGTCGAGGCCGGCCTCAATTCGCGGAACGGGAAGGCCGCCGAGGAGCTTGCCGAAGCCGGGAAGACGGCGGCCGAGGCTGCCGAGTCGTTGCGGAAGATGTTGGCGCGCTACGGCACTGGCTGCGGCACGTTCGACATCGCCCGGGAGCCCCTGGTCCGCCGAGTGAAGTTCGTCCGATCCGCCGTCCGGCAGATACAGCTTGCCATGGATCAGTACGGCGAGGTGTCCGCTCGGGTGGCGGCGTACGGAATCCTCCGGCACCTCGAGGCGTCCGGGCTTCCGCTTCCTTCGCCTTCGAGCCCGCATCCGGTCGCCTTCACGGGGGACCACCTTCGGACGCCAAGCTTTGCCTTGACTCAAGCTTGGAGGGCGCTCAAGGCGACTTGGCAAACCGAAGGCCCTGCGGCGATCCAGGCTTGGCTGGAGGAGGCACTCCGTGCGCGCGACCCTCCAGCCCCTTCGAACCCTCCAGCCCCGGCTCGTTTGCCGGACCCGCAGGTGTAGCTCTAGGGGTCGGTTTTAGCCTTATCCTGTAATAGCTTAGGGAACTTAGTCATATTAATAAAGACTACTTTTTCGGGACTTACTCAGGGTGTTTGCGGTCGCGATCTTGATGTCGAGGTACTCGAACCGGACGACGCCCTTCGGCATCGTTGGGCCATCCTCGAAGCTGTGCGGGCGAACCGGCCCGCGCGCTTCGTTCTTCCTCGCGGCCGTGACGGATGTGTGGACTCCGACGTCCTTCAGGGGGTTCTGAAGCATGTGAAGGACGAAGAGAGGGGGGCTCACTCGCCGTCTTCGTCCTCCGAACCGGTTAACTGGTCCGATACAGAAGCTGACTTAGGGGGAGCGCCCCCGGAGGGGGGCGGCCTACGCAGCTGGGCTCAGCTCCAGGAGGACCAGAGAACTTTCCGCGCCCAAAAGAAGGAAGAAGAGCGCAGGAAAGGGAAGGAAAGGTCCGGTCGAGGGACGAGCACGACTTCCGGTCCGTCTACCCGAAGGGGCCCACGGTTCCTTCTTGGCCTGGACGAGAACTTTTCTTAACTCCCTCCTGTAATGAACATTGTACACTTATGGGCTTGTTGCAGCTTGCGCCTCGCTTTCTCTCCCTCTTTCTCCCCCCCCCCCGCTTGGCGGGTAGCTGGTTTACTAGCTGGGCGCTAAGTAGCTTAGGAGAGGGAAAGCGGACGGTGCGTGCCCAGCCGGAACTCGGAGCCCGAATGCGAGGGTGTGTCGGGCCGGAGCTCGGAGCCCGAATGTGAGGGCGCGTCGAGCCGGAGCTCGGAGCCCGAATGTGAGGGCGCGTCGAGCCGGAGCTCGGAGCCCGAACATGAGGGCGCGTCGAGCCGGAGCTCGGAGCCCGAGTGTGAGGGCGCGTCGAGGCATAGCTCGGAACCCGAATGTGAGGGTGCGTCGAGGCATGGCTCGGAACCCGAACGGGAGGGTGCGTCGAGTCGGAGCTCGGAACCCGAGTGTGAGGGTGCGTCGAGGCATGGCTCGGAACCCGAATGCGAGGGCGCGTCGAGCCGGAGCTCGGAGCCCGAATGTGAGGGTGCGTCGAGGCATGGCTCGGAACCCGAACGGGAGGGTGCGTCGAGTCGGAGCTCGGAACCCGAGTGTGAGGGTGCGTCGAGGCATAGCTCGGAACCCGAATGCGAGGGCGCGTCGAGCCGGAGCTCGGAGCCCGAACATGAGGGCGCGTCGAGCCGGAGCTCGGAGCCCGAGTGTGAGGGTGCGTCGAGGCGTAGCTCGGAACCCGAACGTGAGGGCGCTTCGAGCCGGAGCTCGGAGCCCGAGTGTGAGGGCGCGTCGAGGCATAGCTCGGAACCCGAATGCGAGGGCGCGTCGAGCCGGAGCTCGGAGCCCGAACATGAGGGCGCGTCGAGCCGGAGCTCGGAGCCCGAATATGAGGGTGCGCCGCGAGTTGTGTCGGTCAATAGTTGGCTGAAAATTTTATTTCTCAGATGGGGGATACAACCGGGCGGCGATAGCCGTGAATAAAGTACATTGGTAGTGTTACGGAAAGTAACGCTTCAGGTCCCCAGCGTGCCACGAATGCTTCAGCTCTTCGCCTTCCAGTGTAGCGAGGCGGTAGGACCCCGGCCGTCCGGACTTCGTAACGATGTACGGTCCGTCCCATTTGTTGCCCAACTTGGGGGGAGCGACCACGGTGCGAAGGACGAGATGCCCTGGTTGGAACTCGTTGCGCTTGACCTTGGTGTCATACCACCCCTTGGTCTCCTTCTGATAATGGGACAGGTTAGCGACGGCGCGCAACCGCGTTTCTTCCGCTAGGTCAAGGGAGACGGCGCGCTCATCTTCAACTTCGGGTGCTACGACGCGCAGCGAACCGGCGCGGAGCTCCGTTGGCGTCATCGCTTCGTCGCCGAACATAAGGCGGAACGGGGTGAAGCCCGTTGCCCGAGAAACGGTCGTCCGGATGGACCATAAGACCTTGGGTAGCTCGTCGGGCCACGTGCCTCGGGCCAACCCGACAATACGCTTATGAAGGCCGGACAGAATGTGCCCGTTGGCTCGCTCCACTGCTCCGTTAGACTGGGGGTGCCGCACGGCCGCGAAGCAAAGCTGAACTCCCAGCTCGTCACAGAATGCCCGGAAGCTGCCGGCATCAAACTGCGTTCCGTTGTCCAATGTGAGCTGCTTGGGTACTCCGAACCGGCACACGATATGTTGCCAGAAAAACTTCTGGACACTTCGGGATGTGATGGTGGTGAGAGGCTCCGCTTCGACCCACTTGGAGAAGTACTCGACGGCGACGACGACGAAGCGTAGGCTTCCTTTCGCTCTGGGGAGCGGGCCGACAAGGTCCATGCCCCAGCGGGCCAAGGGCCACACAGGTGGGATAGGTAGCAATCTTGCTGGGGGGCGGTGACTGCGTCGGCCCATCCACTGACAACCTTGGCAGGCGCGGACGAGTTCCTCGGCGTCGGCGATGATGGTGGGCCAGTACACGCCTTGCCGGAGAGCTTTGCCTGCGAGGGCCCGCGGCGCTAAGTGACTACCGCACAGCCCTTCATGTATCTCTCGGAGCATGGCGACACCGTCGGAATGCGCGACGCAGCGGAGCAGCGGGGAACATACTCCGGACTTGTACAAGATGCCATCGATGACCTCGAATGATCGCGCGCGGAGTTGTAGGCGAACCTGCTCCGGACTGGGATGGACTTCGTCGCCACCGGCGAGCGCGCGGAGGATGGGTTCGCGCCAATCGACGCTTGCCGTGCAGAGTACTGGGGCCGGGGGCTCCTCCGGGGCGACGGGGTCGATCGCCTCGCTTCGATGAATTACCGAAGGCTGGGCGAGTTCCTCGAAGAAAGCCCCTGGTGGCAAGGCTTGGGCGCCGGCCCCGGCCTTAGCGAGGGCATCCGCTTGGGCGTTGTCGCTTCGCGGGATGTTCTGGACGGAGATTCCCTTGAAGGAGGCTTCGGACTTGCGGATGGAGTCGAGGTAGGAAGCGAGGTCCGGGTGCTTCGCTCGAAAGGACTTGTCGATGTGCCCGGCGACCACTTGGGAGTCGGTCTTCACGATCACGCGTGCGGCGCCCAAAGCGAGCGCCTTGCGAAGTCCCAAGAGGACGCCTTCGTATTCTGCGACGTTGTTGGTGGCCTTGAAACTTAGCCGAGCGGAGTACAGGGTCTGCTGACCCGAAGGGGAAATGATGACAGCTCCGGCCCCAGCCCCGGAGGCCTGGTAAGCGCCATCCGTAAAAATGGTCCAAATCTCTTCGCCCGTGCTGGCGCTGGCGGGCTCTCGAGCCCACGTCCACTCTGCGACGAAGTCAGCGAGAATCTGGGATTTGATGGCCGTCCGGGCAACGAAGGAGATCCCGAACGGGGCCAGCTCTACCGCCCACTTCCCGATGCGACCAGTGGCGTCTTTGTTCCTGAACATGTCACCCAACGGATAGGCTGTTGGAATGATGATGTCGTGGGCCAAGAAGTAGTGCCGGAGCTTTCGGGAGGTCATGACGAGGGCATAAGCCACCTTCTCTAACTCGGAATATCTGGCCTTGGCGTCGGCGAGAACCTCGGAGACGAAGTAAACGGGCCGCTGGACTAGCTTCCCACCGCGCTCTTCTTCCTGAACCAAGGCCGCGCTTGCGGCGGTGCCGGAGGCGGCGAGATAAACCAGCAATGTGCTGCCGGCCCGTGGTGTGGCGAGGGCCACGAGGCTGGAGAGATAATCCTTGATTTGCTGGAAACAATCCTGGCACTCGGGGGTCCATTCGAAATGCTTGGAACCTCGAAGCGCTTTGAAGATGGGCAAACTTCGCTCTGCGGATTTGGCGAGAAAGCGCCCCAAGGCGGCCAAGCGTCCGGCCAACTTCTGCGCCTGCCGCAGGTTCTGAGGTGGTGCCATGTCCTGCAATGCTTGAACTTGCGTTGGACTTGCTTCGATGCCGCGGCTGGAGACGAGGTACCCGAGCAGCTTCCCGGCGCGCGCTCCGAAGACGCACTTGTCAGGGTTGAGCCGTATCCCACACCGCCGGAGGCTGTCGAAGGTTTCGGCTATGTCGGACCCGTGCTGACCTGCGGAGGCAGTCTTGATGACGATGTCGTCCATGTAAGCTTCCACGTTCCGCCCGAGCTGATGACCGAGGGCCTTTGAGATTAACCTTGAAAAGGTTGCTCCGGCGTTACGGAGACCGAAGGGCATCCGGAGGTAACAGAACACTCCGGCCGGGGTGACGAAGCTGGTTTTCACCTGGTCTTCAGGCTTGAGCCAGATCTGATGATAACCGGAATAGGCATCAAGGAAGCTGAGGAGCTCGGCTCCGGCTGTGGAGTCTACTAGCTGATCAATACGAGGCAGCGGGTAGGGATCACGGGGGCAAGCTTTATTTAAAGAAGTAAAGTCGATACACATGCGCCATTTGCCAGATGTTTTCTTCTGGACAAACACAGGATTGGACAACCAGTCGGTGTGGCTTACTTCCCTGATGACCCCGGCGCGGAGCAACTTGTCGGTCTCGGCCTTGGCGAGCTCAGCCCTCTCAGCGGATAGCCTCCGAAGCCCCTGGCGGACTGGTCGTGCCTTCGGATCGACCGCCAGTGAATGCTCAATGACAGCCCGATCGACACCGGGAATGTCGTTGTCCGACCATGCGAAGATGTCGAGGTTGTTGCAGACGATGGCCTCGAGCTGTGCTGATAATTCTGGCTCCAGGCCCCCTCCGAACTTGATCGGGTACTCCTGCCCCCCGCAAGTCAGGGTCTTGGTGATGACTTCGCCTTCTGGGAGGGGTTTGACGGGGCGTCCTTTCTGCGCAGGGCTGGCCTCCGAAGGGAGGTTGGCGTCTCCGGGACCTTTGCGGACACTGTGGACCTGCCGTGGCTCCAGTGGCGCCGCGTGGCCGTACTCGACCCGGCGGGCGGCAGCTTGGTCACCCAGCACAGACAACACCCCTCCGGGAGTCGGCATCTTGAGGCAGAGGTAGTTGTGGTGAGCGATGGCGCCGAAGCGGTTGAGCATCCCCCTGCCGAAGATGGCGTTGTAGGCGTATGGGGCGTCGACGACGTCGAACAGAATTTCCTCCCGACGCTGGAGGGGTGCGGTGCCGAACGCCACCTCCAAGGAGACCTGGCCCAAGGCGTCGAGCGGAGGGCCTGAGAAGCCTTGGAGTGGCCGCGAGGCTGGCAGCAGGTGCTTGCGGGACAAGCATAGTTGGTCGAAGGCCTGCACGAAGATGATGTCAGCGGAACTTCCTCCGTCGACTAAAATGCGACGCACCTCGGCTCCGGCGATGTCCGCCGAAATGACGAGTGGGTCGGCGTGAGGAAATTTGACGCCGGCGGCATCTTCGGCGGTGAAGCTGATGGGGACGTGGGACCACTCCGGGAGGACTGAAAGGCTGGACGTGCCGATGTGCCCAACTTCCCGCACGTAATCCCGACGCTGCCGCTTGGACAGCGCTCCGAGGGCTCCTCCTCCGGATATGGGAAGGACCACGCGCTTGCCACGATCCGGACCGGCTTCGAGTGTGAGGGCCGGGACCCCGCCGAATCCCTCGGCCGAGGTCACGGCCTCCGGCTCTTCCTGACGCCCGACTATCTGGACCTGGTCCGGCCGAGGAGCGGAGTGCCCCCGGTCGGAGGAACCGCGACCGGACTGGCGCTCGAGGTAATCGCTGCGAAGAGCGAGGATGGTGCGGCAGGAGTCGGTGTCGTGGCTCCGGTTCTCGCCATGGACGCTGCAGTAAAAGGTTCCCCTGGCAGGTGCCCGGGGTGGAGCCTTGGGCCCGGCCTGGCGACTTCCGCCGGGCATGTGCAGGTGCTTGGCGGGCGCTTGAGGGGTGATATTAAGGACTTCCCCCCGGAAATGCTTCCGGTTCCGCCGAGAATCTTGACGAACGAGGTCCGGGCGAGCGGGCTCCGGGCGCCGGAAGTCAGGGGCGCGACGCGGGCCTCGGCTGGGCTCCGGAGGCACTTCGTACGCTCGGGCGTTCGGAGCCCGGACGGGGACTACCATCGCCTGCCGGCGTATCTGGCCCTCTTCGGACCGAGCGTACTCTTCGAAGTACGTCATGAGCTGCGCCACCGAGGAGATGGGCTTCCGGTGGAGCTTGTCGAGGAGTCCTGGGTGGGTGACGCCTTCCCGGGCCGCGTCAATGACCGAAGAGGCGGAAAGCCCCTTGATCTGAGCCTTGGTGTGCGCAAAGCGCTGGGAGTACTGCCGCAGTGTCTCTCCGGGTTGCTGCTTCACTTGAAATAGGCTCCCGGTGGACATGGGGGCCACGAAGGTCCCCTGGAAGTTGTTTACGAACTTCTTTTTCAGCTGTTCCCACGAGTGGATGGTCCCTGGCCGGAGAGACCAGAACCACCAAAGGGCGATCCCTTCGAGCGCCAGAGGGAAGCATTTGGCCATGGCGTCCCGGCTCCCCCCGGACGCTTCTATTGCTAGAGCGTAGGAGCGAGAGAACTCGCCAGGGTCGGAGTCCCCGGAGTACTTGGGGAGCTTGGCGGCGCGGAAGCTCGAGCTGAAGCGCACCCTCTGGAGGTCTGGGTGCAAGGGAGAGTCCTCGTCGTACGAAGCGTTCTCTTCCTCCGGGGGGTCCTCGTCGTCGCTTAGGTCCGCGACCGCAGCTCTCGCGGCGCGAAAGGCTGCCGGGGGGGCCGGGGGTCGGAGCGACGCTTCCTGACGCCACAGAGCCAGCTCCGCCTTCAGCCTGGCGTTCTCGGCAGCTAGGGCATCAGCCTGGCTCCCGCTCCCCCCGGAAGTTGTGTCGGGGTCCCGCGAGCGGACGTAGTCCGTCTGAAGGGACACTACTGCCGGGGGTCCACCTGGAAGATGCTGCTCCGGCGGCCCGCTCGGAGACCCGGCCAGGTTGGCGGAGGTCGGCTCGGGCGGGCCGTCAGCGCCTTGAACCCCGGGCGCCTCTTCTTGCAACGGGGTGGAGCCCGCTGGGGGCACTGCTCCGACAGTGGTGGTGATGGGGACTGAGGGATTGGGGTCGACGGTTAGAGCGGGCTCGCCCCCAGCAGTTCGGGTCGACCTGCGCAGGGGGGCCGTGCTTGCTCCCTTCCGGCTCGACATGCTTTGGGTGGATAGGTGTAGAGGACGCTAGCTTTTCGGACTAGGATCCCCACGGACGGCGCCAACTGTTGGAACGACGGATCGAACCAGCAGGTTTTAGTGGAAGACAAGAGTAATGTATTCAATGCTCTGGGCTGCGTATCCGTTACAACTGTAGTGGGGGGTATTTATAGGGCGCCCCGCCCAGAGGACTAAGCGCCTCTGGGCTGCCAACGGCCACCCGACCGACCCTGACCGGTAGTACAGACAAAGAGGTACATAGTACAGACAAGAAGATTCGACTCTGACAGCGTATCGGTCGTGTCGGATGCTTCCTGCGCCGCCCGACACGGCTCAGAAGATCGCGATCCTGTCCTTTCATACGACCGCCTGGTCCTTTTCCCGCCAAGACTCTCTTTGGGCTCGTCTCGTCGGGCCTGCCGAGAGCCCCGGACCTTCAGCCTCCGGAAGGCGGGCACCCGTGTCCTACGCTGACGGGCGACCTCCGGCTTCGCTCCTCCGGACGGTGACCTCCGGCCACGCTTCTCCGGACGGTGACCTCCGGCCATGCTCCTCCGGGAGGTGACCTCCGGACGATGACCTCCGGCCACGCTTCTCCGGACGGTGACCTCCGGCCACGCTTCTCCGGACGGTGACCTCCGGCCATGCTCCTCCGGGAGGTGACCTCCGGACGATGACCTCCGGCCACGCCCCTCCGGACGGTGGCCTCCGTCATCAAGCCTGGGCCCTCCAGCTGGGGGGCCCACCCCGCTGACTCCAGGGATTATCTCCCCCAACAAGCCCATTTTCTGATCCTACCCGTAGAATCTTTGCTCCGAAGCATAACAACAAGGGGATACAAGGTAGGAACGATTAGGTTATGTGCTAGAAAGTAATGCCTTAGCTTCCGTGAGGCCATTACTAAAGCATAAGCAAATTTTTCGAGCTTGGAGTATCTTGTCTTTGCTCCGGACAAGGCTTTTGAGACGAAGTAACTGGGTTTTGCACCAGCTTTCCTTTAAGCTCAACCTCTCTGACCAATACTGCACTTACTGCGGAGCCCATTTGTTGGGGGAGATAATCCCGATGAGAGCGGGGGAACGAGGAGGTCCGTACGGTTCAGAAGGGAGACTATCACCAGGCGGCCGAAGCCCTGAGCCGGAGGTGTCTGGACCTCTGAACGAGGGAACTGGAGGCTTCCGGAGGTTCCGAGGCGCGCCGGAGGGGTCCTCGGTGGGAGCTACCGGCCAGACGCCGGAGGCCAACCTCCGGGTGGACCAAAGGCCCCGGGGGAGAGCCATACGTGGGAAGGACCCAGTCAAGGCCGTGCGGGGACAAGATCACGATCGTCTGCACCGTGTCAGGCGGCCACTGCAGCGCCTGACACGACGATACGCTGTCAGGATAGGATCTTCTTGTTTGTACTATACAGAGTCCATTTTGTCTGTACTACCGGCTAGTGTCAGGCCATGTCTGTACTACTTGTCAGTGTCACGCCAGCTAGCGGTTGGTGGTTCAGAGGTGTCTGGCCCCTAAGGGAGGGTCACCCTATAAATACCCTCCGATTACAGTTGTAATGGACACACGATCCAAGAATATAGAGCATAATGCATTCCTTTACTTCCACTAATAAAACCTGCTGGTTCGATCCATCGCACCAACACCGTTGCTGCAAGATAAAGAAGGAGAGTTTTTCCGGGAGGGGCACAGTAAGTGTCGACAAGCTTCCGAGGTACTCTTTAATATCATCGAAGCTCTACTGGCACTCTGGTGTCCAGTTGAAACTTTCGGACCCCTTTAGAGCCTTACAAATTGGAAGGCTTCGTTCGACTGATCTGGCTAGGAATCTGCTGAGAGCTGTGAGCCGTCCTGTTAGCTTCTAGACCTGCTTCAAATTTTCTAGTGGAGCCATTCTTTGCAATACACTTATCTGCGTCAGGCTAGCTTCGATTCCCCTAATCGAAACTAAGTACCCTAGCAGTTTTCCTGCTTGCACCCCAAATATACATTTTTTAGGGTTGAGGCGAACTCCACATGCTCGGCGGCTCTCAAATGTTTCCGCTAAGTCTAGGCTATGATGGTGCTTTGCAGCACTCTTTATTACAATATCATCCATATAGGCTTCGACATTTCGGCCTATTTGATGACCTAGAGCCTTAGCTATCAGATGTGAGAATGTGGCTCCGGCATTCCGCAAGCCAAAAGGCATTCTTACATAACAAAATACTCCGGGTGGGGTTATAAAACTCGTCTTGGCTTTGTCTTCGCGCTTCAGCCAGACTTGATGATAACCAGAGTAAGCATCCAAGAAGCTCAGTAATTCAGAGCCAGCCGTAGAATCCACTAGTTGATCTATTCGGGGCATAGTGTAGGGGTCTCGCGGGCATGCTTTATTTAATGATGTAAAATCAATGCACATGCGCCATTTGCCGGAGCCCTTTTTCCTGACAAAAACAGGGTTAGATAGCCACTCCGTGTGGGCTACTTCCCTGATGATGCCATCCCTTAGCAATTTTCCACTTCTACCTTGGCGAGGTCTGCCCTCTCTGCGGATAACTTGCGGAGCCCCTGGCGTACTGGCCTAGCCTTCGGGATGTCAAGCAAGCTATGCTTGATGATACTCCGGTCAACCCCGGTGATGTCTTCGTTAGTCCAGGCAAAGATGTCTAGATTTTGCTTGACTACTTCCTCCAACGAAGCAGCTATCTCCGAAGATAGCCCCTTGCCAAACTGTATTGGGTATTCTCTGCCATCCTTAATATTATCTTCGTGATGACATCACCTTCTGGGCATGGCTTGAGGGAAATGCCCTTCGAGGAATTCGAAGACTCCGGAACCCCCTCCGTGTGCTCTGACACACTGTGCACTTGCCGAGGGTGCAATGTCTGACCGTGGCCATACTCCTTTCTTCGAGCTACAGCTTGGTCTCCCGAGATAGTGAGAACTCTACCTTGCATGGGCATCTTGAGACACAAGTAGTTGTGATGTGCTATATCCATGAACTGGTTCAACATCCCACATCCAAAAATCGCATTGTAGGCATATGGGGCATCGACGACGTCAAAGATCACCTCTTCCACCCTGGCCAAGGGCCCCTCTCCGAAGGCAACCTCGACGCCTATCTGGCCGAGGGGATCGAGAGGCGGACCTGTGAAGCCTTGGAGTGGGCAGGCCACTGGAAGTAAATGCCTCCGAGGAATGCACATCTGGTCAAAGGCCTGGGCAAAATGTATATCTGCGGAGCTCCCGCCGTCCACCAGGATCCTTTGAACTTCAACCCAGCTATATCTGCTGAAATGACCAAGGGGTCGGCATTTTCTCGCCGCTGCCTTTTTGACATGTTTCCGAGGGTCCCCCCTCCGAAGATGGGCTAGACCACTCGCTTGCCGTGATCTTGGGGATCTTCCTGCTTCAGTGGTGGCATAATATTGGTCACCGGTAGCTGCATGGGTGCTTCGGGGATGCCGGCTCGGGCCACGGTTTGCACTGGCTCCGAACGTGCCACTAGAGGGGCTCGATCCGAAGTACCTCGCCTTGTACTTCGTCCAAGGTATTCACCCCGAAGGGTTAATACCGCCTTACACTCCTTCATGTCATGGCTTCAATTCTCGCCATGCACACAGCAGAAAAAGCTCTAGCGCCTGCCAGCTATTCTTTCATGGGGCTTCGGAGCTCCAACCTTGAAGCCTTGCGCATGCTGAAAGTTGGCAGGTGCCTTCGGTGCAGAGGGTGCAATATTCAACACCTCCAAGCGGAAGTGCTTATTTTTCCGCCTATGATCGTTTAAAAGATTGTCATGAGCGGTTTGCAGAGAGGTTGGGACTTTGGGCTCCGTCTTCACTTGTCGAAGGGCTGGTGCAGGTCCTGTAGTTCTTTGGAGGCAGCCTTCCTCTGCCTTGGCATACTGTTCAATGTATGCCATCAGCTGTGCCACGGATGACACCGGTTTCCGATGAAGCTTGCTGAGGAGATCTGGGTTCAACACTCCTTCGCTTGCGGCATCGACTACCGAAAAGGTAGAAAAGCCCTTGATCTGCGATTTGGTGTGGGCAAAGTGCATGAAATATTCCCGAAGTGTCTGCCCTGCTTGCTGCTTCACCTAAAATAAACTCCCCGTCGACATTGGGGCCACAAATGTACCTTGGAAGTTGCTTACAAACTTCCTCTTCAACTACTCCCAGGACTTGATCAATCCTAGCTTTAGAGACCAGAACCAACGGAGAGCTACACCTTCGAGAGCGAGTGGGAAACACTTCGCCATAGTGTTACGCACCCCTCCGCTGGCTTCTATCGCTAGAGCATACGAGCGAGTGAATTCTCCGGGGTCAGACCCACCAGAATACTTGTGCAAATTCGAGGCTTTGAACCTGGGATCGAAGGGCACCTTCTGCAGGTCTGAATGCAACGGGGACTAATCATCGAAGGATGCGTTCTCGGCCTCCTCCGGGACTTGGACAGCTTGGGGAAGGTTGCCAGCACCACCGTCTTGAGGTCCTCCTGGAGCATGGGTGGGAGCTTGAGAGCAGAGTCGATCGGCGGCATCTTGCCTCCACCTTGCCACTTCCTCCTGAAGTCGTGCTACTTGAGTAGCCTCATCCTTAGGAAGGTCTTCGTCTCCTTCGGAGGGGAGCTCCGGGTCTCTGGAACTGGCGTAGTCGGTTTGGAGCACCGTGGGAGCAGCTCAAGGGCCTCTGGGTGCTCGATGTCCGACAGCCCCTTCGGGGGTTACCGGTATAACTAAAGGTCCTGCTCCATTGATCCGAGGGGACCTTTTGGGAGGATCCGAGGCTAGGTTCCGCTTGGGAGGGGCATAGCTAATGAAGATGAGGTTCGAAGACCGAGGGCTTCGATTGGTTTGGGAAGGCGAGGAAAGGCCTTCAAACTGCACTAGGAAGCCCCATACTAAAGGGTGCGCGGAATCCTGAGACTCTAGAGCTCCCTTCGCAAGTGCTCTTTGAAGTACAGTCAGTAGTAGAGAACTATCTTTTAGAACTAGGTTCCGCACAGACGGCGCCAACTGTTGACGTAAAAGATTACGCTAACAGGTTTTCTAAGATTAAGAACTAACAAACAGTGAATTTGTGTTGAGAACTATCTCAAGCCTCCGAATTAGATAATAGCTTAAGTAGTCCGAAATTGTGTATTGAATAGCTGAGTATTCGATGCGTATTCAGGGTAAGAAGGAGGGTATTTATAGGCAAAAAGTCTAAGGAAAAGACCTATTTAACCCTCAATTATAACCGACATAGTGGAAATTATTTGGTACCCCGAATAGGGTTAAAATAGTAAAATCTACCCGGAGAAGGAAGATAAGGAAAACATCTTATCAGTCTTGTTGTTTTCCACCGAAGCTTCATAGCCTGCGGAGGGTACCTTCGAGTCCTCGAGTCGAAGCATCCTCCGGCATAGAAACTTCGTCACCTCCGGAAATGAACTCAAGCTTTGATGCTAGTAAGCCATCTTTGACTGTTGATTTCTAAAGTCCTGAGGATGTAGTATTTTCCCCCAACAGACATAAACTCAATACTACGGACTCTGAAACCAAAACGTGCAAAGGCTAGGGATGGTCTTGGATTGGGGAAAACCTACGACTACAAATTTTTTGTTGGATTTTTCATGGACTATGGGATAAATATGAAATCAATCTAATCTAAGATACACGAACCTGACGGTAAACCAAGCTCTGATACTACTTGATGGAGGAGGGGTGCCCGATCTTCCGTCAGGTGGGGGATAAAAAATGATTTTTGGAGAACTCGACGTTGATGATCCGGCTTCCGATTCACGAGATCGGCCATTGCAATTGCTACACCACTGCTCCATTGGTTATCAACCAAGCACAGTCTTATTGACCTCACCAAGAAGTCTAATCCTTGCCTGCAAATCTAAGAACACAAACAAGAATGCATAAAACACAATCGAACTGAAAAATCTATTGGAATCTGCGAATTGGGGTTCACTTACAAATCCGGCGAAGCGGCGGCGATCAAAGCAACATGTAAACTAAACCCAAAAACCCTAGATGGCTGTATAAACACCTTATATAGTAGTTTATGACGCACCCCTAATGGGCTCAACTGGATACACGACCCAAATGCCTAATAATGTAGAAAATAGCAAGCTGACAGATTCTATACTCTATCTTGTTTTGACGATTCCCGTTGATATAGAATGAATTTTGAGATGAAACTGGTGGAATTGGAAAGGTTTTGAAGCTATCTTTCCGTGGATGGATGGAACGTCAAAAACGGAGTCCGAATGCGGCCTAGGCGATGATTTTAGTGCACACTGCTCCTGGAATCCGAGTTGGATACGAATTGTAGTTGGATTGGACTCTCAAATTGGCTTGGACGTCCTTCCTGGTTCTTCTCCAACTCTTTGTTTATCTCCAAGCGATTTTCATCATCTCCATGGTTCCTAACAATAATAATAATATTAGGTAGTAATTTATTCCTAGGATAATATACTAAGATACTTAGAAACGAGTTGACCTGGAGAGTAAATCTTTGTGCTCGAACTTTAATAATTGGATCTTGGTATTCATGTATGGTTGTATCATTGGTAGTGATGTCCTCATTATCCTCCCCTTCTTTATTTGGAGTTGACCTCGACTCAACATCTATTGGTCTCCCATCAACTTCCATGATAATACAAGAGTTCCATATACATGCATCTCTTCTATTAATCCAAGAAAGTATTTTTGAAATTAAAAATGAATGCATATCATGGAGTAGCATCTGAAGTTCAAATATTTAAAAATTAAATCTAACATTGAAAGCATGCACCTTAACTTGTTTCCTCACAATCATGATCCTATCCCAACTGGTGATGTTCTCATCAACTAGAGCAATTGATGCCTCCGCCTTCGTATCAGTTCCCGATAGCACACTAGCCTCTGTATTACTTTTTGCCCACCGGGTTCCCGTTCCTATACTTTATCACTAGTGCTCCTTTTGTGCCACTCGAGGTTCATAACATGCAGGAACAAATGAACATGACGGGAGATGACGTTTTTAGCCGATTGTCCATCACACCACAGGGATGACCACCTCGACATGAAGAAAAGAGAGACAAGCACGAAGACACATCAAAGAGGGTTTCCGAGGCCATCGTCATCAAGGTGGGTTCCCGGGACGTCCCAATCCTCGATGGGACCCTTTCTAAGCAAGGCGAAGACATTTTGGAGAAGTTGGCTAAGGGGGACATTGTTGGTCTGACTATCGCCCCAAGGCCGGTCCGACTACTCACACTGGTTCGGTCTAACCGGCCTATTACGGCTGGTCTAACCGGCACTTTTCGGGATTCCGACACTGACCGGTCAGACCACCCCACCATGGCCGGTCCGACCAACATTGCCCGGTATGACCGACCCAAGATGGTTGGTCTGACCGACAATATGCAAGAAAATACTTATGCCTAGCGCAAAATCATCGAGGCCAATCTGGGTAATTATAATTCGGCCAAAAATGCTAGAAACAAGTTTGTGGCTCCTAGTACAAAGCCACAACCGTCGTGGGCACCTCCAGGCATGACCAAGTCCCAAAAGAGGCACCTACAGCGTCTTCGAGCCCAAGAGATGAGAGAGAAGAAGTTTGAGGATGAGTGGGACGCGATCTTTGAGGAGATTCATCCCAATCAGGACCCAAGCAGGTATGGAACCACAAGTCAGTTGCGGTGGACAACTCAGCTCCAACTCCAAGTGACGAAGACGATTACATGTTAGACGATGACTACACACCCTTCTCGGAGGGACCACTCCCTTAACCGATGGATGTGAATGTGGTCATGCTTCCCACTAAGTTTGGGTTGCTAGACAATGACGCCGAGGTCACTCAACTAAACCTCGGCCCGCGTGAGGTAGTGTTCAAGAATCCCGAGGAGTTGGATCGTCACTTCAGGCCCCTCTACGTTAGAGGACACCTCAATGGCAAGTTGACCTTTAGGATGCTCGTAGATGGAGGAGGCACCGTAAACCTTATGTCATACTCTCTTTTGAAGATGCTCGGTAAGGATGAGGAAGACCAACCTGACATTGAACGACTTTAACGACAAGAGCTCCGAGGCGTAGGGCGTACTTTCTCTGAAGCTGACGGTGGGAAAAAAGATGTTGCCTACGACATTCTTCGTGGTAGACATGCAAGGTAACTATAGTGTACTACTCGGGCGTGGTTGGATTCATGCAAATTGTTGTATTCCTTCTACGTTCCATTAGTGTTTGATCTAGTGGGATGGAAACGATGTGGAGGTTGTACCAATTGACACTTCGGCTCAGGTTGCTTTGGCTGATGTGTCCATAGATGTCATCCATGATAAGGTAGAGTGCTTGTCAGGTTGAGACCTCTCAGACTATGATTTTGTCAACATGTCTGAGGGGAGGTTTGTTCAAATCTCTATAAAGTCGGCATGCAGAGTAGCGAAGCACAGTGCTACCAAGGTAAGTCCATATGAGTTGGTGTATCGACAAGAGGCCATTTTACCGGTAGAGATGAATCTTGCCTCTTAGAGGTTGCTTAAGCAAGATGGCTTATCGTTCGGTGATTATGAAGTCTTGTTGAAGGATAGCTTGGAAGAAGTGACCGATAAGAGATTGAGATATCTAGAGGCTATAGAAAGGGACAAGAGAAGAGTGGCTAGAGCTTATAATAAAAGGTGAAAGTACAATCGTTCTAGGTTGGTGACAGTTCGGAAGACTATTTTGCCTTTAGGTACTAAAATCCCAAAGTTTGTTAAATGGTCGCCTAGTTGGGAAGGTCATGTTAAAGTTGTTTTGAAATCGCTCTAGGTAATGCATATTTGTTAGAGTCCTTGCCAGGAGAGCGATTTCGTAGAGCTCTAAATGGTAGATATTTGTAAAAGTACTTCCCAAGTGTGTGGCAAGATGCTTGAGGTATCATAAGCACAAAGTGTATATTGCCCTTAGCTCGTTGTGCTTTTGGCTCACTAATTTGCCAAAAGGCAGGGGGCATGTGTTGATAGCAAAAAAATGGCATTAATGGTCAAAATTACCAAAATGTTGAAATAGGTAAAATTGACCAAAAACATGTGGTTCCTGGCACAGGCCGATCTGACTGGCCATAGTAGGCCGGTCTTACCGGCCATGATATCCTGGTCCAACTAGCCATATGGGCACGGTTAGACTGGCCCAATACGAGTCTAAACCAATTTAATTTGTTTTAGGTTGTTTTGATCTCTAATCAAATCTTAACGTCTTGGACAAGTACTTTATTCAATTTAGAGTAGAATTAAAGTCCAGGAACATCAAGACCACCCCCTATAAATATAGGTGCAAGGCCGATTTAAAAGGACTCTCTCCAATTCAAACCAATCTAATCTACTATTCCTTTGAATCATTCTTTTTTACTTTTACCCTTCCTCGCCCTAGGAGTAGCCATAGCACGTCCATATTTGTTAGTTTGCACTATAAACCATCCGTCCAACTCGTCGTAATCGCAGTAATCCTTGTCGATTCACTTGTGAATCATCCCTTTAATCCCTGTAATGCATTTTTATCGGTTTTTATCGGTAATTTTGTCTCTTGGAAGAATTGCTTATAATTTTGTGTGTTTTGCAGGGGCTAAGGTTCTCCTCTTCGCAGCGAAGAACCCCTGCACCAAGCTACCTTCATTTGTGCAATTGCCGACGAGACGAGGAGATTGGGGCCTTGCCTGTTGGTCTGACCGACCAACTCTTGCTGGTCTGACCGCACTATGTCGGCACTCGCCGGTTTGACCGACAGAGCACGGTCGGTATGACTGCCCGCGTGCAAGAGATTTCGGTCTAACCAGCCCCCCTTTGTCCGTTTTGATTGCCTTTTCACACTTCAGCCAATTAGATTGCATCCTTGTGGTGTGGTTTAATTTCCTCGTGACTCCACCCATATTTTCCCTTGTCACGGTGAAGGGTCATCGGAATGCGGCGTCGGCATCGTGTGACATTTAGTGGGCCACCCCTAGGCGTTTATGCGCTTTTGGATCGCCGGATTGATGTCACTGACATTTTGCACTTTGACAGTAGATTTTAGTGTCAACACATGGTTTTCCGGACAATGCTGACATGTACAGGAAGCAAAGAAGGTCTGGAGGAATCGATGTGGAGGTGCTCTCCACAAAGATCAAGAGGGATCTGTATGCAGATATCACGAGTAGCTTAGCTTGACAAAGTATTATCCTACTAGACCAAGCTATATATAGTACATAGCCCTCCTCGTGCGAGAAAGAGAAGTTGTGCATCAAGAGAGGACGAGCAGCGATTGACATGCCATGGTTTGGAAGACACCATCTATCGGCTAACTTAACCAACCATGTGCAAGCTTATCATAAAGCCCACAGGGGTTCAGATTGAGGTGACAATGGGTGTGATCTTTACATATCAACATGAGATACACAACTTGCCGATAAATGAGGGATTTGTAGTGGTGTCTATTGATTTTGTGCACCCTAATGCGGAAGACATCCCACTGCCTATTCCTCCGGATGATGAAATCACCACCCTTCGTGTTGCCCATTGCACAAGGGCACAGTGGAAATGGGTGGATATTTTGGTCAATGTCGAGACTATTGCAAGCCAAGCTTTTTCTCAGCCTTGTACTACTGAACCATTCATTGTTCAGCCACCTATTTCTCAACCTCTAGTTGCTACACATATTGTTGTTGCACCTGTTGCAACTACACCTAACAAGCCAGGTAAAAATGTCATCAATGTGCTACCAACAAATAAGACAACGATTGTACACAAAAAAACAAATAAGGTTGGTGCCACAAAGACTAAAAAAGTGGCTAAGCCTAAGGTGGTGTCAGCGTGGACTCTTGCAAATGCTAAGTACGAACAAAGAAAGAACATTCTACCTTAAGATCAGTTAATAAGGGGAGGGCAAGCCTTAATTGGCCTCCATCAATTATACCTCAATAGATGTAAATAAAACTAATGTTCGGTCATTGGAACATACAATAAAAAATTTCTAGACTAGCGACGAATATTTCTTGTTTTGCTTCAATGATCTATACAATATTTTTAACTTGGATGCTCTTGACATTAGCTTGTTGTGGTGCTGGACATTGTAAGTTACTTAACCTATATTTTCTATTAAAGTCGACACATCATTATGTGGTATTAACTACTCTTTCATATGTGCAAGATAATGTTGCAAGAAAGCAAGAATCAAGCATTCAAATATATTGATCCATAGATGTTAGCAATATCAACAATAGGGATCGATAGGATGTCCTGTGTCGACTACGTATTTAAGTTACTCGCCACATGCATCGCAAGAGAGCAACATATAATGGCCATACACCACTTGAATGGACATTATGTCCTACTACTAATCGGCCCCAAGTGGAAGATCGCATGGTACATTGATTCGGCAAGACCAAAGGGACCGAATGGTGAGCGCATTGAGAGGAACTTCTCAGTAGTCAAAAATTTAATCGATGAGTAAGGTTTTATTCACTTTATTACAAGTTCAACCTTTAACCTATTATTGTTTAACTCAAACTTGTTCTACCTCATTACAGATCTTTCGAATCCGCTGCCTGTGTCCATAAACCAAAAGCAATGGAACACATACAATTTGTCATAAAACCATAATGCATGTAAGTCTCTAAATGTTTACCCATTCAAATTTAATATGTTGTCCAGACTAATTGTGTATTTCCATAACATTGCTGCAGTCAACCTCCTGGAAACCAATGTGGGTTTTATGTTGCACTCCATATGACGTTGGCCATGATGATAGCGAATCTTAAATTAGAAATTTGAAAAAATGTCATCACAATTTTCTGTAATTTGAAACATGCCACTGTCAGTGACATACCGATGGCATATTTCAAAACTATGAAAATTGTGATGGCACAGAAAAATTTAACACATCTTAAATCACCCAACGTAAGATATTATTGTGAGATTTGTTCTTTTGTTTCATTTACTTTTCACTTATGTAAACATTTACTGATGTCAAAAACTCAATTTACAGGAATCCAACCTACCTGAAGGAAGTCTTAGCGATATTGAGTTGTTGGAGATTCGTTCATGACTATCATTATTGCTTGTGCAAGAAGTCTTCGCATAGATTGGTGCTTTCCATTATAACGGCCAGAATTAATGTTTCAATTTGTCATGTAACGCTTGCAAACATTTGTTAAAACATATGGAATACAATTTTTTATGGATGCTTTGTTTGTGCAATGCAATCTATGATGGTGGTATTCTGTGATGAATTATGTGTTGTATTTTTTGTGATGAATTATGTGTTGTTTGCAATTTAAAAAGTTGGTGCCAAATCCTAGCTTTGATTCAGGATGTAGCATAAAAATAATTATTTTTTAAATATGACCATAACAAAAAAATAATATTTTATTAAAAAAATTTAAATCTGGTACTCGATTTTTGGAATTTGCTAATCTAGCCTACCTTCGGCAAATGGACTACCGAACATGGCCACGTCAGGCCACGTTCGGCATTGCATCGGTTGAACATGGCCACGTCAGCCTGGTTCGGCCGTTATAGTGTCGAACGTGGCAATAACTAGGCCACGTCAGAGCCACAGTGTCTAGCTGGGCCGAACGTGGGTGATGTGGCCACGTTCAGCCTGGCTAGCCATTGCGGCGCTGACGTGGCCTTGCCGTTGCCACGTTCGGCACTACAACGGCCTAACCAGGCTGGTTTGGCCGATCAATTGCCGAACTAGGCTCTATAAATTGGGGCCCGAACTGCCCCTTCTAAGCACACCCTGTGCACTTGTCCACACATCCCATGCCCCAAAGTTTCCTACTACCCTGAGGTAATTATGTTAGTTTTTATCTTTATTTATTACAATAATTAGGTAGTTTAATCAATTCAAGATTTCATTGACATATTAGAATAATGTACTATATTTTAGAGAAAATGTAGACATATTATGAATAGATTGAATTTATGTTGACATACATTTGTAGTTGGTGAAGAAGTATATAGCGACTCATGGGCCCGATGGTTGTCACCATCCGCCGTAAGGTGTCGAACCCCCCCCCCCCCATGTGTTTCTATGGATACACATATAAATTCATGAGAAACCAGGATGACCTTACCTATGAGATGAGGTATTGGAAGTGTGCAAACTACTCTTGGACTCTGGAAAAGCCAAAGCCAAGGTCAAAGTGTCGACCACGTGCAAATAAACCAGTAATAATATTTTTTCTATTTTTTTCTATTTGTCTTGAATCAATCACTTACAAGATGTCTAATAATATTAATGTGTGTAGGTAACTCCTCCACCATCGCCACCTCTGCTATGTGACTTTGTTGAATTGATCGACAAAGAGATTGATCCAAAGGAGTGGGCAGATCTTACGAGGACCCATGTGTTCAACAGGGAGCTCTTTAAGATGAGATGCACTTGGGAGGAGGAGCGCGAGGAAGAATTTAAGAGGAGGGAGGAGGTAGAGGGCAAGGCGAAAGAGGAGCACGAGGTTGATAGAGAGAGGAAGCGTGAGAGGGCTCGTCGTGAGCATGCAGCGGGACTAGAGGCCATAAGGAAAGGAAAGTACCCTCGGTGCACTCAGTAGGCATGTAGTGTATCTTGTATTTTTAAATTTGTGTTGTACCGTGTTATGTTGTGTACTCCCTTATGTGTTATTCGTGATGTACTGTTTTAAATTTTTGTTGTACCGTGTTATGTCAAGTATTGTTTTAATTAGTACGTAATTTTCACGTTGACCTATTTGAGTTTGATCATAAAATTGCTCGTAGATGTTTTTCCTCAAATGTTTGAAGAAAACTACGTAGGTCCATACAAATAGTTTAACATGGTTTGATAGTACAACTTTCATCCTACTGATTTTTCAGTTCTCTCTCTTGCCTAGCATGTTTTCGTTGCTCTTTATACCTAAGTTGTTTCTGCCTGTTGTATTCCCTCTGTTGTATGTCCTTATCACTCCATCTTGCACTCCTCGCTCGATCATCAAGTTCAATCCTTCTCGTTTTGTACTCGGGGTGACTTTCTGCCTCTGTGATGGAATCATCCTCGTATGTAGCTTGTGTTACATCTATCCACCAACAGAATTGAGCAAACCCAATGAATCCCCCACTTGGGTTTGTGTGCATGAACTCTCCATAGACACTCTTTACATGTTGCTCGAGGTAATAGGAGCCATCTCCCAAAATCACCCTTAGGCCACACGGCTACACCGGGCATAAAGATGCAAATCCAATTGCTCCATATATAACCAAAACATTCCATACATCCACTTCTAAATATTTCAAATCCCACATTCTTCCACCCGACTTAAACTATTCTCGGTAAATTGAAAAATACTAAGATCGGTACCGACTTGACCCATAACTACTTTACCATCTCCATAGTAAATCCTAAATGGTGTTCTATCCATAATGCTAGAAAACATTAAGTTCACAACACAATTACGTTCTATACTAACACATGTGCACAACAACCCTAATTTATCTCTAAATTGACCCTCCATTATCTAAAAAATAACATACATTACATACAAAACATATGTAAATTTAATATATGGTACTCATCAAAATGGTTTAAATTGTAAAGCATATGTACAAAGTAAAATGAACATGCACCTAAACTACTACGAGTCTACTATTAAATTAATATTAAAGTACTCCTAATTTACTTCTAAAATACTACAAAACTACTACATAAATAGTATTTGTTGGCGGAAAATCTTTCATCATCAACATCATGTTAAAACCTCTACATCAACGCTGCCAGAAGACAAAATAAAGTTATAAGCTTTGATCTTCGAAGGTCCTAAAGCATCAAGACTTCGCTGCATTCGAAGCCTTCTATAATAAAAGTCTCTGCAAAGGCTTCGGCATTATGAAGAATCCCGGAACCTCTTTACCCGGAGGAGTACTACTAGCAAGGATAGAAGAATTACTTTCTCACTGTTGACTTAGTCTTTTACCCTTTTAACCCTACAAAGAGTATTAAACAATATTTTCTAAGTCAGTTGTAATTAGAGGGTAAAGAGGTCTTTTCCTAATGTATCTTGTCTATAAATACCCCTCTTCATTCTGAAATAGGTATCGAATACTCAGATATTCAATATACACTTCGAACTATCTCAAGCTATTATCCAATTCGAAGGCTTGGAATAGTCCACATAAGCAAACACTTTGTTTGACAGTCTTTCAAGTTTACTAAACCTGTTAGCATAATCTTTTGTGCCAACAGTTGGCACCATCCGTGGGGAACCTAGTACAAAGACTTCATTCTCTACCAATCCTTTCCTAGAGCCATGCCTCCTAAATGGAGCCTAGGCACTAGTCCCCTCCTAAGGTCTTGCCGGACCTTCGGATTAGGATCTTCAAACACTACCGAGGTCGGAGTACCCTCCGTGGTCCCCCCACGGCAAACTCCCGAAGTGAACACTCACCCTTGAGCATACGGCGCCCCTCCTATGGCTTCCTCTGTGCTTTGGACTAATTTCGTCAGTTCTTAAGACCCAGAGGGCCCCTCCAGAGGAAATGAAAGCCATCCAGATGATGGGGCAGCCTAGATGGCTCGACTTCAGGCTGAGGTAGAAAGGTGGAGGCAAGAAGCTACTGATAGGCTTCGCCCTCAAGCTAGCCCCATCATCCCAGAGACGCCCCAAGACGATGACCATGTCTACTATCCTGAAGCCTCTGAGGTCCAGAGAGGCAACGAGAATGCCTCCTTCGACGACGAATCTCTGTTGTACATAGACCTGCAAAAGGTGCACTTTGACCCAATGTTTCGAACTTCGAAGCTGTGCAAGTACACCGAAGAGGAAGACCCCGGAGAATTATCCCGCTCCTATGCTCATGGAATAGAAGCTAGCGGAGGGGTTCGAGACACAATGTCCAAGTTTTTCTCCCTTGCGCTCAAAGGGGTGGCTCTTTGTTGGTTATGCTCTTTAAAACCAGGATCAATTAAGTCTTGGGAGCAGCTGAAGAGAAAAATCATGAGCAATTTTCAAGGGACCATTGTAGCCCCATTGTCTATAGGAAGTCTTTTTCAGGTGAAGCAGCAGCTCGAAGATACTCTGTGACAATTCTCCAAGCGCTTTGCTCATATGAAGTCTCAGATAAAGGGGATGTCTGCATCATCCGTTGTCGACGTAGTACGCGAAGGTGTCACGAACGCGGGCCTTCTCGACAAGATTCACCGGAAACATATTTCTTCAGTAGTGCATTTAATGGCCTACTTCGAGCAATATGCCAAGTTAGAAGAAGGATGGCTTCGAAGAACTACTTCATCTTCATCGACCTTCCTTCAAGAAGTCAAGACTGAGCCGAAGGCCAAAAGCTCACCACAAGTGTCTCTCTTCGAAAATAATCAGCATGATGGACGAAGAGGACGAAAGCATTCCCGCTCCAAGGTTCTAAATATCGCTCCTTCTACTTCGAAATTGCCTCCTAAATATCAACAGACTTAGGGCAAGAAGGCCAGCGACTCAAGGCCACCAGGGAAGCCATACCACTGACGCATGCAAGTCCATATTAGCTCCGTGGAGCGAATATCTCGAGAGGAGTTCTTGTCAAGGCTCTACTGACCGAGCCCCTCCCGCGACATGTATGGAGCCCGTACAGGCTGTCGGGCGTGTGGACAGTTTTGAAGCCCCAAGACAATCTCCGGTGTCCAGTGTTATGCCACCACTGAAGCAAGAAGACACCCAAGATCGTGCGAAACGGGTAGTCCTACCCATCTCTAGAGGAGGGACCCAGAGTGATATGTCGAAGCGTCAGCGGAGGGAGTATGTGCGCGAAGTAGGGCACATTGGGACCTCGTCGTCAGCAGCTGAAATTCCTGAGTGGTCTCATGTGTCCATATCTTTCTCCGTAGTTGATTCAGCTAGAATTAAATTCCCCCATGCAGGCCCTCTTTTTATTACATCTCACATTGTAGGAACCAAGGTCAGGCGAGTGTTAGTCGATGGTGGAAGCTCCACGGACATCATCTTCATCCAATTATGCATCCCATGGAAGCATTTACTTCAAGTGGCTCGTCCGCTACAATGTTTTGCAGGCCCTCCTCTCGATACCCTCGGCCAAATAGGCCTCGAGGTCGCCATCGGAGAGGAGCACCTGGCCAAATCAGAGGAAGTTATCTTTGACGTCGTTGACGCCCCTTATGCTAACAATGTTCTCTTCAAAGGGGGAATGTTGACCCAGTTCAGAGCCGTAGCACATCATAATTATTTATGCTTGAAAATGCCCACGCAAGGAGGAGTACTTGTGATCCTCGGTGACCAAGCTACAGCGCGGAGGGCGGAGTACGACCATGGCCCACATGTTGATTCTAGGCAAGTAAATAATGTGCAAGACCATTCAGAGGATGCTTCATTGTCTAGAGACCCTTCAAAGATCCCCTCCATCAAGCCGAGCCCAGAAGGCGAAGTTGTAACAAAGATCATCGTCAAGGATGGCAAGGACTATCCCATCCAATTTGGCCAGGAATTGCCTCTAGAAATTGCCACTTCACAGGAAGAAGTGGTTAAAGACAATCTGGATGTATTTTCCTAGTCAGACGAAGATATTCCCGGAGTCGACATAAGCATTATCGAGGACAGTCTGCTCGGCAACCCAAAGGTTCGACTTGTTCGCCAAGGGCTCCGCAAGTTGTCAATAGAAAGAGCAGATCTCACCAAAGCGGACGTTGAAAAGTTATTAAAAGCTGGGATCATCAGGGATGTGGCCCACACGGAGTGGTTAGCCAACCCCATCTTTGTCAACAAAAAAGCCTGCGAAAAGTGGCGCATGTGCATTGACTTCACATATTTGAATAAAGCATGCCTACGTGACCCCTACCCTGTGCCCCACATTGATCAACTCATCAACTCTACAGCTGGCTCTAAGCTCTTAAGCTTCCTCAACGCGTACTCCGGATATCATCAAATATGGTTAAAACGCGAAGGCGAAGCCAAGAAAAGTTTCATAACTCCTTCGAGAGTGTTTTGTTATGTCAGAATGCCCTTCGGCTTAAGGAATGTCGGGTCAACTTTTTCAAGATTAATTGCTAAGGCTCTAGGTCACCACATAGGCCATAATGTTGAGGCCTATATGGATGACATTGTAATAAAGAGTGCTTTGAAGCACCAACATAATCTAGACTTAGAAGAAACTTTTGAGAGCCTCCAAGCATGTGGAGTTCACCTCAACCCCGAGAAGTATATCTTCGGGGCTAAAGTAGGAGAATTGTTATGGTATTTAGTTTTGAGCAGAGAAAACAAAGCTAGCCCAACGCAGATAAGTGTGTTGCAAAGGTTGGCTTCGCTAGATAATTTGAAGCAAGTCCAGAAGCTTGTCGGACACCTCGCAGCCCTTAGCAGATTTTTGGCAACGTCCGTAGAGTGGAGCCTCCCAATATTCAAAGCTTTGAAGGGTTCCGTAAGCTTTGCCTGGACACCAGAGTGTCATAAGAGCTTTGACGAAATTAACGACTATCTCGACAATCTTGCAACACTTACTGTGCCCCTTGCAGACGAAACTCTCCTTCTTTATCATACAGCTACAGGCGCCGCTGTCAGTGCAATACTTGTTCGAGAAGTGCACTTCAATGGAAAGCTGGTGCAGAATCTGATATACATCATATCAGAAGCTTTATCCAGAGCCAAAAATTGGTACTCTGAGCTCCAGAAATTTACTTACGCCTTGGTAATGGCTACGAGGAAGTTACGACATTACTTTTTGGCACACAGTGTAATTGTTCCAACTTCATACCCCCTTGGAGATATGCTCCGAAGCAAAGATTCCATGGGGAGAATTGGGAAGTGGGTTGTCGAGCTAGCCCCTTTTGGCATTTCATTCGTAGCAAGAACAACCATCAATTCACAGTTGGTGGCTGATTTCGTAGCGGAGTGGACCCTGTTTGCAGTATGGGCTCTGGAGTAACAAAATAAAGGTGTTTGGATCATATACTCTCACGAGGATTTTCAAGCATCCGAAGCAGGCGTTGGAGCAGTCATAATCTCGCCTTTGTAGGACCGAAAGTAGCGGCCAGAGGGGGGGGGTGAATGGGCGCCTTAAAAATTCTTTCGAATCAATGGCCTGCTCCCAATACCCAACGCACCTCAAAGACTAAGCAACAAAGAACGAACAGATTGCCTAAGTCTAAAGGTATCAATCTAGAAGCAACTGATGTTTAAAACAGAGAAATACCAATACAGTGCTAATAGACAGATAAACAGTGTACAAAAGACAAGGAAAGATAAACTTCTCAGTATAAATGCACAAAGAGTGAAATGAGAAGTTACCGTTCGAAATCTATCTCCTGTTTGAAACTTGGCGAAGCCTGCTTCGCTGGTCGAAGCCTGCTTCGCAGTGTCGAAGACTGCTTTGGAGGTCGAGGCCTGCTTCGCCGGTCGAAGTCTGGTTCGGAGGTATAGTTAACCTAGTTCGAGGTGGGAAAAGACCGGAGATGCTTCGAAGCTAAGTACGGAAGTATCGAAGCTAGCTTCGAACCGAGTGCTTCGAAACCTATCATTCGAACATAATACTTCGAACGCAACGCACCGACAAACAACCTTCGAAAAGAGAAGAGAAGGCTGGCACGCGACAGAGAAACCAAAACGAACCCTACACTCTACCTTCGAACAAACGCATCAAGGACTTCGAAAATGACAGCAGACAGGAACTCACGTCGAGCGAAGTTTAACAGAAAGATAAGATTCGAAGCCAACATCGAAACCCGTCGAACTATGGACTTCGAAGAGCTCAAGTCGGAGTACCTTCGCACAGACGTTCGAAGTATGAAACGCTGACAATTCAAAAAAGTACTTCGAAGCTAGCAGCTCGGGACACAAATGAAGTTTGAAGTTCAAGCAAAGCCCTCGAGGATATCAGATCGAGGCCTGCCTCACGGAGCTGAGGGGCTTCGAACAGAGAAGGAGCTTCGCCAGAAAACAGCCAGAAAAGGGACTTTAGTCCTGTCAACTCGATCAAAAAGTTGTGCACTAAAAGCAAGGCTAGAGTACTAGTGTACTGTTGCTACAGAGTGGTAGTACTACTTGCAACTAGTATGAACTAGTACTCCTCACGTGAAGAACAGAAGCAACCGTGAGGCATTTAACACAGAGAAGGCATGGCTGCGCACAATAAAAACGAAGCTTCTGATGCAGAGAAATCAATGCACACACCTCAACACAAACAACAGATTGAATCTCTGGAACAAGTAGAATCGGATGGAATAAAAAACCAAGCTAGTTCCTGGCGGCGCACAAAAACAGGAGAGAGAGAGAAAGTACAAGAGACAAAACAACCCAAAGGAGTATGAATTAATTTCAGCCAAAAGGGTAGTCCAACCCTAGGGATTGGGGCCCTATTTATAGGCTGCCCAATGGCCTAGAATATGCCACTAGCCCCTTAGGGTTTTTTACAGACAAAGGAATAAAAGGAAATGACTCAACTGCCCTAAGGTATTTTTACAAACACAACTGACTGACTGTGGGCCTAGAGATACAGATGACTTATCCGGAAGCTAAACTTTCGTAGCGACTACGGCTTCTCTTCTGGACAGTCGGATACAAGATCGACGGTTGTCAGTTTTGTGCTGAAACTGACAAAGCCTCCACCGACTTTGCACCAGGTACCCGGATTGGACCGGCCCGATCCCGCAGCTCTCTCAGCCCGGCAATCACTCACCGCCCGTGTACCTGAGTCAACCCTGGTCAACAGCCAAGTGGGTCTTCTGCTGCTTCTGGCCCATATACCCGGATTGGGCCAGCCCGACTTCACAGCCTTCTCTGCCCGACAGTCGCTTGCTGCCCGTGTACTTGAGTCACACGCGGCCCATGAAACAGCAGATCTCCTTTCTTCTTCTGTCCTCTTTGACTATCGTTGACAATGACTCATCACATCTAGAGCCATGAGGCCCACTCTATTCAGCATGGCTCCTTAGCCTTCACGGCAAAAAGCGATGTACTCCGCAAGGCTCGACTTTAAGTCCACCAAGAATATTGTGGAGTACGAAGGGATCCTGCTTGGCCTTCACAAAGCACACGCACTTGGCGCCGCAAGAGTTGTCATAAAAACAGACTCTCAGATTGTTGCAGGGCACGTTGATAAAAGCTTTCAAGTTCGACATCCACATATTGCCAAATATTTGAAAGAAATCCACAAGACCGAAGCAGCATTCAAAGGGATTTCTATCTAGAGCATCCCACGAGCCGACAACCAGCAAGCAGACGTCTTGGCAAAAGCTACAGCCGGAGCCCTTGATATCCCGAAAGGGGTTTTTTATGAAGAACTTTCCTCCCCTTCAGTGCCACAACTCCCTCCTGTTTGGTACTTTGCATGTCGAGCAGTGATTGGCAGAGTCTAATTATGAATTTATTGCAATACGAAGCTAATTTGCTCGAAGGCCCAAAGTTATCATAGTTACAGTTGAGGGTCCAGAACTATCATATTATCAATGGTATTTTATACAAGGCCGAAGTTTGTTCTCCCTTAATCTGATGTATCTCCTAATCAGAAGGAGAAGACATACTTTGGGAAATTCACGAAGGCCTATGTGGTAGTCATCTAGCCCCTCGAGCTCTAGCAGGCAAAACACTTCGCTAGGGGCTTTATTGGCCTACTATAGTAGCTGATGCAGAGGCATTAGTCCACACCTATCAGGGTTGTCAATGGATGAGAAGACAAAGTCATCGTCCACCAACACCTCTTAAGGTTATCACTCTGGTATGGTAAATGGCCCGATGGGGAATGGATCTCATTGGCCCCTTCCAAATGGCAAAAGGCAACCTAAAATTTGCAATGGTAGCGATTGAATATTTTTCTAAATGGGTCGAAGCCGAGCCTCTGACCACTATCACTTCTAAAAATGTGCAAAAAAATTTCTAGCAAAATATTATTTGCAGATTCGGAGTACCTAGGCAGCTTACAATTTACTATGGCACTCAGTTTGATGCCAAACCTTTCAGAGAATTCTACGAAGGTCTTGGTATCCAAATGTGCTTTGCAGTTGTCTGTCATCCCGGATCCAACGGAGCCATCGAGCGATCCAATGGTAATATTTTGTCAGGCTTAAATCGAAGGATAGTAGGATTGTCAAAGGGGTTGTGGACCGAGGAACTCCCGATGATTTTGTGGCCCATCCAGACCACTCAGGCAAGATCTATAGGGTTCACCCATTTCTGGTTATTATTCAGAGATGAAGCCATGATGCCGATGGAGCTTAAAGGAGGTTCCCTCCGCACCATGGAACATGAGCTTGACAATGAAAGACAGACTTCGCTAGACTTGACTGAAGAAACAAGGCTTCGAGTTTTTGCCAACCTGACGAAGTACCAACATCATACGAAGACTTGGTATGAATAAAAAATAAAGCTTAATGAACTTAAGCCGGGCCATTTAGTATTGTGAAGCATAATTGCTCTCAAAAAATTAGGAAATAAATGGCAAGGATCATATATCATCTTGCGTTCAGGACATGTAACACCCCAAATTTTCAAAGAAATAAAAATACCAGTTAAAATATGTTGGCGTAAAAGATTACGCTAACAGGTTTCTGTAGAAAAGAAACTAACAAACGAAGTGTTTGCGAAGCAAACTGTTCTAAGCCTCCGAAAGGATAATAACTTAGAATAGTTCGAAAGTGTGTATTGATTCACTTGTAATCGGTCCTCATTACAGGGTAAAATGGGGGTATTTATAGGCCTAAACATTAAGGAAAAGACCTATTTACCCCTCTATTACAACCGACATTAAGGAAACTATTCGGTTTCCTTAATAGGGCTAAAATGGTAAAAGACTAATCTAATAGGATAGAAGATAAGTCTTCCATCTTAGCTGGCAGAAAAGATCCTGAAGGACTTTGGTTCGAAGACATACTTCGAACCAATGCCTGCCTTGGAGCTTCGAACCAGGTTCCATACACCTTCGAAGATGGACTTCGGACAATCTTCGAACTGGTCGGCTGTCTTCATGCTGCTTTGGCAATAACCCTGAAGATGAGATATTTTTCCCCAACAGTAGCCCCTCGAATACGCTTCTCCGTTCGACCTGTAACGTTAGGAGAGCAGTATACGGAAAGAAAAGATAACCAATCATAGGGGTTATTGATTTTTGTTTTATCTTCGAAATACATGAAGATATGAACTTCGAATCAGTCATAAGGTAATTACTTTTCGAACTATCTTAGAACTGATTCAAGAAGTTCGAAAGTCTTTTAGACTTAGAAAATATAGCCGTTAGTATCTGTTTCTAACAGAGTTATACGAAGCGTTATTTTCGGAGGAAAATAACAGGCGGGAATGCGAAAGGGCAGAGCTCAAACGGTAACAAACGGAAAGTTAGACTATAAATAAAGAACTCCAGAACTTACTCGATTACCTTTTCACTGCTTGCTCCCAGTCAAAAGCCTTTTGAGTTCTTGAGTTCTTGAGCCCTAGCTTTCGAGTTCTTGAGTCCTAGTCCCCACTCTCTCAGATCGATCCAGCGATTGCGATGGCGAAGACCAAAGGCTCTGCACCTCCTTCGACTTTGGCTCGTCAACAAGCGGCTGCGGCAGCGGCAGCGGCAACAGTGGCGGCGACGCCTTCGATGCAGGCGACAACTTCCATGGCGGCAAGGGGAAAAAATCCCCAAATCGCCGATGATCAAGGTCTGTGCCCTCCATCGACCAAATATCTGGACCAATCCTTTGAATTAGGACATTCAACCTGCAAAAGAGAGTCCCTGGCAATGGCAGCAGGAGGAAATATAGGTGCAGGAGTTATGATTCGAAAACCAGGGAAAGAAGCAATCCCATCACCAAGACCCGGAGAAGTCGTAGTGTTCGAAGCTTTTTTCGAAGCAGGCTTGGGCCTCCCTGCTATAGATTTCTTGGCTGAAGTCCTTGACTTGTTTCATGTAACTCTCCCCCAGCTGTCTCCGAATGCTGTAGCTAGATTAGCTATCTTCGAGTGGGCTCTAAGAGCCGAAGGTTGTGAGGGGAGGGCTGAAATCTTCGCAGCATTGCATAGAGCAACTTGTCAGCCGAAGACCTTCGTAGGCTCCGGAGGTGAAAAAGTAGTGGTTGCCTTCGGAAGCATCAATTTCAGGCTTCGAGATGAATACGCTTTGCGATTCCCTGCTAAGGCCATCAATGCTAGATGGTATACTGATTGGGTGCTGAAATGGTTCTATGCCGAAGTCGGGGCAAGCAATCCTCTGGCCGGACCTCTTAAAGAAATCCAGTTCCGAAAAGAAGCTTTGGTGCGTCCTGACGAAGGTCAATTCGAAGCCCGTCTGAACTTGCTTGAGAAAGTTAGCCGAAGACTCAGTATGCGGGATTTGGCCGAAGAGTTCATCGGTCTTCAAATTCCTCCGTTGATGGCTAACTGGCCTATTATCTTCGAAGATGATTCCGAAGGTGGTCTTCGTAGAATTAACTTGACTTCAAGTCCTACAGGTAACTTCGAAACCAACATGCATAGTACATATTTACTTCGAAGAAAGATTAACTTGAATTATTTTTTAGCTTCTTCAGCCCCTATTACTTCAGAGCAAATTGTAAGGGCTTCGGAGAAGATTCTGGGTGCTCCAACTCCGTCAGAAAAAGAACGGCGAATCAAATTAGTCGGAAGTTGGGAGCGATTTAACAGAGTATGGGGAATGCTGAAACTCACTCCTCCCCCTCTGATGGATTGGGCACCTTTGGAGAAAAAGCTTCAAAAAAGAAAAGCCGAAGCTGGAACTTCAAGTTCAGCAAAAACTCCGGTGAAGAGGGTGGCTCGGAAGCCGAAGAACCTCGCACCTTTAGATCCTATACCTTCGAGCTCCAGAGCTTCGGTCTCCGATTCCCAAGAAGAAGTGGAAAGGTTACTTGTGCGCCTAATGGAAGAGAATGAAACTCAAAGGGCCGCACAAACCGGAGTGCCTGTGAACGTACCGGAGTCCGGAGAAAATGTTGATCAACCAAGGACTTCGGTAATTCAAGAAAATGTAGCTCAGGACGAAGTTCCTGTGGATGAAAGTGGGGTCGAAGTCACTATGGCTTTGATTCCCGAAGAAGCAGCGAGGACTACCCAGGACGATGCTCCTGCAGTCCATGATTCAACGGCTGATTCAGATGAAGAATTAGCTTTCGATCCACCAATTAGTCCGACAACAACTCCTCCACGGACTGCCGAAGGTAGAATTCGAAGAACTTTTGTATTTATTTGAATTTTTATACTATGTATAATACTTTTGATTGTTTTGCAGAACCCACTTCTATGGAAGAAGTCCGCCAGGAGGAAATAATTCCTGAACCTTCGACGACTTCGGAGCCAGCCCCAAGAGTTACTCAAAAGGGGCCTGGAAGAGGCAAAAGACAAATAGAGCCCCTGCCTGCTATAAGCTCCGAATCAACTCCGTCTGATTCAACAGACGAGAGCCAATCTTCCAGGGAGGTTCGAACTCCAGTGGCTCCGAAGTCTGCAGGCCAAAGCTCCGGTCCTTCATTGAACGAAGATGACCAAGAGGCAATAAGCATGCTCCCCTTGCTGGCTCCTTTCTTAGGGCAAACAACTGGTCTTCGGACTTTGCTCGAACCTTTGGATCGAGCTAGTCGTGAGATAGGGGAGACCGAATTAGTGGCCATCCTGCGCAAGGCTGACAGGACGGAGCTTAATGCCATTATTGAACGTACAGCTTATCAGGTATGAAACAACTGCAAATTATTATAGAATTTATCTTCGAATGAATATTTACTTTGATTTTTACTTTGGCAGCAAACTGTCTTGGCCCGAGCTGCAAGTCTATGCAATGACGAAGAAATCGCTCGGCTTCGGGAAGAAAATAGCACTCTTCGAAGGAATTTTAACATCTCTGAAAGTCGAGTGACTCAAATGGACAATATAATATTAACAGAGCGAAGGGCCAGGCAAAGCTTGGAGGTTGTAAAGAAAGAGCTCGAAGCGGAAAGGATTGTGCTTCGAGCAGAAGTTGACAAACTACGGACGGAGCATGCTACTGCAGGGTCTAGGCTCGTCCGGCTTGAAGAGGAAGCTAGCCAATTGTTGACACAGAAAAATACTTTGACCACTGAGAATGCTAGGCTTTCTGGGGTTTTGGACGAAGTTACTTCGGCGAAGGATGCGCTGAACGAAGATAAGTTGAAGTCTGAGAAGGTGGCTGCGGAGGTTATGAATCAGTTGTTAGAAGTCCTGGAGTACTTCGGTACTACTGGAATTCTCCCTTCTGATGATAACATCAGCCTTCTGCGCCGGTTGAAAAGGATCCAAGGGGTGGCGAAGCAGATGAAGACGGCGGGCATTAGATACGGAGAACTCTCCGGACATGTGTCTGCTGTTGGTCTACTTCGCTATTACGAGGATTTGGGCCGATCAATAACTCCGGACGCAGGAAGAGGTCCAATCACCTTCGACGACGACCGACTTCTCAAACCTTCCGAAGGTGTAGCTGCTGCTTGGCGGGCCTTCCAAACTTCGTGGAGAGCCGAAGGTCGATCTGCGATCAAGGCTTGGATTGATGAAGGCCAACGCCAGAAGCATGTTCGGAGCCAAGCTTCGAGCAGCCAACCTCCTTCAAACCCACAGGTTTAGGAATGTTTTAGGATTTTTAACCGTGTAAAGCTTTGTGCCTGTAAACATTTATCAATGAAAATCTTGTTTGTCATATTTTTAGGCTTTGCCTCTTATCGAAGATATCGAAGTGTTAGAGCTTAACAGCGAACTTCGCTCACTGTGGAACACCTTCGAACTTCTAAAGAGTTATAAGCGTCCTCGATTTCTTATCCCTCGAGATGACTCCGGCGTTATTGCGCCCGAAGTAATCAAAGACGTATTGTCTTATATTAAAGAGGAAGATAAAGAAATCGACGCAAACACCTCGTCTTCTGAAGACACTAACTGGTCCGAAGACGAAGGTGAAGCCCAAAATAAAAGATCTGAAGGTCTTAGAAGCTGGGAGAGAAGTCCTGAGCGGCTTCGAACTTGGGCCGAGCTTCAACAAGAACAGAAGGATTTTAGAGCTTCGAAGGGGAGAAAGAGAGTTAAACGCAAAGTTCTTAAAACTTCCGATGTTGGAACTAGTCGTTCCACCCCTAGCTCTCGGGACCGAAGAGGTCTCCGATTCCTTCTTGGTATAGATACCAATTTTTCATAATGTAATCTGTAAACACATTTGTTTCAATAATGAATGCCGATTTAAAATTGTCTCCATATTTACTAGCCCCTCTTTGGGTATAAGCAACTTCGAACTGCATTCAAAGATGGTTATGCGCAAAGAAAAAACTTCGGAGTACAATTTTTTGGGGGTTCGGAGCCCCTCTGTCATTTTTAAAGATCTTTTGAAATCTTATGAAATGTCTTTGACCTTTGTAGTCAGAAGAATGGTAACTTGGTACCTTTGTTTGCTTTACGAAAGAAATCAATTAAGATAACTTCGAGGACACTTTAGTGTCTTAAGAAATTTGTCACTTTGGACTTATATGAACAAACATTCGAAGCTCATGGCTTAAATGCTGTTTTGCTTTAGCCACCTTCGGCTGTTTTTTGCAGAAATCTATCAGCCGGAGCTTGGATTTCGCAGAAATTGTAGCCACCTTCGGCTATTTTTGCAGAAGTCTACCAGCCGGAGCTTGGACTTCGCAGAATTTGGCCAACTTGGGCTCTTTTTTGCAGAAGTCTACCAGCCGGAGCTTGGACTTCGCAGAATTTGGCCAACTTGGGCTCTTTTTTGCAGAAGTCTACCAGCCGGAGCTTGGACTTCGCAGAATTTGGCCAACTTGGGCTCTTTTTTGCAGAAGTCTACCAGCCGGAGCTTGGACTTCGCAGAATTTGGCCACCTTCGGCTCTTTTTACGGATGTCTGCAAGCTGCAGCTTGGACTCCGCAGATTTTGGCCACCTTCGGCTCTTTTTACGGAAGTCTACCAGCCGAAGCTTGGACTCCGTAGAATGTGGTATTGGCTCTTTTACGGATGCCTACAAGGTATCAGCTTGGGCTCCGGATGTATTTCAGCCACCACACCGGAGGCTTCGACTTTATGGGTACGAAGTCCGGAAATACAACCCAGCTTAATGACACTTCCCTCTCGATCGACTTCTGTCCCAGCGCGTCCGCTCGGGAAACTAGGAGTGTCAAGGGGAAGGCAACCATCAGGGTGTATGCTTTATTAATTTAGAGGTGATTACAAGCGAATTACAAGGAGCCCTTATGCGAAGTATCGCTTTAGGTGCTCCGCATGCCAAGTATGTGCTAATTCTTCACCTTCTAAATTAGCTAATTTAAACGAACCAGGGCGTCCCGAGCGGACGATTAGATATGGACCTTCCCATTTATTGCCTAACTTCCCTGGTGCTATAATGCTTCGTAGAACAAGATGACCCGGCCTTAACTCGCTGAGCTTAACCTTCGGGTCATACCAAGTCTTCGTCTGCTGATGATACTTTGATAAATTAGCTACAGCTCGAAGTCTTGTTTCTTCTGACAAATCTAACGAAGCTTGTCTTTCTTCTTCGACGTCTGGTTCGGTGCTGCGAAATGAGCCCCCTTTGAGCTCCGTTGGAGTCATTGCTTCATCTCCGAATAGTAGTCTGAACGGAGTAAAACCTGTGGACCTTGTTTGCGTAGTCCGAATGGACCATAGAATCTTTGGAAGTTCTTCGGTCCACAGTCCCTTTGACAACCCTACTATTCTTCGATTTAGCCCTGATAAGATATTTCCATTGGCTCGCTCAACGGCTCCATTCGACTGAGGATGTCTCACTGCAGCAAAACATAGTTGAATGCCTAGGTCTTCGCAAAACTTCTTGAAGGGTTCTGCGTCGAACTGTGTTCCATTATCAACCGTGAGATATCTAGGCACTCCGAACCGGCAAATAATGTTCTTCCAGAAGAATTTCTGTACATTATTCGAAGTGATAGCTGTTAAGGGCTCTGCTTCCACCCACTTAGAAAAATATTCGATAGCTACCACTGCGAACTTCAGATTTCCCTTTGCTAACGGAAAGGGACCAATTAGATCCATACCCCATCTGGCCATAGGCCATACCGGAGCAATGACTTGAAGAGCTGTTGGTGGGCGATGACTCCGTCGACCCATCCACTGGCATCCTTGACAAGTGCGGACCAAGCTCTCCGCATCAGCTGTTATTGTGGGCCAATAAAGCCCCTGGCGAAGTGTTTTTCCTGCCAGAGCTCTAGGGGCTAAATGACTTCCACAAAGGCCTTCGTGAATTTCTCGAAGAATTTCTTGGCCTTCGGCTTGAGATATACATCGGAGTAGAGGGGAACATACTCCGGCCTTGTATAATATACCGTTGATTAACTGATAGTTTCTTGCTCTGAGCTTTAATCTTGACAATTGGGGCTCTTCGGGCAAATTTGTTCCTCCTTGCAAGAGTTCTATAATCGAATCTTTCCAATCTGCACTAGGAATGCAGAGAATCTCTGCAGAAGCAACTTGTGGCACCGAAGGTACATTGAGCTCCTCATAGAAAGCTTCGTCAGGCACATCCACAGCTCCGGCAGCAGCCTTCGCTAAAATGTCCGCTTGCACGTTTTCAGCTCTTGGTATACTCCGAATAGAAATACCCTTGAAATGTGCTTCGATCTTGCGAATTTCTTCCAAGTACTTTGCAAGCTGTGGATGTCGGACTTGAAAACTTTTGTCTACGTGCCCTGCTACTATCTGAGAATCTGTTTTTATAATTATTCTTGTAGCCCCTAGAGCACGTGCTTTCCGGAGTCCCAATAATATTCCTTCGTACTCCGCTATATTATTGGTAGACTTAAAGTTGAGTCTTGCGGAGTACATTGCTCTTTGTCCTGATGGTGAAATTAATACTGCCCCAATGCCTGCTCCGGATGCTTGAAAAGCCCCGTCGGAGTAAATAATCCAAACTCCGTCATCTGATTTTTCCGGAGTCAACTTCGCAGGTGGAGTCCACTCTGCTACGAAGTCTGCTAGGACTTGAGATTTGATAGCTGTCCTTGCTAGGAAAGATATGCCGAAGGGTGCTAGTTCTACTGCCCACTTTCCAATCCTTCCAGTGGAATCTTTGCTTCGGAGCATATCTCCTAAAGGATACGAAGTTGGTACAATTACATTATGAGCCAAAAAATAATGCCTTAACTTCCTCGAAGCCATTATCAGAGCATAAACGAACTTTTCAAGTTCGGAGTATCTTGTCTTTGCTCCTGACAATGCTTCGGATACAAAATAGACAGGATTTTGGACCAACTTCCCATTGATATCGGCTTCTCTGACAAGGACTGCGCTGACAGCTGAGCCTGTAGCTGCAAGATACAGAAGTAGGGTTTCGTCCGCAATAGGCACCGTAAGTGTAGCAAGATTGCTGAGATAATTTTTAATGTCTTCGAAGCTTCTCTGACACTCCGGTGTCCATGCAAAATCTTCGGACCCTTTCAAAGCTTTAAAGATTGGCAAACTCCTCTCTGCAGACCTTGATAAAAACCTGCTAAGTGCGGCAAGACGTCCAGTCAGCTTTTGCACTTGCTTTAAATTCTCGGGAGGAGCCATCTTCTGCAGCGCAGTTATTTGAGTAGGGCTAGCTTCAATTCCCCTGCTTGAAACTAAGTACCCTAACAACTTTCCAGCCTTAGCTCCGAATATACATTTTTCGGGGTTAAGGCGGATCCCACATGCCCGAAGGCTATTGAATGTTTCTGCAAAGTCTAGGCTATGTTGGTGCTTTAAAGCACTCTTTATTACAATATCATCCATATAGGCCTCCACATTGCGACCTAGTTGATGACCTAGAGCCTTAGCAACTAATCTTGAAAAAGTAGCCCCGGCATTTCTTAAGCCGAAGGGCATTCTTACATAGCAGAAGACTCCCGAAGGAGTTACAAAGCTCGTCTTGATTTCATCTTCGCGCTTCAACCATATTTGATGATAACCTGAATACGCGTCGAGGAAGCTTAGTAACTCCGAACCTGCAGTGGAGTCAACTAGCTGGTCAATTCGGGGCATGGGGTAGGGGTCACGTGGGCACGCTTTATTCAGAGATGTGAAATCAATGCACATGCGCCACTTTCCGGAGGACTTCTTCCTGACGAAGACTGGGTTGGCTAACCATTCTGTATGGGCCACTTCTCTGATAATCCCAGCCTTCAGCAGTTTTTCAACTTCGTCCTTAGCTAAAGCAGCTCTCTCTGCGGACATCTTCCGGAGCCCTTGTCGAACAGGCCGGGCCTTCGGGTTTACAAGCAAACTATGTTCAATAATATCCCGATCGACTCCGGTAATATCTTCGTCAGACCAAGCGAAGACATCCAAATTTTCTTCTACGACCTTTTCCAAGGAAGTTGCAACTTCGGGAGGTAAATCTTTACCAAATTGAAAAGTGTATTCTTTACCATCTTTGACAATGACCTTCGTTGCAATTTCTCCTTCGGGACTTGGTCTTGGAAATGACTTCTTCGAAGCTTCGGAGGAGGCTGAAAAAATTTCTCCATTATCTTGGACACTGTTTACTTGCCTCGGATCAAGAGGAGGACCATGACCATATTCTGCCCTCCGAGCTATGGCTTGATCTCCGAAGATTGTCAGAACTCCTGATTGTGTGGGCATCTTCATGCACAAGTAGTTGTGATGCGCCACAGCTCCGAACTGATTCAACATGCCTCGCCCAAAGATGACATTATAAGCATACGGGGCGTCCACCACATCAAAGATAACTTCTTCAGTTCGGGCTAATAAACCTTCTCCGAAGGTTACTTCCAGGCCTATTTGGCCAAGTGCATCTAGCGGAGGTCCTGCAAAGCCTTGCAGAGGACGAGCCGCTGGGAGGAGATGCTTCCGGGAAATGCATAACTGATCGAAGGCTTGTACAAATATAATATCTGCCGAGCTACCTCCGTCAATTAGCACCCTTCGCACTTCTGTTCCTGCAATATCAGCAGTAATAACCAATGGATCTGCATGCGGGAACTTGATACCAGCTGCATCCTCCGCAGAGAAAGATATTGGAACATGAGACCACTCCGGCATTGTAGCTGCAGATGACGAAGTCCCAATGTGGCCTACTTCTCGAACGTACTCTCTTCGCTGTCTCTTGGACATGCTTCCGAGGGTACCTCCTCCGGAGATAGGGAGAACTACTCTCTTCCCTCTATCTTGCCCTTCTTCTTGCTTCGGAGGTGGCATAACATTGGCCACCGGAGGATGCCTTGCAGCATCAAGATTTTCTATCCGCGCCACAGCCTGGACCGGCTCCGAGCGCACTGCTGCTGCCGGACTTCGGTCGGTACTACCTCGACCCGAAGTTCTCTCCAAGTATTCTCCCCGAAGGGTAAGAATAGCCTTGCAGGTGTCAGTTGCATGGCTTCGATTCTCTCCATGAATACAGCAAAAAAGGGTCTGGCCCTTGCCAGCCGTTTTCCCTGGCGGCCTCCAGCCGCTGGACTTGTTCCCCGCAGATTGTGGAGCTCTTGGCGCAAACTTCTGCGGGGGTGCAATGTTTAAGACCTCAGAGCGAGGGTGCTTTTGCCCTCTTCTTCTATCATGTTGCACTTCGGGGACTGGTTCTTGCGGCTGAGCCGAAGTCTTCACCTCTGCTTTAACTTCTGTCAACACTGTCGAAGTAGCAGTAGTCCTCCGAAGCCAACCTTCTTCTGACTTCGAGTACTCCTCGAAGTACGACATCAGCTGTGATACCGTAGTGATGCTCTTTCGATGTAATTTATCCAGAAGGCCTTTATGACTGACGCCTTCCCGAGCCGCATCAACCACTGAAGATGTAGACAGCCCCCGGATTTGCGACTTCGTGTGAGCGAAGCGCTTGAAGTACTGTCTCAATGTTTCTCCGGTGAGCTGCTTCACTTGGAAAAGGCTCCCTGTCGACATGGGGGGCACGAAGGTGCCCTGAAAGTTACTTATGAACTTCTTCTTCAACTGTGACCATGAGGCGATTGATCCTGGTTTTAAAGACCAGAACCATCTTAACGCCACTCCTTGAAGGGCTAACGGGAAGCACTTCGCCATAGTTTCTCTGTCTCCGCCACTAGCCTCGAATTCTAGGGCATAAGAACGCGCAAACTCACTAGGATCTTCATCTCCGGCATACTTGCAAAGCTTTGAAGCTTTGAACCTCGGATCGAAGCGAACCTTCTGAAGCTCGGGATGCAACGGAGATTCATTGTCGTAAGAGGCGTTCTCCGGGGCTTCGGGATAATCGAGATCGTCGTCTTCGTGCACTTCGGGGATAGCTGGGGTGGCTTGAGGACGAAGCCTGTTCGCAGCCTCTTGCCGCCACCTCGCTACTTCGGCTTGAAGATTGGCCATTTGAGTGGCCATGTCTCCAAGGCTATCTTCATCTCCTCCGGAAGGACCTTCCGGGTCTTGAGAGCTGGTATGATCAGTTTGAATCGGAATGGAGGGTGGCAGAGTGGCTCCGGGTGGTCGGAGTGTGGAAGGGGTTGGTGGAGAGGCTTCGTATCCTCGAGGGATAAAAGCCCCTTGCGGAGTTTGAGGTGGAGGGATAGTCGAAGACCCTCCGACTTCGACTGTGTCGAAGGGTATCTCTCCGGAGATCCGAGAGGACCTCCGAGTGGGATTGCGAGGTGCGCTCCGCTTAGGAGGCATGATGCAAGAGGTTGGTAGAGAACGAAGTTTTTTGGACTAGGTTCCCCACGGACGGCGCCAACTGTTGGCGTAAAAGATTACGCTAACAGGTTTCTGTAGAAAAGAAACTAACAAACGAAGTGTTTGCGAAGCAAACTGTTCTAAGCCTCCGAAAGGATAATAACTTAGAATAGTTCGAAAGTGTGTATTGATTCACTTGTAATCGGTCCCTATTACAGGGTGAAAGGGGGAGTATTTATAGGCCTAAACATTAAGGAAAAGACCTATTTACCCCTCTATTACAACCGACATTAAGGAAACCATTCGGTTTCCTTAATAGGGCTAAAATGGTAAAAGACTAATCTAATAGGATAGAAGATAAGTCTTCCATCTTAGCTGGCAGAAAAGATCCTGAAGGGCTTTGGTTCGAAGACATACTTCGAACCAATGCCTGCCTTGGGGCTTCGAACCAGGTTCCATACACCTTCGAAGATGGACTTCGGACAATCTTCGAACTGGTCGGCTGTCTTCATGCTGCTTTGGCAATAACCCTGAAGATGAGATATTTTTCCCCAACAAAATATTTTCTGGAAATAATTTATTTTGAAATACCTTAAATACCCTTCTATGTTTAATTGAACTAGAACCTAGATGAAATCTTCAAACCAGGGGCTAGAAAATTTTGTATGTGATCCCAAGGCCAAGATATATTTTTGAGAATTTTTACAAATTTTTATCACCCTTGGAAGTAGCCCAAATATTTTAAACCAATTTCAGCAATTAAATTTATTCGGAAAACATTTTAAACAGTAACGGGCCCCCTCCCTCAATCTCCCCCAACCGGCTGGCCCAGCCCGCTCCCTTCCCATGCCTCGGACTGATAGATGGGTCCCACTCATCAGCGACCCCTTCTCCCTCCGCGCGCGCCCGACAGATCGACCCCACCTGTCAGACCCATCATCTCCACGAGATCCGCCACTAAATCCCCCCCCTCGCCGGCCGATGCCTTAACGCGCCTCGGATCCACTACCCCGACCCCCTCCCCTCAAATTGAGCCCGGCGTTATGACGCCTGATCCCCGGCGACCGTTTCCCCCATTAAAACCAGCCCGATCGCGTCCCAGTTCGATGAACCTGCATACAACCCGAGCTCGCCGGTGTTGAAATGCTTTTACTCTTGGCCACCGTCAATTGCGCCCCCTCAGTCCCGCCGGTGACCCTATTTAAACCCCCTAGTACCCCGCATCAACCCCTCGCTAACACTCGGAATGAACCCGACCAGAACGCCCGTGATGCTCACTTTAACGCCTCACCACCGCCCTCGCTCCAGCCGCCGCTCGCCATCACCGGAGTCCTCCTCCGCCCTCGGTGACCGCACCTCTGTTACCGCCGGCGCCACCTCAACCCTGGCCATCACTCCGTCATCGACGAACCCCGCCGGAGCACCATCGCCGACGAGGACCCGAACGCCTCCATCGCCTATGCTCGTCGCCGGCCATGCTCCGACAACCTCTCGCATCGCCAACGGTACCCTCGTCATCCCTGTAGTCCCCTCCTTCTATTTTAGCCCTTAGGATCACTCGTCGTCGCTCGCCGTGGCCCCTAACCCGCTCGCCGCCGTCGGAGAAGATGATTGGCATGGGTAATGTACCCGTGCCATGTCGGATTCAATCGCGACAGTGCGCTTGCGATCGGATGGCGTAAGTGGTACCACGTGGTGGATTTAAATGGATCAGTTGGATCACTACGAAGGGGTATCGTGTAATCTCGCGCGTCCATTTTCATTTAAAATCCCCGCCTCACCCGTGGCCGCCAGATAGCGATCCAATGGTGGATCTGGATCCGGCGCACACGCACAGTGCGCGGGTTCACGGTGAATCCGGTTCACCGTGGACCGACGCCTGTTTTTGGTTTAATTTAAATTCCAGAAATGGTTTTAAACTTATAAAATCCATATCTTGCGCATTTTAACTCCAAAAACTACCATTTCAATTCCAGAAAATTTATAATTTTATTCTTTACATGTTAATGCAATAAAAACAGTAGGTTTATACTGAGTATTTTATTTTTATGTAATAACATATTCATATGCACTTTGGGATAAACTCAAATTTGCCCATTTCAACCTTAGAAAAATTTATCTTTTATTCTTATCATATTAATGTAATAAAACCACTAGGTTTACACTGAACCTCATATTTTAAATTAGATAGAAGGTTAAAATACATTTTACTCCTCTTTAGGAAGGCCTTTATTTCATTAAAGTTAATTCTAAAATATCCATAAAATAAAATTTAGGAACTTAACAACTTTATTTTCCTTGATTCAAACAAATCAAAACCTATACGCTTATTGTGTGATTTTGGAATGTTATTGAATGTTATTACTTTTGTCGAAAAGACTACGATGCCATCGAGGAGCCGGAATACTTTCCCGAAGTTCCTCCCTCCCCTTTCTCTGAACAAGGCAAGTCACCAAACCAATCTTTTGAGCATATTGAACCCATGTTTTACTAAACTATCGCTAAAACACATAGGATATACATGAATTAGTCAAATGAAACCCTTACAATATATTTGTTAGGATCCCCGACCTTGATGTGCAACCCAAGCCATGCTATCTAGCCTAAACTCCTTGTCACCATATGATTAGTACTATTAGCTAGTGTCCAATGTATTGACATGATTGCTATAGGATTAAAAATGAGTCGTAGCGATTGGAATCTACTATATGATCCCCGTTATTCTCATCTCTGGAATGTTGTTGGTGATAGAGTTTTGGTTGTGAGTGTATGCATGGTGGGTTCCAGGTGCAAGCTAGGGCATTGGTCGGTAGCACCCGGGGCACTATAAGGACTTGTCTACGGGATCCATTGCAATACATTTCCGTACTAACCACAAGTCTAGTGGGTAAGTCCTAACTAAGGTATGGAGTGTTCCAAACCGAGGCCACCACTTGGAGATGGATCAAGCAGCACCTGCGGGTGGCTTGTACCGATGTGGCATGACCTAGAGCGGGTGGTTATCGCTTGGAGCATTTCATGCTAAGGTTTTGGCACGAGTTCCCGGTCATCTCGTTACACTTTGGTGTTTGGAATGAGTGTGTGCCTTGTGGGTACAGTAGTACACCTCTGATCAGAGTCATAAATCTTTTCGAAAAGTCGAGCCCACGGTCAAGGGCGGGTTGCGTGGCATCCCACAGTTAGTTTACTTTTAATTGAATGTACATGATGGTTTGACATGTAAGGACTGTTGTGCGAGGAGGGAAAACGTACTCCTCGAGTTAGATGTTATTATGATGTTCATGTTTATTATTTCGCATTATTAAATTTGACTACACTAAAAGAAACAACTGAAAAATGTATGTTTCCACACTTTTAGCCATTATCCTTCCTTTATTATCACCTTGCAGTACTATTTGCATTTGCGGTGGCTTGTTGAGTACTTTTTGTACTCATACCCATTGGACACACCATTCAGAGGATGCCTACTATGAGGAAGATGGTCTGGAGTAGCGACCCAGTCAAGAAGAAGATCCTGAAAAGGGCGTTCGTCATGCTTTTATTTACTTATTTTAATTTTACTCTTTTGTAATAACTGTGGTCTACATACCACAGATGATTGCTCGTATGTACGTGTCGCATGATGAACCTCTTGTATTATTGTTTTTCTTTGGAAATTCAATAATGTTCCAATTTGATAAATCGGGGCGTCACAGGACACCCCGGATCCTTTAAACTAGCTAATTTAGAAGGGGAAGAATTAAAACATGCATGGCATGCGGAGCACCATAAATGTTATTTTGCTTAGGGGCTCCTTGTAATAGATTGTAAACATCTTTATAAATAAATAAAGCTTATGGTTCGAATCATGCATACCTCTCAAGATGATTCCTACCCTTGGTGGACACACTAGGGGAACAATGCTAATTGCGGAGGTAAGAATCATTCATACGAACCCAATCAATGGACTTTGAGCCACTGGCTCGAAGCATCCATCAAGGTGGGAAAGTACCATGAAAAATGGATTCCGAGCCATTGGCTTGAAAGCATCTGGAAAAGAGTCAAAGGTGACCATGAAAAATGGATTCTGAGCCATTGGCTTGAAAGCATCCATAAAAGAGTCGAAGGTGACCAAAATAAATGGATTCTGAGCCATTGGCTTGAAAGCATCCGTAAAAGAGTCGAAGGCGACCAAAATAACCAGATTCTGAGCCATTGGCTTGAAAGCATCCGTAAAAGAATCAAAGGTGACCAAAATAACTAGATTCCAATACATCCGAAAAAGAGTACTAAGTTACCATTTATGGACTCCGGACCTTTAGGTTCAAAGAGTCCTACGAGGTCCATAACGACCATCTACTCGGATTTCAAACCACTTGTTCAAAATTTTCTATTCAATACAATAGGGGCTCCGAGCATCTGAAGTAAAAAAACTCAATGAAAATTGTGCATTAAGCATAGATAAGCATGCCAAGCGTTGCGCGTGACCGACTTCATTTGATAATCGAAGGTGCTCACCCTCAAAGAGGGGCTAGGAGGTAAAGGCACAATTTAAACACATTTAAATTCACATTACCCAATAAATTATATTACATCATGAAAAATCAGTGTCTAAACCAAGAAGAAAATGAAGATCCCTAAGACTAGCTTCGGAGTTAGCCTGACTTTGAGGGTGACTTGTTCTTGAACCCAGAGTCATCATTACTTTTCGTTTAATCCGCTTCCCTTTATTTGAATCCCTAAAGTCCTTATGCTCTTGCGGAAGTTTAGCCTAGGTCCGAAGTCTTTCAGGGCTGGTCTTCGCTTGGTCTTCATCACACCACTCCTCTTTGGACCAGTTGATGTCCAACGAAGATGAAGATGTTAAATTTAGAATTTCCTCCTTAATATAAGCTAGTACTTCCTTACAAATTTCTAGTGCAACATCTCCGTTGCTCCCTCAAGGAATAGAAAATCAAGGATGCCTGTGAGGCCTTAAGGCTTTGAAGGTAGCTCACTACTGATGGAGCCCTTCGTTAACCTCTAGCACTTCAAGCTCATCATCTAGAAAATGCAAAAAATTCTAAAAGCATTTCCAAATAAGTCTTTTTCATTCAAAGCAAGATAGTAATATAAGTTTTTACATAATAGGGCCCTAAGGAGACATAGACCTTCAGGTCCGGTGGAGGCTTGCTTGTTGAAGGAAGTGTCCGCGCCTACTTTTGACGGTGGCCTTCGTTGATCCATGTCTTCACCGTTGTCCGACCTTCAGCTTTCCAGGATGCTTGAAAAGCCTCCGAAGCTATGGCGATGTCGGGCGAAGGGGTCAATAGCTAGTCGCTAGCAAAGCTGGCAGGTGCTACTCCAAGTTACGACGCAATATAAATTCCGATGTCTTTTAAGTGGTGAAGTACTCCGAGCGTGGATACTTGTCTGGAGATCTCTCTGTACCGAGTACCCAAAGTATTCATTGTCTTCGCCACCGCTTGGATCATCTTCCACTTCCAAACCAAAGTTTTGTTCGTCGACGAGGAAGGGGTGCAAGCCATCTCGAAGTATTCCAAGATGCCCCGAAGGACGTCCATGGTATCGGATCCTGTATTGTCGCACTTTTCCTTCTCTGCAACCAAGGCCTCGGATGAAAGCTGCATGTCACGGATCAGAGTGGTGAGCTCGACTGTCTTCGTCATGAGGACAGTCTTCTGCCTAAGCAGTCGCCTTACATCGTCGTCTAAACGTTGGTGCTCTTCTCGAATCCTTACAGCTTCAGCTCCGGAGGCTTCTTGCGCCACTCGAAGCCTTTTGACTTTGGTCCAGAGTACCACCCACTTAGCTAAAAGTTCTTCATTTGTGGCTTCCAGCTTTGCCTTCACACTTCGCTCTGGATAGACTATCTCCTCCAAGTTTGAAGCCCGGCCCTCGGAGTCGGCAAGGCTCTCTTGGAGAGTCGTCACCTTCTCTTTGAGCTGATTACATTCGTGCCCATTAGCAATAGCAGCTGCACGGGTAAGAACAACATGATGACAAAGAAAAAGAAGAGAGAGGTGAGTATGGTATGTATTTCAAATAAAACTAACGTTTGCGGGTGCACCATACCTGAAAGGCAGCGTGTTGAAGAGCAGCGTCTAGCTCCAACCCTTCGACCTCGCCTATTGGGGAGACCAGCTCGGTCTCACCCACCTCTCGACTAGGCCGAGCTTGAGGCTCTAGCAGAGGCCAAAATCCTGTCCTTCTTTCAAGAAAAGGGACCAGAAGGAGGAGCCTTGTCAAGGCACTCTGGTCGTCGTCGGTGGGAGTCAACCCCACTGTAGGAGCAGACATCGGCCAAGATTTGCCTTTTTCTTTTCCAGGAGCCGCCACATGATTTGGACCCGTCACTTGCTCTGGAGCCGACTCTTGTGCTGAGCCAACTCTCGCACCAAAGTTGTCACCTGCTTCAGAGCTGTCTCCTGCATTGAAGCCATCATTGACTCCGAAGCTGTCTCTAGCTCTGGGACCACCTCCTTCACTAGAGGCACCTCCACCAGAGCTGGTTCTGCAAACTCAAAGGTATATACTATTATTTAAATGTTGCAGGTAAAAGAAAGTGAAACAAGGCTTGGTTGGTAAAGATGTAACTCCACCACCTTGGTGTCAGATGAGCACATGACTGCTCGGATGTTCGAACATCCGAGTGAAGTTTTCGTCGGACTCGGGAGATTGAACCGAAGCAATAGTCGATGGAGTTTTCTCGGCTACAGCAACCACCACTTCGTCCAAAGCTGGGCCCTCCGTTTCCAGGGTCTGAACCCTTCCGTCCTCAACTCTGCCTTGGTCACAAACCGGGACGTCCATCCAGCCCGATGGAGCGACTTTGGCATCCACCTGCCTAGGTTCGCTCCCCTCTTTGTTTAGCGCCACCTCCGCCTCATCTCAGACGAAGGTCTCGGTTTCCATCTTAGAACCCTCTTCATCGTCCCCCTCAAGCAGAGCCTTGAACTCCTCTGCCATCTGCGCATCTGCATCATCTTCTTCTTTGGACTGTGGTGGTGACGAGATAGGCGACTTCGAAGGGGTACGAACCTTCGACTTGCGGGCTATATTCTTCATCGGCGTCTTCACTAAGCCTGAGGCTCTAGCCTCATCTTTCCTTTTCCATGCCACTGTTTTTGTCATCGACCAGTCTGGAAGGGCTAGGGGCTTGACTCTGAGTACACTCCATACTCGATTGAATCGCTCCCAATTCATGACCAACTTCACACTCCACTCCTTATCCATGAGAGTAGGGGCTCCGAGAACTTTCTCCATTGCTCGGACTATCTTCTTCAGAGTCAGCGACATCCGTGGAGCTGAAAGATAATATATCATCTAATTAGTTCAATAAAATTGAATCAATATATGTATGAAACATTTTGATGCAGGATATGTAGGAAGCTTACCTACGGAGTCTGAAGGGATTTCTCGAAGTCCCCCTCCGGGTTGAATCGAAGTGGATAGGCTAGTCGTACATCAGAGGAGGAATTCAGAGGGCAATGAATTCCTCCGCTTAGTCATGCATACTCATGTGTTGACTTATGGTGTACAGCAACCCGATGTGTACATGAAGTTGGCTTGGATTAGGGTTGATGTCCACTTCCCTGCGATACATGATCTTCGCTTCCCTCTGGTACATGATCTCTTCTAGGGGCCCCGCCAAGGCGGAGGCCGTGCGCACCTCCACATAGAGCCAATGGAGGATCCATTCCGAATACCACCGGTCGTTGATGGCCTTCACCGGAAACCAGTCTTGGAATTCATCCCGAAGTTGGAAATTTATGCTTCCGAAGGTCACCACCATCTTCTCTCCTCCGGGTCCAGTGTATGTATTTGGTTGACATGAAGCTTTATGGATAGCTATGAAGATCTCTGTTCTACCCGCACACCCTTCGGCCTGCAAGGCCCATTCGTAGATGGCCAAGTGAGCGATGGCATTCGGAGAAAGTTGAGGAAGTTTTACATGGAATAGATCTAGTACCTCTATCAAGAAGGCCATAGTAGGGAGCCCAAGTTCGATTTCGAAGAAGGCTTCAAACACCACGACTTCTCCCGCTTGCGGTACCAAAATAATCTCTTTTCTGGGGGATCGCACTTTCACTCCGGTCCCCAGCTTCCCGGCCACTGCCTCAGTTATCGTCTTCTTCGAGCAGGTCGACGCCCCAAGGATATACGATTGATCCGTATACTTGGTGTATGTCGGCCAAAGATCACAAGAGCCGGTGGGCCGAGGGTTCTCCGAAGGTCCCGCCGCCGCTGCCGCCGCTGCCATGACCTACTGCTGGGCCAATGTCAAGGCCAGTGCAGGAACCTTGGAGCTAGTTTTCGCCATTGGAGAAAGCTAGAAAGATTGGAAATGGGAGATCGGGAAGGAGAAAAGAAGGTCTACAGAGCAGTTGGAAACGTTCCTAGAAATCATTATTCTCCTCCTTTTATAACCCCAGAAGTCCCTTGTGTTGTACGTTATAGAGCAACGTTTGGGTTGCTTTGTTTCAGTTTCGGTGCCGTTATGACATGTAGGGCCACCATAGTGAAGACCTACAACCGCCGTGAGATCGTGCGACCATTAGCCTTCTTGGAGAGTAATGACTCTAATTTGGATCTAACGACTCTATGAACGAACGGCTAGTTTGGCTCCAAAGAAACTTCGACTCTGAAGCTGCCTTCTTGGACACCTCCAAATGGATTTCAGGTCCGGAGATTTCTTATCCCTGAAGACATTATTACCAATGGTTGTAAGGACTTTAACTTTTTTCTAAGCCTTAAACATGAAATTATTCGTTGCGTATACTGCTCTCTTCACTGCATAGGCAATTTGGAGAGACGTATTCGAGGGGCTACTGTTTGGGGAAAATATTTCATCCTCACCATCATGTTAAAACCTCTACATCAATGTTGCCAGAAGACAAACTGAAGTTAGAATCTTTGATCTTGGAAGGTCCTAATGCATCAAGACTTCGCTGCATTCAGAGCCTTCTACAATAAAAGTCTTTGCAAAGCGTTCGACATGACGAAGAATGCCAGAACCTCTTTACCCGGAGGAGTAATGCCAACAAGGATTGAAGAATTACTTTATCACTATTGACTTAGTCTTTTACTCTTTTAACCCTACGAAGAATATTAAATAGTATCTTCTAAGTCAGTTGTAATTAGAGAGTAAAGAGGTCTTTTCGTAATGTATCTTGTCTATAAATACCCCTCTTCATTATGAAAGAGGTATCGAATACTTAGATATTCAATATACACTTCGAACTATCTCAATCTATTATCCAATTCAAAGGCTTTGAATAGTCCACATAACCAAACACTTCGTTTGATAGTCTTTCGAGTTTACTAAACCTGTTAGCGTAATCTTTTGTGCCAATAATATAAATATGAGGGAATACTTGGATCAAAAGAGAGACTAAAATTGATGCAATCAAATCTTGCGTCAGCCCGATTAGTAAGTGTTGATAGCAAAAATTGGCATTAATGGTCGAAATCGTCAAAATATCAATTTTGGTAATTTGGGTCAAAAATATACAAGTCCTGGTACAGGCCACAGCCCTAAAGTGCCGGAGGCCCATCTGCATGATCCCTCGGGAGCCTTTTAGCGGCCTTCTTCAGTGGCCCTGCCGAAGGCCCGTTTTGAGTAGGCTTCAGATAGGAGGCTAACAAAGATTCAGGTTTGTTTTTATCTCTAATCTTGATTAGGCCGAATCTTATCATATTAGAGTTAGAGATAAGAAGACTAGCTCCTATAAATATAGCAGTGAGGCCGGTTCATAGGACCCCCCCAACACAGATCAACTCTTCAAACCCTAGTTTGAACTGTACCTTTATTTTCTTTACTTTCTGCATTAGATTAGTACAACTTCATGGGTTTGTGCTGGAAGCCCTCTGTCGGCCACGCCGTAATGGTGGTAAGCCTTATTGGTTTGCTAGTGAATCATCTGTTAATCTATGTAATAGATTGCTATCACCTTGTTGGATCTCTTGTGAACCATCCGTTAATCTATGTAACAGATTTCTACCCTTTGTTTTGTATACTGCTGTACTTGGTAATTTGGTCTCCAAGCCGAATTGGTATTTGATCTTCGTTTTGCTGCTGGTTTCATGTTCGGAGTCCCCTTCGGCGAAGGTTTCCTGAGCTACGAAACTGGTTTCAGAGGTTGCCAGAGCACCCTTCGGCGAGTCCTTGCTTCATCTGTTCGTGCCAGATTCGTCGCGCTATTGTCGGTCTTGTCCAGTCCTGCACACCGAAGCTACTCTGCATCGAACTTCATCGCACCAGCGTTCTGCATCGGCCTTCGTCGCGCCAACGCTCTGCATCAGACCACATTGCACCGGCATCCCGTGTTAGATTTTGTTGTGTTAGAGGCTTCACGCCTAACCCTGTCGTTCGGAGGCGATTTCACGTCGCGATCTATTCGGAGCCTGTCTTTGGCCAGATCGATCCGAACGCCGAAGGCTACCGTCGGCGCACCCTTCGCACCAGACGCCAATGGCCCCCTTCAGTGACTCTTTGAATGGTACACTCTGAACCAATCAAGCTTCGTCTGGCCGATTGGATTATTTTATCTATACATTTCAGCTAATTGGATTATTTATTTGTGATCTGATTACCTGGCGACTCCACCCCCTTGCCACTATTAAGGGTAGTCGGAACGCGACGTCAGTGTTGTGTCATGCTTAGGCTCATCCCTAAGTATCCACATGCTTTTGGATCATCGAACTGGCCCAAGTGTGGGGGCATGTTTTCGTGACAACACACTTTATGGCGACTTCGCTGGGGACAATGACGCCAAGATGACAAGTACATCTACATCGGCTGTGAGTACCTCTACGATGACTACTACGACTACAACGCCGATGGATCCCATGGGGGCGCAGAGATCGACAATCGCAACATCATGATGCTCACACTTGAAGATATCCCCGAGGAAGGTCGAGCAGAGATCGAGGCAAAGATGAAAGAGCTCAAAGATCTCATGCTCGGGAGCTATGTCAAGACACGCGCGGGCTTCATCAAGCATGATGTCAACATCGCCGACCTCGCCCAGATGCAGGTAACACTAGTGTCACCTCCTTTATCTTCTTTAGAGATTGAGCAAAAGATATCTGCATCTATAGATCAAGCCGTTAGCGCTTCGCTAGCCAACTGTCCAGATTTGACAATTAGCTCTCAGGTAGAGGTAATGTTTAGAAGGTTTGGCTTTATCGAGGCAGTTCCTTCAACTCCAATTTCTATCGTACCCCCGGTAAATCGCATTTATAGCAAAACCGATGGTAGTACTGGCAAAGATATCACATCTACGACCTCAACATCTACGGTTGAGACAAGTCACTACAATTACGGCCAAGCTAACCCTGCTTATTATGCACCGTCTCCACCTGCGCCTACACCAGCTTTTCCGGCGCTACCTCCTCTGCAAGCTCCTACACAACCACATAGGCCGAAGCACGTCGTATACCCCGAGCCAGCACGTGAGGAGGACCCCCGTGGCTTACGCGCCGACATACCACCGCGTGGTGCGCCACCACATGAGAGACGCGCACAGGAAGGAGGCCAGGACGACATTGAGGAGCAAATCCGCGCACTATTTAGGGAGTGTACCGGCTTCGCGCCTCGGGATCGGGCTAGGATCTACCGGAAGTTGTATCCTGATCACTTCGATACCATACCCTACCCTCACAGCTATAGAGTCCCTAAATTCACCAAATTCGACGGCGAGGGTAACAAGACCACACTAGAGCATGTCAGCCAATTCTTAGCACAATGTGGAGAAGCTAGTCGGCCAGACGCATTAAAACTTAGACTATTTTATCTCTCGCTATCCGGCAACGCTTCACTTGGTTTTCGGCGCTGCCGCCGAACTTCATCCAAACATGGGGCCATTTAGAACAGAAGTTCCATGACTATTTTTATATGGGCAAGATAGAACTTAGGCTTTCACACATGACATCAGTCAAAAAGAAATCTAGCGAAAGTGTCTCTAAGTACATCAAGCGCTTTAGAGACACCACAAACTGATGTTTTAGTCTCAATATTTCAGAAAGAGATTTGGTGGATCTGGCTTTCAACAGATTGAATTCCAAAATTAAATAAAGGCTAGATAACCAAAAAAATTTAGAAGTCAGCCAAGTCCTACATTAGGCTCTGGTCCAAGAAGGCCGAGCCAAGGAGAAAAAATTCATTAAAATGCTTAACATGCCTAGAGCTGAAGTTCACATCATGGAGCACTCCGACGAGGAAGAGTCGGAGGAAGAAGATTTGGCCGACATGTATGCGGCCAAATGGGCTTGGAACACTAAGAGCAAGCCCGTCACTTGTTCTGAGCTACGGCCGTCTCCCACTAAGAGTCGGCCCAATGAAGTTAAATACTCCTTTGATGTAACTAAATGCGATAAAATATTTGATTTCCTCTTGAAGAGCCAGCTTCTCAGGTTGCCCAAGGGCCAGGTCATCCCGACCGTCAACGAGCTAAAGAAGCACCCCTACTATAAGTGGAACGATTCACATTCTCATTATACTAATGACTGCAATGTTTTCCATCAGCAGGTTCAATCGTCCATAGAAGAAGGACGATTGAAAATAGATTCTAGTCCAAAGATGAACGTGGACAAAGACCCCTTTCCCGTGAACACTGTCGACCTCGATGAAAAGAAGGTGTTGATTCGGCCGGAACAGGCCGAGTCATCTAAGGGGAAAGTGGCCAAAGAACCCTGAAGTAGGGGTGTGGAAAAAGAACATCAACACGTCTCCTTTGGCTAGGGCTCGCAAGAAGCCAAAGGTAACATACAAAATTATGTTGGATAAACATCAGAAGAAAGCCGAGAAAGAAGGCCCCCGACGAAAAATGCCAAGATAGTCGAAGGGGCCAAGACAACCAAACCGTTCAGAAAAGAAGTTAAGACCCCAACAGCCAGACCCCCCAAGGGTGAGTTCGGACCCCAATGGCTGAACCCTCTGCATAGTGAGTTCGGACCCCAATGGCCGAACCCTACGCATACTAAGTCTGGACCCCAATGGTTGAACCCTCCGCTAGGTGCGTTCGAACCCTAGTGGCCGAACCCACCTCCGCTCTGGACGAACCGCCTGGTGGGAGAGTTCGGCCCGTAGTGGCTGAACATACCTCCGGCTTGGAAGGACCCTTCGTTGATATGGTCCAAAATGCCTTTGACTTGGATGAACCCCCCTTTGGGTAGTGGGTTCGGCACGCAGTGGGTGAAGCCGTTGGAACCACCGATGCCTCCACCATAATACTAGGCAGGATCCCTATGGGCTCCGAACTACACCTCGCCGCTAGAGTACCCTTCGTAGTATAGTGTTGCCCCCTGTTTTCCTTTGGAGTATTACGATTAGCAGGGACAAGTGGATACGATGAAGGGGAACATTTTCCATAGGCTATCCATGTTAAATCTGAATCGACTCACGTAGGACAAAACCAAGGGAGATGGGCGCGAAGAGTGTAGGACCGAAAGTAGCGACCAGAGGGGGGTGAATGGGCGCATAAAAATTCTTTCAAATCAATGGCCTGCTCCCAATACCCAATGCACCTCTAAAGACTAAACAGCACAAAAAGAACAGATCGCCTAAGTCTAAAGGTATTGTCGCGCCCCGATTTAATAAATCAGGACTTTATTGAAATTCCATAGAAAATCAATAAAACAAGACGTTCATCACACGACCACGTATAATACGGGCAAATCATTCACGGTTCGTAGACCGCATTAATACAAAAGTGAATAAAGATGAAGAGAAACTAATAAAATAAGGGTCCTAGATGAACGCCTCCTTCCAGTCTCGCCTTGACTGGGTCGCTACTCCAGACCTTCATCCTCCTCATAGTAGACTGGCTCTGATGGTGTAAGTCAACGGGGTGAGTACAGATGTACTCAGCAAGCCACCGAATGCAATTATAAATGCAAGATAATAACAAGGGAGAGAGTGGCTAGTTTAGCGGAAGCAGCATATTTGTAAAGCATTAAATGTGAGCAATTTATTAGTACGGAAAATTAAACATGTGAATGCATCATCTTCTAACTCGAGGAGTACGTTTTACCTCCCCGCACAACAGTCCTTACATGCCATGAATAACTCAATCACTCAACCAATTGTAAACTAACTGCGAGTAGTCACACAACCCACCCTTGACCGTGGGCTCGGCTTTTCGAAAAGATTGATTTTACTCTGATCAGAGATGTACCACTGTACCCACAAGGCACGCACTCATCACTTACACCAAAGTGTAACGAGATGACCCATCACACGGGAACTCGTGCCAAAACCTTCCATATGGTCTTCCCCGACTCAACAGCACCCTCTTATAGGTTTCGTACCGTGTCTCGCCATGTCGAGTTTCCACAATACCCCCTCTTGAGCCATCGTCGGTACAAGGCGCCCTGAGGGCTAGCCCCTTGCCCCCTCCACTATGGTGCTGTGAGACGGAGTGTTCCACACTTCCAGTTAGGACTTACCCATTAGACTTGTGGTTGGTACGGAAGTGCTTTGCAACAGATCCCGCAGACCGGTCCTTATAGTGCCCCGGGTGCGACATACCAAAACCCGAGCTTGCACCCGGAACCCACCATACTTATAACATACCTAACTCCAACAGAGTCCAGAGACAAGAATAACAGGGTATTTCATATACCAGAATTCATCTACTCTACGACTCATTCTTTATATCCTATAGCAGTTGTGCCGGTACATTGGGCACTAGCTAATATAATATTTGTAGAGTGACAAGGAGTTGAGGCTCAATAAGCATGGCTTGGGTTTGCACACAAGGACGGGGATCTAATAAATATAAGTGTATGGCTTGATCTTTGACTAATGCAATATTAACCTATGAGTTATAGCGATAATTTATTAAATCACGGGCTCAATAATGATCAACTGTGTCCACAAAGGTGGTCGATGACTTGCCTTGATCAGCAAAGGGTGATGGAGGAACCTCGGGGTAGAACTCCTGCTCCTCGACGAACTCGTAGTCTTCTCGTTACGGAAAAATAAATAATACATTCAATAAACAGATAAAAATTCACCCAATATTAAACATACACATTTGTGGGTTTTATTATGTGAAGTAATATTTTTAATATTTCAAGGTTCTGTTCAAAACAGTAAAGTTTAATATTTTAGAATTTTTCCCAATTTATTTTCTGTATTATTAATTTCAACCCTAAGGAATTTTTATCCATTTATTTATTAATAATATTTTGGACAACAGAAACATACTGTTTTTATGGCACTATTGTGTAGAGAATAATATTCTGGTTCTAACAAAATTCGAATGGTGAAATTTGGAGTTAAAATGAGCAAGATATGAATTTTGAAGTTTAAACTATTTTCTGGATTTTATTTAAACAGAAAAATAGTCCCTGGTCCACGGTGAACCAGGTTCACCGTGAACCCGTGACTATACGCGTGGACCGGCCGATCCAGAGCCGTAGGATCCAGATCTGGCGGCTGAGCGCGAGGCGGGAGGGTTTTAATGAAATCGGACGGCTCAGATTAGATCTCGCGAACCGGTATGACGTGGACGCACCAGATTGCTCCAGCATTTTAAGTCGCGATCGACGGCTGTAAGCGCTCAGTACCGCTTTGATCAGATCCGAGGGCCCTGATTAAATCCTGGAGGGATTTAATCGTAGCCCTCCGATCACGATCGGACGGCTGTGGGTGCGTCCGGCACGGCACGTGCGTAAGGGGTACGCACCCTTCTTCTCCGGCGACGGCGAGGCTTCGGGTGCGGTGGCTGCGGCGGCGGTGAGCGCCTAGGGGCCTAGCTCTTAGCGAAAATGGAAAGAGGAGAGGGTGGAGATTACGATGGTACCTCGGGTGGCGACGGAGGGCGACGGACGGTGGCCGGCGGTGAGGGTAGACGAAATGGGGTTTTCGGGAGCTCGTCGGTGACGGCGATCCGGCGGCGTCCTCGACCAACGGAGTGGATGCCGAGGTGGGGCGGTAGACGGCGGACTCGACGGTGGTGGTGGCTAGGGCGGCGGGGGTCCGAGACGACGGCGATTGCTCGCCGGAGTTGAAGTCGAGGGGATACCCGAAAATGCCAAGGGAGCGCTCTGGAGGGCTAAGGCTTTGGGCTACGGCGGTGTGAGGTGAGTGCGGTGACTGGAGGGGTATAAATAGGGGGTTTGCCGGCGTAAAGAGGGAAGGACGCCGGTGGAAATCTGAGGGGTTCCATTTTTGCGCCGGCGAGCTTCCATGCGTACGGGGAGGCTTCTATATTCACGAATCCGCGTCGGGTTTGGATGGAAAGAGATCGCCGGAGTGAGGGGATCACGATTTAGTGCTCGGTTGGGCGAAATCGGGCGGCCGGCGGCGGATTTGGGAGGGGATCTCGCCGGATAAGGAAGGGGGATCCCCTTCCAACGAAGAAGACGATGCTGACAGGTGGCCCCCCACCTGTCAGCGGGCGAAACAGGAAAGGAAGGGCCTGGCAGGCGGGGCCGAGTGGTCAGTGGCGCGGCGGGGCTGGCAGGTGGGTCCAGGCGGGGCGCGAGCGGGAGGAGAGAGGGGAGGGCGGCGCCGACAGGCGGGTCCCGCTTGTCAGTGGGAGGGCAGTGATGGGCTGGGCCTAAAGGCCGCTGGAGGGGGTTTCGGGGTTGAGGCCCATTAAGCTTTTTAATCCTTTTCTGATTTAAAATAATTCCAGTAATTCATTTATTTGATTCAGGGTTGAATCACTGTTGATAAAAATTTGTAAAAATTTCTAAAATTATATCTTGGTCTCTAGTCCATCTCATAAAATTTTCAAGTCCAGATTTTGTATATTTCTCCCTGTTTGGCTTTATTTGGGTTCTTTTATGATTTTCCTTTAATAAATAAATCCAAAAATGATTTAAATAATATTTTTCTTTTATTTTATTCCTTTTTAATTTCTGGGGTGTTACAATCCTATCCCCCTTACAGAGAATCTCGTCCTCGAGATTCGGATCAATCCTCGAATAGCTCAGGATGTTGTGCCTTGAGTTCATCTTCTTTTTCCCATGTAGCTTCCTCTACCGGATGATTGCTCCACTGCACTTTGCAGAAGCGGATGACTCGACTTCTGGTGGTTCTTTCTTTGACTTCCAATATCTTGACCGGTTTTTCCACATAGGTCAGATCTTCTTGGACATCCAACTGCTGGAGATCCACTTGCTCCGTGGGGACGCGGAGACACTTCTTGAGTTGAGATACATGGAACACATCATGCACTCCAGTCAACGAAGGTGGTAGTTCCAACTGATAAGCTACTTCGCCTTGGCGTCGAATAACGGGAAATGGTCCAATATATCGAGGGGCTAACTTTCCTCTCATGTTAAACCGTTGAGTTCCACGGAGAGGCGTGACTCGTAGGTAGACATGATCTCCTTCTTCAAAGGCTAGGTCTCGACGGCGATTGTCGGCATAGCTCTTCTGTCGCGATTGGGCTGTCTTGAGTCGGTCTCTGATGATCCGTACCTTCTCTTCAGCTTCACGAAGAATGTCGGTTCCGAATACTTGGGATTCACCCGTTTGGTCCCAAAGTAGAGGCGTTCTGCACTTACGTCCATATAGGGCCTCAAAAGGAGACATCTGAAGACTGGCTTGATAGCTATTGTTGTATGAGAATTCTGCATATGGCAAGCTCTTGTCCCAAGTGGCTCCAAAATCCAAAACACATGCTCGAAGCATATCCTCTAGTATTTGATTTACCCTTTCTGTTTGCCCATCTGTCTGAGGATGGTAGGCGGTACTGAAATTCAATCTCGTGCCCATCTCCTCTTGGAGGTTCTTCCAAAAACGAGAGGTAAACTGACTTCCTCGGTCAGATACTATCTTCTTGGGCACTCCATGAAGGCATACTATCCGGGCCATGTATAGCTCTGCTAGCTTGGGGCCACTAAAGGTCGTCTTAACGGCTATGAAATGAGCTACCTTTGTAAGCCGATCAATGATCACCCATATAGAATCATACCCGAGTTGGGTCTTTGGGAGTCCGGTGATGAAATCCATACCGATCTCTTCCCACTTCCATTCCGGCACTTTAAGTGGTTGTAACAATCCTGCAGGCCTCTGATATTCAGCTTTTACTCTTCTGCAAGTGTCACATTCGGCGACGAACTGGGCAATCTCTCTTTTCATGCTAACCCACCAATATCGTTCCTTCAGATCTTGGTACATCTTGGTACTGCCGGGATGAATGGAGTACAACGTCTCATGGGCTTCTCTTAGGATAAGAGTCTTTATTTCAGGTTTATCCGGCACACATATCCGAGTTCCAAACCATATGGTGCCATTTTCGTCTTCTGAAAATCCGGGGGCCTTTCCTTGTCTCATATTCTTCTTAATGGCAGCTATATCCGGGTCCTCTAACTGAGCTTCACGGATCTGCTCAAACAAGACAGGTTGGGTCTCCAAGGTGGCTAGATATGCTCTGGTGGTCAACCCAAGATTTAAGTTTTCCATCTCCTTACATAACAAGGGTGCGTGTTCTTGAATCATCATGGCCGTGCAATACCCCTTGCGACTCAAGGCATCAGCTACCACATTAGCTTTTCCGGGGTGGTAGTGAATACCTAAGTCATAGTCCTTTATTAATTCCAGCCATCGTCTTTGCCTCAAGTTCAGATCTGGCTGTGTGAAGATATACTTCAAACTCTTGTGATCTGTAAAGATCTCACAACGATTTCCAACCAAATAGTGCCTCCAAATCTTAAGGGCGTGCACTACGGCGGCTAATTCCAGGTCATGGGTCGGATAATTTAACTCATGAGGTCTCAACTGACGGGAGGCATAAGAGATAACTTTCCCATCCTGCATAAGAACACATCCCAATCCTTGGCGAGATGCGTCGCAATAGACATGGAAGTCTTTGCGGATATCCGGTAGGGTCAGTATAGGTGCAGACACCAAACGAGTCTTGAGGGTGCGGAAACTTTCCTCGCATTCAGGAGTCCATTCAAACTTTTCTCCTTTCTGCAACAGCTTGGTCATAGGCTTGGCTATCTTAGAAAAATTCTCGATAAACCTCCGATAATATCCGGCCAATCCCAGAAAACTTCGTATCTCAGATACGTTCGTGGGTGGCAACCAATCCGTAACTGCTTCTACGGTGGCAGGGTCTACTGCGATTCCTTGCGCAGAGATGATGTGTCCAAGGAACTTTACTTCTGCCGTCCAAAACTTGCATTTACTGTACTTGGCATATAATTGGTGTTCCCTTAGCTTTCCTAGGGTTAACCGGAGGTGAGTCTCGTGCTCCTTCTGGTCCTTGGAATAGATGAGGATGTCGTCTATGAAGACCACGATGAACTTGTCCAAATATTCCATGAATACTTTATTCATCATATTCATAAAGAATGCAGGGGCGTTGGTCAATCCAAATGACATAACCGTGCACTCATATAATCCATAACGGGTAGTGAAGGCCGTCTTGGGTATATCTTCTTCTCGGATTCTTAACTGATGGTAACCAGACCTCAGGTCGATCTTCGAGAATACTGTAGCTCCTTTTAGCTGGTCGAAGAGATCATCGATCCGAGGCAACGGGTACTTATTCTTGATTGTTACCTCATTCAAGGCGCGGTAATCCACACACATACGCTTTGCCTTGTCTTCTTTCTTCTCGACAAAGATGACTGGGGCACCCCATGGTGACGTGCTAGGTCTGATGTAGCCTTTCCTCTCAAGATCCTCCAACTGTTGCTTCATCTCAGCTAATTCATTGGCGGCCATCCGGTATGGTCGCTTATAGATAGGGGTGGTTCCAGGCACCAAGTCAATCCTGAACTCGATGTCTCTCCTGGGTGGCATTCCTGGTAAGTCCTCTGGAAACACGTCCGGGTACTCACAGACTATCGGTATTTCTTCCAAGGTAATCTGGTGCAGTCTTGGTCTTCTGATCTTTAGTCTTGGCATCTGAAATGTAACGGCAATCCCTTCTTCGCTGGTCACGGTTACTTTTCTCTGGGCACATTCTATCACCCCTTGGTATTTATTTAACCAATCCATTCCTAGAATGAGATCTAGGCCTTGGCATTCTATTAGGATGGGGTCGGCCCAGAATATGGTGCCGTGGATATCTATCCATACCTTTGGGCTATATGTTAGGGCTAGGGTTTGTTTTTCTGGGGTGACTATTTGTACGGCTCTTGGTAGATCTTCGGTGTTTAGATTGTTCTTTTCCACAAAATCAGTTGATATGAAGGAGTGCGTAGCTCCAGTGTCAAATAAAACCACTGCAAGTGCTGAATGTACCAAGAACTTACCCATCACTATCTCTGGTGCGGCCTGAGCTTCTTCCGCGGTGACGTGATTGACTCGGGCGCGGATGGCGGGGTTCGCGGCAACTCCTTGGACGCGCTTAGGATGGGGGCAAGCATTGGAGTAATGCCCCTCCTGACGGCAGTTGAAGCATACCACGGGCTTGCCGTGCTTGTCGCGCAGGATCTCTGCCTTCTTGGCCGGGGCAGCTGGGGCAGTTGGTGCGGCTGGAGCGGCACGAGGTTGGCTGGCTCCGGTATTGGCAGCTGGTGGCGCCGGGCGATATACAGGCCGGGGGTGGTACTGTGGCGCTGGTGGGGGTGGAGCAAAACGGGGTCTCTGGGCCATACCCTGGTTCTGCCTGAAGGCTATCATCCTCTTCTTCTTCAGGTCAACTTTATTCTGTTGAGTTTCTTGCATAATAGCTTTGTTCACCAACTTTTGGAAGTTGGCGAAGTCTCCTGAGATGAGTTGTAGGGACAACTCGTCCTTCAGTCCCCTAAGGAACTTGGCCTGTCTGGCCGCGTCTGTACGGACCTCCTCTGGTGCGTACCGGGCCAGACGGTTAAACTCATGCAGATACTCGGTAACAGATCTGCTCCCTTGTTGTAGATCTCTGAATTCCTGTTGCTTCTGAGCAACGATGCCGTCAGGGATGTGGGCGGCACGAAAAGCGGCCGAGAACTCCGCCCAAGTGGGGGCGTGGCCCTCGGGTAGGGTCTCGCGATGGTTGTCCCACCACTCTGCGGCGGGACCATGAAGCTGGTGGGTGGCGAAGGCCACCCTCTCCTGCTCAGTGCAGGTCAGGAGATCGAGTTTCTTCTCGATCGCCCGCAACCAATCCCCAGCCTCCATGGGGTTGGTGGTGCTTGAGAAAGTCGGTGGGCGGACTCGGAGGAACTCCGAGAGTTGTGTCGCGGGAGCGGGAGCTGGTGTGGCGGGTCGGGGCAGCTCGGGCTGTTGATGGAGGCGAAAGAAGTGAGCCTGCTGCTCTTGCATTTGTTGCTGCTGCTGCTGCATCTGGTGCAGAAGGGCTGAGACCAACTGATTTTGCGTGGCCATCATTTCAGCCAAGGTGGGGTGGTTGGCGACCGGGGCCTGCCTCTGCCCGGTGGCTCCCCAGTGTGGCAAGTTGCCACTCTCCCCTCCGTTCTGAGGAGCGTCTGATCCCTGGGTGTTGGTCATCCTGGAATTTCCAATGTACACATATTTATTTTGGGTGAACTTCTTTATATTTATTTCAAAAGAATACCGTTCTTGCGGTTACACTTATTTATTTCCTCATTCATGCCTTATATTTTGACATGAATGTTGAATATAAGCAATCAAAATAAAAAGAAAAACAATCAATCGTAACACTACGTCTAAGGCAGCTCGGGGGACGGCTCGATCTCGGGCTCGTGGGAGACGGGCGGGGTCGCGGAACTGGACGGTCCGGCGGGTGGTGCACTGCGGGAGATCCTCTTGGGCCTCACTGTGGGAGTCTGAATGGGTTTCTTCCGGCGAGGCGGAAGAGGTGCGATCTCCTCTATGTCTTTCTTTAACTCTTTGAGCTGCTGACGAAGCTGGGTATGGACCATGGCGCCCTGGCGCAGAAGCTCGTTCTGACGTCTCAACTCCTCTACCTCAAGGGTCAACAGCAGGTTCTGCTCTAGCTGTCGACGGAGCTCGGCGTTCTCTCTGGTCAGGTTCTCCGAAGTGTGGCGGTAGAAGTCGATGGTGTCGTGCTGGCTGTCTGCGTCGAGGACGGCCTCTGTGTGGAGGTTATCCATGGCCTCCAAGAGTCTCATCGTGCGGGTGATGGCGGAGCTGCTCTGGGTGAGGGGGCTGATGTAGATGCTGTGGTGACTCCCGGGTGTGCGCATGGGCATGAAGCGGTAGACGGTGTCGCGGAGGTGGCAGTCGTAGACCAGTCGAAGCTCGGCGAGGGACTGGAGAGCGGCTCGCTGGCTGGCCACCACGAATGAAGGTCCTCCAACTCCATGGGTGTAGAAGGGTGGCTGCGTGGAAGAGGGGCGGATCACAACCGTGACCTCGCAGTAGCTCTCATTCGCATCGGGAAAAATCCCGTGGAATGCAGGCTCATGGGGAAACCCCAAAAAGTCGACGAGCACGCGAAGCTCGCGGATGAATCCGGCCTCGTCACGAAGAGTCCCGCTCATGGTGTGAACCGGCATCTACAAAAGAGAGAAAATTTTGTAAAAATCTTAGAAGATGAGAGGATAAGTAATCTTTTGTAAAATATAGTGGATATATATAAGTCCTAAGGTCAGGTCTGTTTGGCTTCCTACAGTCAAGTCGGCTCTGATACCATCTTGTCGCGCCCCGATTTAATAAATCAGGACTTTATTGAAATTCCATAGAAAATCAATAAAACAAGACGTTCATCACACGACCACGTATAATACGGGCAAATCATTCACGGTTCGTAGACCGCATTAATACAAAAGTGAATAAAGATGAAGAGAAACTAATAAAATAAGGGTCCTAGATGAACGCCTCCTTCCAGTCTCGCCTTGACTGGGTCGCTACTCCAGACCTTCATCCTCCTCATAGTAGACTGGCTCTGATGGTTTAAGTCAACGGGGTGAGTACAGATGTACTCAGCAAGCCACCGAATGCAATTATAAATGCAAGATAATAACAAGGGAGAGAGTGGCTAGTTTAGCGGAAGCAGCATATTTGTAAAGCATTAAATGTGAGCAATTTATTAGTACGGAAAATTAAACATGTGAATGCATCATCTTCTAACTCGAGGAGTACGTTTTACCTCCCCGCACAACAGTCCTTACATGCCATGAATAACTCAATCACTCAACCAATTGTAAACTAACTGCGAGTAGTCACACAACCCGCCCTTGACCGTGGGCTCGGCTTTTCGAAAAGATTGATTTTACTCTGATCAGAGATGTACCACTGTACCCACAAGGCACGCACTCATCACTTACACCAAAGTGTAACGAGATGACCCATCACACGGGAACTCGTGCCAAAACCTTCCATATGGTCTTCCCCGACTCAACAGCACCCTCTTATAGGTTTCGTACCGTGTCTCGCCATGTCGAGTTTCCACAATACCCCCTCTTGAGCCATCGTCGGTACAAGGCGCCCTGAGGGCTAGCCCCTTGCCCCCTCCACTATGGTGCCGTGAGACGGAGTGTTCCACACTTCCAGTTAGGACTTACCCATTAGACTTGTGGTTGGTACGGAAGTGCTTTGCAACAGATCCCGCAGACCGGTCCTTATAGTGCCCCGGGTGCGACATACCAAAACCCGAGCTTGCACCCGGAACCCACCATACTTATAACATACCTAACTCCAACAGAGTCCAGAGACAAGAATAACAGGGTATTTCATATACCAGAATTCATCTACTCTACGACTCATTCTTTATATCCTATAGCAGTTGTGCCGGTACATTGGGCACTAGCTAATATAATATTTGTAGAGTGACAAGGAGTTGAGGCTCAATAAGCATGGCTTGGGTTTGCACACAAGGACGGGGATCTAATAAATATAAGTGTATGGCTTGATCTTTGACTAATGCAATATTAACCTATGAGTTATAGCGATAATTTATTAAATCACGGGCTCAATAATGATCAACTGTGTCCACAAAGGTGGTCGATGACTTGCCTTGATCAGCAAAGGGTGATGGAGGAACCTCGGGGTAGAACTCCTGCTCCTCGACGAACTCGTAGTCTTCTCGTTACGGAAAAATAAATAATACATTCAATAAACAGATAAAAATTCACCCAATATTAAACATACACATTTGTGGGTTTTATTATGTGAAGTAATATTTTTAATATTTCAAGGTTCTGTTCAAAACAGTAAAGTTTAATATTTTAGAATTTTTCCCAATTTATTTTCTGTATTATTAATTTCAACCCTAAGGAATTTTTATCCATTTATTTATTAATAATATTTTGGACAACAGAAACATACTGTTTTTATGGCACTATTGTGTAGAGAATAATATTCTGGCTCTAACAAAATTCGAATGGTGAAATTTGGAGTTAAAATGAGCAAGATATGAATTTTTGAAGTTTAAACTATTTTCTGGATTTATTTAAACAGAAAAATAGTCTCTGGTCCACGGTGAACCAGGTTCACCGTGAACCCGTGACTATATGCGTGGACCGGCCGATCCAGAGCCGTAGGATCCAGATCTGGCGGCTGAGCGCGAGGCGGGAGGGTTTTAATGAAATCGGACGGCTCAGATTAGATCTCGCGAACCGGTATGACGTGGACGCACCAGATTGCTCCAGCATTTTAAGTCGCGATCGACGGCTGTAAGCGCTCGGTACCGCTTTGATCAGATCCGAGGGCCCTGATTAAATCCTGGAGGGATTTAATCGTAGCCCTCCGATCACGATCGGACGGCTGTGGGTGCGTCCGGCACGGCACGTGCGTAAGGGGTACGCACCCTTCTTCTCCGGCGACGGCGAGGCTTCGGGTGCGGTGGCTGCGGCGGCGGTGAGCGCCTAGGGGCCTAGCTCTTAGCGAAAATGGAAAGAGGAGAGGGTGGAGATTACGATGGTACCTCGGGTGGCGACGGAGGGCGACGGACGGTGGCCGGCGGTGAGGGTAGACGAAATGGGGTTTTCGGGAGCTCGTCGGTGACGGCGATCCGGCGGCGTCCTCGACCAACGGAGTGGATGCCGAGGTGGGGCGGTAGACGGCGGACTCGACGGTGGTGGTGGCTAGGGCGGCGGGGGTCCGAGACGACGGCGATTGCTCGCCGGAGTTGAAGTCGAGGGGATACCCGAAAATGCCAAGGGAGCGCTCTGGAGGGCTAAGGCTTTGGGCTACGGCGGTGTGAGGTGAGTGCGGTGACTGGAGGGGTATAAATAGGGGGTTTGCCGGCGTAAAGAGGGAAGGACGCCGGTGGAAATCCGAGGGGTTCCATTTTTGCGCCGGCGAGCTTCCATGCGTACGGGGAGGCTTCTATATTCACGAATCCGCGTCGGGTTTGGATGGAAAGAGATCGCCGGAGTGAGGGGATCACGATTTAGTACTCGGTTGGGCGAAATCGGGCGGCCGGCGGCGGATTTGGGAGGGGATCTCGCCGGATAAGGAAGGGGGATCCCCTTCCAACGAAGAAGACGATGCTGACAGGTGGCCCCCCACCTGTCAGCGGGCGAAACAGGAAAGGAAGGGCCTGGCAGGCGGGGCCGAGTGGTCAGTGGCGCGGCGGGGCTGGCAGGTGGGTCCAGGCGGGGCGCGGGCGGGAGGAGAGAGGGGAGGGCGGCGCCGACAGGCGGGTCCCGCTTGTCAGTGGGAGGGCAGTGATGGGCTGGGCCTAAAGGCCGCTGGAGGGGGTTTCGGGGTTGAGGCCCATTAAGCTTTTTAATCCTTTTCTGATTTAAAATAATTCCAGTAATTCATTTATTTGATTTAGGGTTGAATCACTGTTGATAAAAATTTGTAAAAATTTCTAAAATTATATCTTGGTCTCTAGTCCATCTCATAAAATTTTCAAGTCCAGATTTTGTATATTTCTCCCTGTTTGGCTTTATTTGGGTTCTTTTATGATTTTCCTTTAATAAATAAATCCAGAAATGATTTAAATAATATTTTTCTTTTATTTTATTCCTTTTTAATTTCTGGGGTGTTAAGCCTAGAAGCAACTGTTGATAAACAGAGAAATGCCAATGCAGTGCTAATAGACAGATAAAAAGTATACAAAAGACAAGGCAAGATAAGCTTCTCAGTAATAAATGCACAAGGAGTGAAATGAGAAGTTACTGTTCAAAATCTGTCTCCTGTTCGAAACTTGGCGGAGCCTGCTTCGCTGGTCGAAGCCTGCTTCGTAGTGTCGAGGCCTACTTCGCTGGGCCGAAGCCTGCTTCGGAGGTCGATGCCTGTCGAGGTTGAGCGATGGTTGAAGTTGACGTGCCGAAGGTTTGTTTGGTCTAGCCTAGCTCGTGTGTTATAGAGTGCGAAGTATGCTCCGTAGCGAAGTGTGCGTGTATCGAAGCTTGCTTCGAACAGTATACTTCGAAGCACAACCTTCGAACAGACCTTCGAACACGTCACACACAAAAACTACTTTCGAAGGAGAAGCGAAGGCTGACACGCGATAGAGAACCAAAAGGAAGCCTACACTCTACCTTCGAACAAACACATCGAGGACCTTCGAAGAAGACGGAAGAAAACACCGAGCGAAGTCTAACAGAAAGACAAGCTTCGAAGCCAACTTCGAAACCTGTCGAAGTATGGAATTCGAAGAGCTCGAGTCAGAGTACCTTCGCACAGACGTTCGAAGGATGAGACGCTGACAGCTCAAAAAGTACTCCGAAGCTAGCAACTCAGGACACAAAACGAAGTTCGAAGTTCAAACGAAGCCTTCGAGTATATCAGATCGAAGCCTGCCTCACGGATCTGAGGGGCTTCGAACAGAGAGGGTGCCTTCGCCATAAAACAGTCAGAAAAGGTACTCAGCCCTGTCAACTTCGATCAAAAAGCTGCGCAGAAAAGCAAGGCTAGAGTACTAGTGTACTGTTGCTACAGTGTAGTACTACTTCTTGCTACAGTGCGCTAGAACTAGTACTCACAGAAGAACACAAACGATGCACCAGAGAAGCTTCTGTTCCCGAATAAAACCAAGCTGTGCACGTAGTCCGAAGCGTTAACTCTACAAAACAAACACTGCACTTCGAATGAAATCAACAGGGAATAAAGATTCACAGCAACATGAAGAATAGCAAAGATGCAGTAATGGAAATGACTTGAGAATAAGCTTGGCGGCGCACAGCAAGAGAGAGAGAGAGACAAAAATGACCCAATAGAGTAGGAAATGATTTCAGCAAAAGGGTGACCTAACCCTAGGGATTGGGGTCCTATTTATAGGCTGCCCAACACTAGGAATATTCCACCAGCCCCTTATGGTTTTTACAGACGCAGGAATAAAGGAAAAGACTCTACTGCCCTTAGGTATTTTTACAGACACGACTGACTGACTGTGGGCCTAGAGATACAGATGACTTATCCGGAAGCTAAGTTTTCGTAGTGACTACGGCTTCTCTTCTGGACAGTCGGATACAAGATCAACGGTTGTCAGTATTGCGGCGAAACTGACAAAGCCTCCATCGACTTTGCACTAGGTACCCAGATTGGGCCGGCCCGATTCCGCAGCTCTCTCAGCCCGGCAATCACTCACCGCCCGTGTACCTGAGTCAACCCTGATCAACAGCCCAGTGGGTCTTCTACTGCTTCTGGCCCATGTACCCGGATTGGGCCAGCCCGACTTCGCAGCCTCCTCTGCCCGACAGTCGCTCGCTGCCCGTGTACCTGAGTCATACATGGCCCATGAAACAGCAGATCTCTTCTTCTTCTGTCCTCTTTGACTATTGTTGACAATGACTCATCACATCTGGAGCCATGAGGCCCACGCTATTCAGCATGGCTCCTCAAGGGGCAAGGAAGATTCAAAGGGATTCTCTCCAATTCAAACCAATCTAATCTACTATTCCCTTGAATCATTCTTTTTTACTTTTACCCATCCTTGCCATAGGAGTAGCCATAACACGTCCATCTTTGTTGGTTTCCGTTGTAAACCATCCGTCCACCACATCATAATCATGGTAATCCTTGTTGATTCGCTTGTGAATCATCCATTTAGTCCCCGTAACAAACTTTTATTGGTTTTTATCAGTAATTCTGTCTTTAGGATGAATTGCTTATGACTTGTTCATGTTGATACCCATCATCAGTTTGCTGACATTTTCACCAAACCCCTAGACCAGTCTAGTTTTGAGCGTTTACGAGGGGATTTGGGTGTTGTGTATCCTTTTTAGGATATTTTGAGTCAGTTTTATTTCTTCTTTACTCTTTTCTTGAGTCTTTTTGTGTGCGTTCATATCATGCATATACACATATCACACTTTGAGCTTGGTTCTGTTATATTATTGAACTGCTTTACTTATTCTAGCTGGTACATGCTTTTGATTACTTGTCGATGATCATGCTTTGCTTTAGTTCACATGATATGTACGATATCTGTCATATGTATGGCTTTTATGCTTTAAAATTGGAAAAATGATCACCATTGCTTCTGGTAACTAGCATGTGTAGGCTGAATGCTTTTGCTATCTATTACATGCCTTGTAGCTAGTTCCTCACTTAGATGCAGATATGCAACTTGGACATCTTTATGCTTTAACATGGAAATGTGCCATAAAAATGATAAAAATCAGAAAAATGAAAAATACATGCCTTTCTATGCAAAATTTGAAAAGATCCAGGTGGGTTTGCCTTGTCGCATTGCATTGTTCTGGACTACTTACCATAGCACTTTGGTATGAACTAGGACAGTGTGGTGTATGCCATGACCAATGTCTTAAGCTTCTGATGGTCCAGTTCTAGCCTAGGCTTGACTTGGTCGGTTAGCATAAGGTTTGACATGCAAATAACCCCTGGCAAAAATGAAAAAGGAAAAAGAAAAAGCCTGAAATTAAAGAGATAACAAGTTTGCTGAAGCACTTTGTTTTTGGACAATGCTTATCTTGCTAGATATCAGTTAGCTTTTGTATCTCATGCTTTACCTTGCTTGTCAACTGGAAAATGTGGTGATGCTTTTGTTTGCGAAAATTGAAAAATGTGTGCTAATGACTTTCTTTAGATATCATCTGTTGCACTAATCATGCCATGTGTCTTAGACAGTATGTATTTTGCTATACCTGTTAAATGTTGTAATTGCAGTCAATCATATCTGAGAAGCATGCTTTCTACACTCCACCTGCACCCCAGTTGCATTCATTGCATATTTTGAGGGGGAGTTGCATTTCAGGGGGAGTTTGTGTCTCTTTAGAGTGCATTTACTCTCGCTTGCTGAGTCCAATTGTCAACAAGGGGAGAAATTTTGGGAAAAGAGTTTAAGGGGAAGATTTGGCTTTCTTTGGGATTTGTTTCAAGGGGAGTTTTTGTCCCGTTTGTCCTTACTCTTTGGATATCCTTGTTGATAATTCTGAGATTGCACTCGTTTTGAGTCTTTACTTTTGGTTAACCATAATGATCGCTTTCTTGCTTTTGTTCGGCTTTTGGTCATTAGGGTTACACTTTTATTTTATTTTCTTCTTCTCTGTTTTTCTTGTGTTTTGTTTTCGTGTTTCCACATGTGCTTACAGGTACTGGAGAGCTGATAAAGAGAAGTGTTGACAATGCACTCATCAAGGGGGAGATTGAGGAGCCATGCTGAAGAGTGTGGGCCTGATGGCTCCAGATGTGATGAGTCATTGTCAACGGAAGTCAAAGAGGATTGATAAGGAGAGAAGACCTGCTGTGCCTGGGCCGCATGTGACTCAGGTACACGGGCATTGATCGACTGTCGGGCAGAGGGGTTGCGAAGTCAAGCTGGCCCAATCCGGGTACATGGGCTAGGAGCAGCAGAGGATCCACTGGGCTGTTGACCAAGATTGACTCAGGTACATGGGCAGCGAGCGATTACTGGGCTGAGAGAGCTGCGGAATCGGGCCGGCCCAATCCGGGTACCTGGTGCAAAGTCAGTGGATGCTTTGTCAGTTTCGGCGCAAAACTCACAACCGGTGATCTCGGATCAGACCGTTCTAAGGCAAAGTCGTAGTCGCTATGAAAGATCCACTTCAGGATAAGTCATATGTAATTAGGAGTTTACTATTTTGTCCTTAGGCCCAGAGTCAGTCAGTCGATTCTATAAAAATATCCTAAGGGCATTTTGGACTTTTCCATTTTATTTCAGCGTCTGTAAAAAACCCTATGGGTCTTTTGGTATTTTTCTAGGCTATTGGGCTGCCTATAAATAGGGCCCCAATCCCTACTGTTAGGGTTAACTCACTTTAATATAAACATCTGAGTTCACTTTCCCCACGATTTGCTCTTGTTCGTCTCCTGTTCATGTGAGCGCCGCCATGCCTCTCGGCTGCCACTATTCATCACGCACACGTCAAGAAATCACTTCGTCAATTTTATTCTTCCATTATTATATCTCTGACATCTCGCTGCAATATTGGTTATTGTTGCGTCATTTTGCGTGCCTTGCTCTTCTCTGTGTGTTAGCTATGGTTTTTGCTACAGTTCTTTCTCTGTATTTGTTTTAGTATTCTTTGGCAGAGCATAGTTTATCCTTTAAATATTTTATTTCTGAACATCTCTTTTGCTGGCGTGGTCCTAGAGTGTTCCTTCTTTTGGGTCATTATTGCTGTTCTGAATCCCTGCAGTCATATATGATTTCTAGCTAGCACGACTTGTTTCTCCAGCAGCTAGAGGCAGGAATTGTCTTGCGTAATCCTTTGGCTAGTATCTAGGTTGCAATTTTTTTTGTAAGCCTCTCACGCATTTTTCAAGAAGCCTAGTGCTTGCTGGTACAGCTTGTTGCATGTGGAGCAGCCTTCTGCTAGCAGTTCAGCCTATGGCAACTGCAAGTCTTAATAGCCTACGACTGCAATTGAAGTAGTGGCTAGACAAGTAGCTTGCAGCACCAGCCTACGGCATGTAGCAGCAAGATCTTGTTTTTGCGTATTGCTTTAGCCACTCCTTCCCATGGGAAAACGTGTTCAGAATACTTGTCGTAGTCTCTCGTGAACACAGCGAAGTCCAACGCGAAGGTTCGTTGAGTCGTGCGGAGGTCTGGCTTCGAGCATCCTTGCGAAGGTACTTCGAAGCCGAAGACCTTTTTGACTCAAGCACTGACAGACTTCGATCCGAGTTGCATTAAAGGCTCTGAAGTCCCTGCTTCACTGGACTGTTGTTTTCGCTCGAAGTGTTTTGCAGAGTGTTTCCTTTTGCCTGGTGTCAGTCCTGTTGTGTGGACCCCACTACAGTTGTTTGCTTTTCCGAAGGGTGTGGTTCAGAGTTTTTCATCAGTCCTCGACGTCAGTACTGTATTTTCGAAGCAGGCTTCGACAGTTACACAAATCGCTAAACTACTGCACGAACTTCGACAATTTCAGGCTTCGCACGTTCATAGGCTTCGACAAGTATCTAGCAGGAGACAACCTTTAACAGTAAGACTCATCGTTTTACGTGCACTCAAATTGAATCTCTGAGATGATCTATTTTTGTGAATCTTGATATGTTCATGTTTTAAATGCATTGTTAATCTTCCTATAAGCACTGTTTTGGTTTCCTCCTTTTTATGTCACTGGTTGTTTGTAGGCTAGATCATTTTAGGCTCTGTGGATCTATTTTACTTTTCTTGCTAAGTCTGTTGAGGTGTGTTGGGTGGTGGGAGAAGGCCATTGATTCGAAAGAATTTTTTAGGCACCCATTCACCCCCCTCTGGTCGCTACTTCCGGTCCTACACCGGTCCACACCTAGTCTGACCGGCCTACTATGGTCGGTCTGACCGCCCTCTGCACTTCGATCTAACCGCCCTCCTTTGGTCGGTTTGATCGCCTTTTCACACTTCGTCCAATTAGACCACATCCATGTTGTGTGGTTTTTTTGCCTTGCTACTCCACCCATATTTTCCCTTGTCATGGTCAAGGGTCGTCGGAACGTGGCGTCGACATCGTGTGATGTCTAGTGGGCCACCCTTAGGTGTTATGCGCTTTTGGATCGCCGAACTGACATCAGCGAAGTTTGGCACTTTGTCGGAAGATTTTAGTGTCAACACACTTTTTGGTGACTCTGTTGGGGACACACACATCAGATACAACCACATCGATGATGGGCACGACTACTATGACTATGTTTACTACACCCTCTATGCCCACGAACATGGCGGGGAGCACAGAGATCAACAAAGACAAGTCCATCCACCCCACCTTAGAATATGTTTTCAAGGGTTAATTTTTCTGTGCCATTACAATTTTGACGGTTTGCTAATAGGCCATCAGTGTCTCACTGATAGATAGGAGCCGCCATAGTCACTGACAGTGGTATGTAGGCAATTTCTAAAAATTATAATGGCATGTGAGTAATTTTCCCTATTTTCAAAGAGGACAGAGAGATGATCGAGGACAAGATGAGGGAGCTACGCGCCATCATTGCTGAGGCGCTACACCAAGACTCGTGCATGCTTCGTCAAGCACAACACCGATCTCCCCAACATATCCATGAGTATGGTAACATCCCCTCCCCCTCTCTGGCTTAGACATCAAGCAAAAAATAGCTACAAATGTAGATTAAACGATCAACGCTACATTTGCGAATCGTCTAGGGCGCGAGGTAGACTCTAGGATTGAGGCAATGTTTAAGAGATTCGTCTTTTTTGAGGACGCTTCTCCAACCACGATTGCTAGCGTACCCCCTGTTCACCACATATACAGTAGAACCGATGGGAGTATGGGAAAAAATATAGCATCTACGGCCTCACCATCTATGGCTGAGACGATTTTTCCCCTGTCAGTTAGACCGGCTTTCAGGCCGGCCAGACCGGCTATTTCACCCTTGGCTAGACAGGCCTAACGGCCAGTCAAACCATGCCGACCATAGTCAACGCACCACAAATAGCGCCCATGCCACCTTTGCCCGTGCTTCCTGCACCTCCTGCTCCCACATACCCGCATAGGCCCAAGAACGTTGCATACTATGAACCGGCACGAGAGGACGATAACCAATAGGAACTATATGGCCGACACGCTAGGATTCCGCCACGTGTCACACGGCCGCATGATAGGCGCCCACAGGATAAAGGCATAGATGACATAGATGACCATATACGTGTGTTGTTCAGAGTGTGCGTAGGCTACGCACCTCGAGATCAGACTAGGCTTTACCATAAGCTGTACCCAGACTATTTTTACACCATCCCATATCCTCACGGTTTTAGGGTTCCCGAGTTCACTAAGTTTAACGATGATGATAGCAAAAGTACCTGGGAGCACATAGGTTAGTATCTAGCGCAATGCGGAGAAGCTAGTGGGTCTTATGCATTTAAACTTAGGCTATTTTCCTTGTCATTGTCCGACACTGCTTTTACATGGTTTTTGGTTCTATTGTCAAACTTCATGCGGACTTGGGCCTAGTTAGAAAAGAAATTCCATGATTATTTTTATACCGGTGAAACTGAACTTACATTCTCGCACCTGACATCAGTTAAGTAGAAGTTTAATGACAACATCTCCGACTAAACTAGGTGATTTAGAGACACCAGAAACTAGTGTTTTAGCTTGAACATTTCTGATAGAGACTTAGATAATTTGGTCTTTAATGCTTTATGTTCTGAAATTAAAGAAAAGCTAGATCGGTAGGACTTCTTAGAGGTCAACCAGGTCTTGTAGAAGACTCTAGCCTAGGGAGGCCAAGTCAAAAATAAAAAAATTCACTAAGACATTTAGTAAGCCCAATGCCGAGGTACACATCATGGAGCACTCCGATGAGGAATCATTGGCAAGTGAGGATGACTCGTCTGATATGTACACAGTTGAGCGGACTTGTTCTAACAAGTCCAAGCCAATTACTTGTTCTGAGCTACAACTGTCTCCCACTAAGAGTCGGCCTGGTGAGGTCAAGTACGCTTTTGACGTGACCAAATGCGGTAAGATATTTGGTTTTTTGTTGAAGAACAAACTCAGGTTGCCAAAGGGTCACATCATTCCCACTGCCGATGATATGAAGAAATGCGCTTACTATAAGTGGCACAATTCACATTCTCATTCTACTAATGATTACAATGTCTTATGTCGATAGATTCAATCGGCCCTTGCAATCGCTACACCACTGCTCCGTTGGTTATCAACAAGGCATAGCCTGATTGAACTCGCCAAGAAGGCTAATCCTTTCCTGCAAATCGAAGAACATAAATCTGAACTAAAAATTCTATTGAAATCTATGAATTGGGGTTCACATACAAATCCGGCGAAGTGGCAGCTATAAAAGTAACGTGTAAACTAAACCCAAAAGCTCTAGATGGCTGTAGAAACACCTTATATAGTATTTTGGGACGCACCCCTAATGGGCTCAACTGGATACACGGCCCAAAGGCCCAATAATGCAGAAAACAGCATGCTGACAGATTCTTGACTCTATATTATTTTGACGATTCCCGTTGATCTAGAAGGGTTTTTGAGATGAAACTGGTGGCATTGGAAAGGTTTTGAAGTTATCTTTCTGTTGCTGAGTGTAACGTCAAAAACGGAGTCCGTATGCCGCCTGGGCAATTATTTTAGTGCACGCTGCTCCTGGAATCCAAGTTGGATACGAATTGTAGTTGGATTGGACTATCAAATTAGCTTGGACATCCTTTCTGGTTCTTCTCCAACTCTTTGATTATATCCAAGTGATTTTCATCATCTCCATGGTTCCTAACAATAATAATAATATTAGGTAGTAATTTATTCCCAAGATAATATACTAAGATACTTAGAAATGAGTTGACTTGGAGATTTAATCTTCGTGCACGAACTTTAATAATTGGATCTTGGTATTCATGTATGGTTGTATCAATGGTATGGATGTCAGAATCATCCTCCCCTTCTTGATTTGGAGTCATCCTCGACTCAATGTCTATTGGTCCCTAATCAACTTCCATGATAATACAAGAGTTCTATATACATGCATCTCTTCTATTAATCCAAGAAAGTATTTCTGAAATTAAAAATGAACGCATCTCATGGTGTAGCATCTGAAGTTCAAATATATAAAAATTAAATCTAACATAGAAAGCATACACCTTAACTTGTTTCCTCACAATCATGATCCTATCCCAACTGGTGATGTTCTCATCATTCTCCCCTTCTTGAAATAGAGTCGTCCTCGACTCATACTCATCTTTTGCTCCCATGGTTGGTTTTAATTCTGCAACGTTAAATGTGGAACTATCCCAAGACTTGGGAAGCAAGATAGGTTTATAGTTATGTAACTCAATAGAAGATAAAAACTCGGGAGGCATATCAAATTTACACTTATGTAGCTCAATATGAGATAAATACTTAGTGATAACTCGGGGCAAAGTATAAACTATATTAGTAAGAGAATAATAAGTAGTTTCATAAATCACAACGTAGCACACATATTGACTATGAATTTCAGTTTGATCAGTTTTAGGTGCAAGGATAGAAGAATCTTTTAGTTTGATTTCATACTAAATTTCAGATCTAATATCAAGTTGTTTGCTCTCATTAGTTGTCGTCTCGATATCATCTTTAACAATTTCATCAGAAGTTGAAAGTAACAAAGTAGATTTCACATCCTCTTGCACAACGGTATAGTTATTATTCCTATCATGGTGAAGTGCATCATTATTAAATTGCAAAGGGTGTTCTATTTTTTCAACTGATGAAGAAACATCAACGGGTACCTATAAGGTCTTTTTACCTAGCACCTCAACTCGTGTAGAGATGGAAGGCCATATGCTTGCTGATGTTGGTGCAGGTACATGTGCAGGTGCATGATGAACACTTGAAGAAAAGAAAGGCTTGGTTAGTGCTGGTGTGCTCGTCACTCGTGGTGGATAGGAGTCTCTTGCCTTGTATTGTCGTTCCTGCAATTCTTTCTCTGCAATGATGGCAAGATGGAACAAACGACTAAGAGTATTAAATTCTTTATAATAAACGATATCTTGACTCTCATGCATCAATCCATCATAGAAGCACCACATTGTGTCCTCCGAGTGCTCCACAACACCACAACGGGTCATGCTCTCTCGAAGCTCAACATAATTTCTCACAGACATGTTACCTTGAAGTAAGCATTGTAGTTTCATACACAATTCACGATGATAAGGAGAGACAAATTTACTATACATAGCTCTTTTTGAATTACCCCATGAATCAGGTTGTAATTGAAGTTCACTTATATATTCCCACAAGATTAAAGAATGATTTTTAAACATACCAGTTGCTTGTTTAACTCTATGTTGTTCAGGAACTAGATATAAGTTAAGTTTATGCTCTACGGTAATCTCCCAATCTAGGTATTCTTCAGTATCATATTCACCGTAAAAAGATGGGATGGTAAACTTACTTTTGATAGAAGAAACATTGTTACCATGATTATGATTTGTCATACCTCCCATACCTGCCATCTTTAGTAGAAAAGGAAAAACACTGGGAAAAATATTAGCCCTATCAACTATTAGGTAGCGGAAGGTGCTCTCGCTCACAGGGCAGTGGATGGCACAATCTTTGTCGTGGCACAATTCTTGACTAGTTGGTGACTTCCAAAGAGAAGTAAACGATTGTAAAGACTCAAGCTGCACCGACCAGAGGTATATATGTGGAGTCTAGGCGGTTAAACAAGAGTATTCTATATGGTGGAACACAATTCCGAAACAGATAGTAATATTAAATAAGTGTCTAGAGTATTCGTACTAATTTTTGGTGTTAATGTGATCACTATGACAACAAGGCTTATATGAGAGAGTGGTTGAGGCTCAAAGGGTGACTTATATATTGAAAAAATCTGCACAAAATTGTACCAAAAATAGCACCACAGAAAACCAATATCTTCCAAGCTTATCCCTAAGTGCTCCTCTTTTTTTCGATATTCTTCTCTTTTTTGATATTTTTTAACTCTTTTTTGAACACTTTTTTAACTCTATTTTTGAACTTTTTTTACACTTTTTTTTGACTAGGAGCACAAAGAAGACAAACCAAGAAGATGTGATATAATTTTGCTGCAAAGAAGTGCTATGTAGATAAATAAAAATGAGCTAAAAAATCTACGCAAGAAACTTCGTGGCTGGAAAACTCGATCTTTCCGCCGAATTCGGAAAAACTAAAATCGGAAAACCTAGCTAGCTAGGCAAACTTGCACCTAGATTTTTCTGTAGATTTCAAAAATGTATTTATTTGCCTTATTCTGAGTCCATATGCAAAAGATATGACTGTTTTATCGGAGGCAGTTTCAATCAAGGTTTTGACGTTCTAGTTCGGACGCGAATTGCAAATCAAAGGGGATTTATGGGTGGTGGCTAGTATAAGTGATTTAGAAAAAGAGATCATAATACTAATCAGCAACCGGACTAGACCAAGGACATTGTTGGCGTAAAAGATTACGCTAACAGGTTCTCTAAGATTAAGAACTAACAAACAGTGAATTTGTGTTGAGAACTATCTCAAGCCTCCGAATTGGATAATATCTTAAGTAGTCCGAAATTGTGTATTGAATAGCTGAGTATTTGATGCCTATTACATGGTAAGAAGGAGGGTATTTATAGGCAAAAAGTCTAAGGAAAAGACCTATTTACCCCTCAATTATAACCGACATAGTGGAAACTATTTGGTACCCCGAATATGGTTAAAATAGTTGTTGGCGTAAAAGATTACGCTAACAGATTTTCAGAGATTGGAAACTAACAAACGAAGTGTTTGTGAGGTGAACTATTTCAAGCCTCTGAATTGGATAATAGCTCGAAGCAATTCGAAGTTGTGTATTGAATAACTAAGTATTCGATCCTCATTATAGAGTAAAATGGGGGGTATTTATAGGTAAAAATATTAAGGAAAAAACATTTTTACCCCTAAATTACAACCGACTAGTAGAAACTATTCGGTACCCCTAATACGGTTAAAATGGTAAAAGACTAATCTAATCAGAAAGAAGATAAGTCTTCCATCCTTGCTGGCAGATAAGCTCTCTGCAGATTCGACCTTCAAGGTTATACTCCGAATATGAGTCTGGATTGATCCTTCGAACTTGATCACGTACTAAACCAGAGTTAATAATGGAACTTCGGTTTAGTAGATTGCCTTTGTCTTATTACTATAGAGACCCTAAGGATGAAATATTTTCCCCCAACAGTAGCCCCTCGAATACGCTTCTCCATATGATCTGTAAGGTTAGGAGAGTAGTATATGCAAGAAAAATAATCATGCACAAGGGTTAATAAAATTTATCAACCTTTGGATTATGCAAAAATTTAGAACTTCGAATCAATTTCTAAAAGAGTTCTATCCGAACAACTCTGAAATCAATTTCTATGAAGTCGAAAAGACCTTTAGACTCTGAAAAAATAGCCATTAACATTTTCCTTTTAGAAGAAGCTATAATGCTTTGTTGATTTCGCAAGAAGTAACGGTCAAGAAGACGGAACGCCAAGTCTGAACGGTAAAAAATCAGGAGTCCAGGCTATAAATAAACGACCCAGAAACATCCAAGATACTTTTCTCACCATCCTCGTGCAATCTGACATTTAGCCTCCAAGCTTTAGCTCCAATCACTCTATTCTGCTTGATGGCGAAGACAAGCTTCAAGGCTCCTGGGGCGACCTCGGCCTTAGCCCGGCAACAAGCCATGGCGGCGGCGGCACCTGCGGGGAATCCCCAACAAGTCGGCCCCCATGACCTTCTCCCGACCTCCTCGAAGTACTCCGACCAGTCTTATAAACTGGGGCCATCCACCTGCAAGAGGAAGACAATTGCAACAGTAGTTGAAGGAAGAATTATCCCGGGGGTTAATGTCCGCAATCCTGGGAAAGAAGGCATCCCTTCACCATGGCCCGGAGAAGTCGTCGTTTTCGAAGCCTTCTTTGAAGCAGGGTTAGGACTTCCAGCGATGGACTTCCTATCGGAGGTACTGGATCTTTTCCATGTTACCCTTCCTCAGTTATCTCTGAACGCAATAGCACGCCTCGCTATTTTCGAGTGGGCTCTACGGGCCAAAGGCTGTGAAGGGAGAGCAAAAATATTTGCAGCACTTCACAAAGCCTCCTGCCAGCCGAACACTTACCAGGGCTTCAGAGGAGAAAATATCGTAGTGGCCTTTGGCAGCATCAACTTTAGACTCTGGGACCAATTCCAACTGTGATTTCTAGTGAAGGCCATCAATGCCAGATGGTACACATATTGGATTATGACATGGTTCTATGCTGAAGTTGGAGCAGACAGCCGTTTGGCCGGCCTCTGCAAGATATATATTTCCGAAGGGAAGCCGAAGTCCATCTAGACCCCGACCAGCTCGAAGCCCGTCTTATTCTTCTTCAAAGGATTAGTCGCCGCATGAGCATGCGGGACTTAGCGGAGGAGTTCATCGGGCTCCAGATTCCGCCTCCGATGGCCAACTGGCCCGTTAATTTCGAAGAAGATCCGGAGGGTGGACTCCGAAAAATTTCTTTGAGTTTGAGCTCTACAGGTAACTTCGAAAACTACAACATGCTTCATGTATGATTGTTTCATAAAAGATTAATAAAAACTTATCCTTCAGCTCCACAAGCATCTTTGACTTCAGAGCAAGTCATTCGGACTTTAGAGAAGATCCTTGGGGCTCCTACCCCCGCTGAAAAAGAATGGAGGGTAAAATTGGTAGGAAGCTGGGAGCGATTCAACCGGGTGTGGGGCGTACTCGGAGTCGTAGCCCATTCTCTTCCTGACTGGGTTCCTTCCGAGACTGGTCCAAACAAGAGAAAAGGCAAGGCTGGGACTTCAGCACCAGCCAAGACTCCCGTGAAGAAGTTAGCCTGCAAACATAAGAACGTGGCTCCCTCCAAGTCTGCCGCTTTGTCTTCAGATTCATCTGAGGATGAAGGAGAAAGATAAATGCAAAGGGTCTTTATAGACCTTGTTACCGGGGGCAAAGAGGCGCGAGTGGATGTCGAAGTCATGGCCACTGGTGATGCAGCGGCTGTGCCGGATGCAGCACACAATTCCGAACAAGCTGGGACTTCGAATGTCCTGCCAGACATGCCAAGCCAAGAAGCCCCTGCTGGTGAAGGTGGAGTCGAAGTAGCAGTTGATCAAGCTTCGATTCTAGATGAAGTGGTAAATGTTGCTCCAAGAGAGGTTCCAACTGCTAACCCTTTGGTTCATGATCCTGAATCTGACGAAGATTTCGAGGGGGCCTTCGACCATCCAAGTAGCCTCATACTCATTCGCCGACAGGGTTTCGGAGGTAGACTTCATTAAAGAACCTTTTTCTTCATGCCCTGCAAAATTATGCAATATATAATTCCTTTGGTTTTGTAGGGTCTACACCCATGGAGACGATTCCTCCTGCGAAGACTGCGCCTGGAACTTAGACATATCCGAGGTCGGTTCCGGAGGAAGTTATAAAGATGGGGCCTAGAAAAGGTAATGGGAAAATGGATCCTTTTCCTACTCCGAACTCAGGATTAACTCCATTGGAATCAACAGACAGAGGACAATCTGCGGAGGTTGGCCAGTCCACCAAAGCTTTCGGGGACGCGGCACAATGCTCCAGCCCTTCATCCAACGAAGACGACCAAAGAGCCTTGTCAATGGTCCCCCTCCTAGCTCCTTTTTTGGAGCGAAGGACCAGACTTTGGACTCCGCTAGAGCCTTTGGCTCGAGCCAATCGCGAAGTCGGGGAGACTGACCTGGTGGCTATACTCGGGGAAACTGATGGGTCGAAGTTGGATGTAGCTTTGGAACGGGCATCATACCAGGTACGAAGTATCTGCAATAACAGGGTTAATTTAAACTTATGAATAGTTTCTCACCTCGCTTTTTCCTTCGCAGCAAATAGTCTTGACTCGAGCTGCGACTGTTTCGAATGAGCGGGAAAGCATTCGTCTTAAGGAGAACATTACTGCCCTCCAAGGGAGTCTTGAGAGCTCTGAAATTCGAATTTCCAGCTTGGACGAGATGGTAGCAGCAGAGAGGAAAGCTAGACTTGGTCTAGAGGCTGCTAATCAGAAGCTCGAAGCCGAACAAATCGTGCTTCGGGCTGAAATAGAAAGAATGTGAACGGAGCAAGCAACCGCGGGGGCTGAGATGGTCAAGCTCCGAGAAGAGCAAACGAAGTCAATGGAGGAGACCAACAACTTGCTTAGCCAGAAGAACTCCTTGGTTACGGAGGTAGCCAAGCTATCTTCTTTGATAGATGAGCTGTCTTCGTCAAGGGATATTTTTTTCGAAGACAAGGTGAAGTCTGAGAAGGTAGCTGCGAAGACCATGGACAATCTTCTGGGTGTCTTAGAATACTTCGGTACTTCTTGGACATTACATTTGACTGGCAACGTCCCCTTTCTCCGACGATTGAAGATGATCCAAGGAGCAGCGAAGATGATGAAGACAGTGGGGATTCGGTATGGGGAAATCTCCGGCCAAGTATCCGCTCTAGGAATACTTCGCTACTACGAAGATCTAGGGCTATCAGTAGCACCAGACTTGGGGGCGGCTCCCATTACCTTCGACGACAACCGGCTATTAAACCTTTCTGAGGACATGGCGGTAGCCTGGCAAGCCTTCCGAGCATCTTAGAGAGCCGAAGGTCGATCAACGATCAAGGCTTGGATTGATGAAGGACTTTGCCAGAAACAAGCTCGGTCATAGGCTTCGAGCAGCCAGCCTCCGCCAGATCCACAGGTCTAGTTTTGTTTAGGGCTCCGAACATGAAAAAATTTATGCTTTCATCTGTTATGAATGAAGACTTATTTGGAAATTTTTTTAGCCTTTCCGACCTCTTATGGATGATCTCGAGGTGTTAGACGTTACAGAAGAACTTCACCTGCTATGGGCTACCTTCAACCTTCTAAGACTTCACAAACGACCTCGATTTTTGATTCCTCGAGAAAACTCCGGTGCGATTGCGCCCGCAATATACAAAGATATATTATCTTACATTAAAGAGGAGGAAAAAAGAAGTTAACTTGGAAACTTCATCTTCTGAAGACGTTGAATGGTCCAAAGAAGAGAATACTGAAGAAAAAACAAAGAAACCTGAACAACTTCGAAGCTGGGAGAGAAGCCTTGAGCGACTTCAAACATGGGCTGAACTCCAACAGGAACAAAAAGATTTCCGAGCTTCGAGAGGAGGGAGAAGAGTTAAACGTAAAGTTATTAGGACTCTCGGCTCCGGAACTAGTCGTTCTGGCTTTAGTGGTAGCTCTAGGGATCGAAGGGGTCTTCGTTTCCTTCTTGGTATAGATACAGACTTCTCGTAATGTAATGTAATATGTTTGAATGATAAAGATTAAAGTTTTAAAATTGTCTCCCTATTTCCCAGCCCCTCTTTGGGTGTAAGCAACTTAGAAATTTTGTCGAAGATGGTTACGCGCAACGAAAATAACTTAGTTAGGAGTACAATTTTGGAGGCTCAGAGCCCCTTAGCAACTTAGAGATTTCTTTAAAATCTCAAAGAATGTCTTCGACTACTTGGAGTCTGAAACTTGGTAACTTAGTACCTTTTTGTTTGAATGTAGTCACTTCGGACTAGTTTTTCGGATACCTTAGCATCCAAAACAATTGGTCACTTTGGACTCTTTTTACACACATTCGAAGCTATCAGCTCAAAATCTGTTTTGTTTGTCCTCCTTCGGCTCTTTTTGCGAATGCTATCAAACTAGTGGTTCGGAATTCGCATAGTGGTCTCCTTGGACTCTTTTTATGGATGCTTTCAGGCCGGAGCCTGGAATCTGCATCATTTGGTCTCCTTGGACTCTTTTTACGAAATGCTTTCAAGCCGGTGGCTTGGAATCCATTTTTCTGTGACTTTCCCAACTCGTCGGAAGCTTCGAACCAGTGGTTCGAAGTCCGCAAAATTAGTTCAAATGAATGACACTTCCCTCAAAACCAACTTCGTTCTTCCAGTGCGTCCACTAGAGGTAGGAAGTGTTTGAGAGGTAAGCATTATCTGAACCGTGAACTTTATTAATTCAGAAGGTGTTTACAAATGATTACATGGAGCCCCTATGCGAATTATCGCTTTAAGTGCTCCGCATGCCAGACATGCTTTAACTCTTCGCCTTCTAAATTAGCTAGCTTAAAAGAACCAGGGCGTCCTAAACGGAGAATAATGTATGAACCTTCCCACTTATTTCCTAATTTCCCTGGTGCTATAATGCTTCGCAAAACTAGATGACCTGGTTTAAGTTCATTACACTTAACCTTTGGGTCAAACCAAGTCTTCGTTTGCTGCTGATATTTCGACAAATTGGTGACAGCTCGAAGTCTTGTTTCTTCTGTTAAATCAAGCGAAGCTTGCCTTTCTCCTTCTATTTCAGGTTCGGTGTTGCGAAGAGATCCTCCTTTAAGCTCTGTTGGCGTCATAGCTTCATCTCCAAATAATAGTCTGAATGGAGTGAAACCTGTGGAACTTGTTTGAGTGGTCCGAATGGACAATAAAATCTTTGGGAGCTCTTCGGTCCATAGCCCCTTTGCCAACCCTACTATTCTTCGATTCAGCCCGGAGAAGATATTACCATTGGCCCTTTCGACAGCTCCATTAGACTAAGGATGACGCATAGCAGCAAAGCATATTTGTATGCCAAGATCTTCGCAAAACTTCTTGAAGGGCCCTGCATCAAATTGTGTCTCGTTGTCAACCGTGAGCTGTCGAGGCACTCCGAACCTGCATATAAAGTTTTTCCAGAAAATTTTTTGTACATTATTTGAAGTGATAGCTGTGAGGGGTTCTGCTTCGACCCACTTGGAAAAATACTCAATTGCTACCACTGCAAATTTTAGATTTCCTTTTGCTACTGGGAAGGGGCCAATAAGGTTCATGCCCCATCTGGCCATGGGCCAAACTAGAGCAATGACTTGAAGAGTTGTTGGCGGACGATGACTTCTTCCCATCCATTGACAACCTTGGCATGTGCGAACTAGGCTCTCCGGATCAGCTACTATTATAGGCCAATAAAGCCCCTGGCGAAGTGTTTTTCCTGCCAAAGCCCGAGGGGCCAGATGGCAACCACAAAGGCCTTCATGAATTTCTTGGAGCATCTCTTGACCTTCGGCTTGAGATATACATCAGAGCAGAGGGGAACATACTCTGGACTTGTAAAGAATACCATTGATTATATGATAATTTCGAACTCTTAGCTTCAACCTCGAAATTTGTGGCCCTTCAGGCAAATTTGCTTCGCCTTGCAACAATTCCATAATTGAGCTCCGCCAATCAGTGCTTGGAATGCAAAGAACTTCCGCAGAAGGGATCTGTGGCACCGAAGGTGAAGTAAGCTCTTCATAAAAAGCTCCTTCCGGAATGTCCATAGCTCGGGCTGCAGCTTTCGCTAAGGTATCGGCTTGCATATTTTCAGCTCTTTATATACTTCGGATGGAAATCCCTTTAAATGCTGCTTCGATCTTACGGATCTCTTCCAAATATTTTGAAAGCTGCGGGTGACGAACTTGAAAACTTTTATCGATGTGCCCTGCTACAATTTGAGAATCTGTTTAATAAAAACTCTTGTAGCACCCAAAGCACGTGCCTTTCGAAGTCGTAATAAAATTCCTTCATACTCCGCTGTATTATTGGTGGACTTAAAGTTGAGCCTTGCGGAGTACATTGCTCTTTGCCCTGAAGGCGAAATTATTACTACTCCGATGCCTGCTCCAGATGCTTGGAAAGCTCCATCGGAGTATATAGTCCAAATTCCTTCATTTGATTTCTCCGGAGCCCATACTGTAGATGGAATCCACTCTGCCACAAAATCAGCCACTACTTGTGACTTGATTGCTGTCCTTGCCATGAAGGAGATGCCGAAGGGTGCTAGTTCAATAACCCATTATCCAATTCTTCCCGTAGAATCTTTACTTCGGAGCATATCTCCCAAGGGATACGAAGTTGGTACAATCACATTATGTGCTGGAAAATAATATCTCAATTTCCTCAAAGCCATTATCAGAGCATAGGTGAACTTCTCAAGCTTAGAATATCTTGTTTTTGCTCCAGACAATGCTTCGGATACAAAATAGACTCGATTCTATACCAACTTCCCATTGAAATCAACTTCTCTGACAAGGACGGCACTGACAGCAGAGCTAGTAGCTACAAGGTAGAGGAGTAGGGTTTTGTCCGCAATGGGCACAATGAGTGTAGCGAGGTTACTGAGATAATTTTTAATATCATCAAAACTCTTTTGACACTCTGGTGTCCATGCAAAATCTTCGGACCCTTTCAATGCTTTGAAAATAGGCAAACTTCTCTCCGCAGACCTTGCTAGGAATCTGCTAAGTGCTGCTTGGCGGCCAGTTAGCTTTTGCACCTGCTTTAAATTTTCCGGAGGAGCCATCCTTTGTAATGCAGTTATTTGAGTAGGGCTAGCTTCGATCCCTCTACTTGAAACTAGATACCCTAACAATTTTCTAGCCTGAGCCCCGAAGTTACATTTTTCGGGGTTGAGACGGACTCCACATGCCGAAGGCTATCAAACGTTTTGGCTATGTCTAGGCTATGTTGGTGCTTTAAAGCACTCTTTATTACAATATCATCCATATAGGCTTCTACATTGCGGCCTATTTGATGACCTAGAGCTTTAGCAATTAACCTTGAAAAAGTTGCCCTGGCATTTCTTAAACCGAAAGGCATTCTTACATAGCAGAAGACTCGTGAAAGAGTTACAAAGCTTGTTCTGATTTCATCTTCGCGCTTTAACCAGATTTGATGATAGCCAGAATACGTGTCGAGGAAGCTTAATAACTCTGAACCAGCCGTGGAGTCAACTAATTGATCAATTTGGGGAATGGGATAGGGGTCACGGGGGCATGCTTTATTCAAGGATGTAAAATCAATACATGTGCGCCACTTGCCAGAGGATTTCTTTCTGACGAAGACTGGGTTGGATAACCACTCCGTATGAGCTACTTCTCTGATAATCCCAGCCTTCAACAATTTTTCCACTTCTGCTTTAGCAAGGATGGCCCTCTCCGCGGATAACTTCCGAAGTCCTTGTCAGACAGGTCGAACCCTCAGGTTCACAAGCAAGCTATGCTCAATGATATCTCGACAAAATCTGGAAATATCTTCATCAGACCAGGCAAAGACATCCAAATTTTCTTCGACTACCTTTTCTAATGAAGTAGCGATTTCTGCGGGCAAATCTTTGCCGAACTGAAAAGAATAGTCTACGTCGTCTTTGACAATAACCTTCGTTATAATTTCTCCGTCGGGGCTGGCTCTTGGTAGGATTTCTTCGAAGGTTCACCTGGAGCAGAGATATCCTCCGGATTACCTTGTACGTTGTTCACTTGTCTCGGGTCAAGAGGGGGGCCATGACCATATTCTGCTCTTCGCGCAGTGGCTTGATCTCCGAAGACAGTGAGTACTCCCGCTTGCGTGGGCATCTTCATACATAAATAGTTATGATGCGCCACGGCCCCAAACTGATTTAACATGCTCCTCCCGAAGATAACATTATATGCATAAGGGGCATATATAACATCGAAAATCACCTCCTCCGTCCTTGCCAGTAGCCCCTCTCCGAAAGCAACCTCCATATCTATATGGCCGAGGGCATCAAGAGGGGGTCCTGTGAAGCCTTGCAAGGGACAAGCTGCAGGGAGGAGATGTTTCCTAGAGATACATAGCTGATCGAAGGCTTGAACGAAGATGATATCTATTGACTCCCTCCGTCAATCAGCACTCTCCGGACTTCAGTCCCTGCTATATCGGCATTAATAACAAGGGGATCTGCCTGCGGAAACTTTATGCGAGGTGCATCATATGCAGAGATAGATATCGGCACATGGGACCACTCGGGCATGGTAGCTGCGGACGAAGAAGTTCCAATATGGCCCACTTCCCGGAGATATTCTCTTCGCTGTCTCTTCGACATACTGCCGAGGGTCCCTCCTCTGGAAATGGGGAGGACTAATCTTTTACCCCGATCTTGACCATCTTCCTGCTTCGGAGGTGGCATAATATTGACCACCGGAGGTTGTCTTGTAGGGTCGAAGTTGTCTATACGTGCCACAGCCTGGACAGGCTCCGGACCTACCTCGGAAGGAACTCGGTTAGTAGTGCGTCGACCCGAGGTCCTTTCAAGGTACTCACCTCTTAAAGCGAGTATTGACTTGCACGCATCAGTAGCGTGACTCCGATTCTCACCATGGACGCAAAGAATAAGAATTGGGCTTTGCCAACCGGCTTCCCAGGTGGCCTCCAGCCGTTGGTCTTGCTTCCCGAGGCTTGTGAATTTTTTGGGTCAAATTTCTGTGGAGGGGCAATGTTCAGGACTTTGGAACGAGGATGCTTTTCCCCCCGACGTCTGTCATGCTGGAATTCAATGTTAGGCCCCTGCGAAGTTGTTGAAGTCTTTACTTCGAACTTGACTTCTTGTAGGATTGACAGAGTTGAAGCAGTTCTTCGGAGCCACCGTTCTTCTGACCTAGCATATTCTTCAAAATAAGCCATCAGTTGAGCTACAGAGGATATATGTTTCTGATGGAGTTTATGAAGGAGGCCCGCATGGGTAACTCCCTCTCGAGCTGCATCAACTACGGAGGACGTAGTCAGCCCCCGTATTTGCGACTTCGTATGGGCGAAGCGCTTGAAAAATTGACTTAAAGTTTCTCTAGACAGCTGCTTCACCTAGAAAAGACTTCCCGTAGACATTAGGGGTACGAAGGTACCCTGAAAGTTACTTATGAACTTCTTCCTTAATTGCCCCCAGGTTCTAATTGATCCCAGCTTCAGGGACCAAAACCAACACAAAGCCACCCCTTCGAGAGCAAGAGGAAAAAACTTGGCCAGGGTGTCTCGCACTCCTCCACTGGCCTCAATTGCCAAAGCATAAGAATGGGAGAATTCCCTAGGGTCCTCCTCTTCGGAGTACTTATAGAGCTTTGAAGTTTTAAACTTAGAGTCGAAGCGCACTTTCTGTAACTCGGGATGCAGCGGAGACTCGCTATCGAAGGAAGCGATCTCTGGGGCTTCGGGATAAGCAAGATCGTCGTCTTGAGGCACTTCGGAAATGACCGGGGTGGCATAAGAACGAAGCCTATCTGTGGCTTCTTGCCTCCACCTCGCCACTTCAGCTTGGAGATTGGCCATCTGGGTTGCCATGTCGCCAAGACCGTCTTCATTTCTTCCGAAAGGATCTTCCGGGTCATGAGAACTGTACGCGTCAGTTCAAAGCAGAATCGGAGCTAGAGAAGGGACTCCGGCTGGCCGAAGTATAGATGGAGTTGGAGGAGGAACTCCGTATGCTCGAGGAAGGGGAATCCCTTCGGGACTCTGAGGTGGAGGAATTACCGAAGGTCCTCTGACCTCGACTGTGTTCGAAGATCTTGCTCCGGAGGTCCGAGGGGACCTCCGAGTAGGACTACCACCTGAACTTTGCTTGGGAGTCATGGTTTTGAGAACTTGGTAGAGAACAAAGTTTTTTGGACTAGGTTCCCACGGACGGCGCCGATTGTTGGCGTAAAAGATTACGCTAACAGGTTTTCAGAGATTGGAAACTAACAAACGAAGTGTTTGTGAGGTGAACTATTTCAAGCCTCCGAATTGGATAATAGCTCAAAGCAATTCGAAGTTGTGTATTGAATAACTAAGTATTCGATCCTCATTACAGAGTAAAATGGGGGGTATTTATAGGTAAAAATCTTAAGGAAAAGACCTTTTTACCCCTCAATTACAACGGACATAGTGGAAACTATTCGGTACCCCTAATAGGGTTAAAAAGGTAAAAGACTAATCTAATCAGAAAGAAGATAAGTCTTCCATCCTTGCTGGCAGATAAGCTCTGTGAAGATTCGACCTTCGAGGTTATACTCCGAACAAGAGTCTACATTGATTCTTCGAACTTGATCACGTACTAAACCGGAGTTAATACTAGAACTTTGGTTTAGTAGATTAACTTTGTCTTATTACTGTAGAGACCCCGAGGATGAAATATTTTCCCCAACAATAGTAAAATCTACCCAAAAAGGAAGATAAGGAAAACATCTTATCAGTCTTGCTGTTTTCCACTGAAGCTTCATAGCTTGCGAAGGGTACCTTCGAGTCCTCGAGTTGAAGCATCCTCCGACATAGAAACTTCATCACCTTCTGAAATGAACTCAAGCTTTGATGCTAGCAAGCCATCTTTGACTGTTGATTTCTAAAATCCTGAGGATGAAGTATTTTCCCCCAACAGTAGCCCCTCGAATACACATCTCTGATTTAATCTGCATGGTAGGAAAGTAGTATACGCAAGGAACATTTTCATATTTAGGGACTTAGAGAAATTTGAAGGTATTACAACTATCCGAAGGGTTTTTGACATCGAGGCATCCCCAATGAGAGCTTCGAACTAGGACTGTTGTGTGAACACTTCGCAGGAGAAGGAACCGTTGTGGAGGTAAAACGTCATTGTTGGCGTAAAAGATTACGCTAACAGGTTTCTGTAGATTAGAAACTAACAAACGAAGTGTTTGCGAAGTGAACTGTTCTAAGCCTCCGAAAGGATAACAAATTAGAATAATTCGAATGTGTATATTGAATAGCTTGTATTCAGTCCCTATTACAGGGTGAAATGGGGGGTATTTATAGGCCCAAACATTAAGGAAAAGACCTATTTACCCCTCTATTACAACCGACATAGTGGAAACTTATTCGGTTCCCTTAATAAGGCTAAAATGGTAAAAGACTAATCTAATGAAAAAGAAGACAAGTCTTCCATCTTAGATGGCAGAAAAGATCTTGAAAAGCCTTAGTTCGAAGATATACTTCGAACTAATACCTATCTTCGTACTTCGAACTGGGTTCCAGGTGGCTTCGAAGATGATCGTCTGGGAACCTTCGAATCCGCTGTCTGCCTTCATGTTGCTTCGGCAATAACCCCGAAGATGAGATATTTTCCCCCAACAGTAGCCCCTCGAATACGCTTCTCCGTTTGACCTGTAACGTTAGGAGAGCAGTATACGAAAGGAAAAAATAACCAAACATAGGGGTTATTGGTTTTTAGTTTATCTCCGAAATGCATGAAGATATAAACTCCGAATCAGTCTTAAGGTAATTGCTTTTCGAACTACCTTAGAACCGACTCAAGAAGTTCGAAAGTCTTTTAGACTTAGAGAAAATAGCCGTTAAGTTTCTGTTTCTAACGGAAAATGTAGTAAGCGTTAATCTCGGAGAAAAGTAACGGCAGGAATGCGAAACGACATGGATTAACGGTAAAAAAGTGAAGTCTAGGCTATAAATAGAAGGCCTAAACTTACCCGGTTACCTTTTCACTGTCTTCTCGCATCCAAAAACTTTTCGAGCCCTTTGAGTTCTTGAGCCCTAGCCTCCATTTTCCCCAAAGCAATCCATCGATCGCAATGGTGAAGACTAAGGGATCTGCACCTCCGTCGGCCTTGGCCCGGCAGCAGGCGGCTGCAGCAGCAGCAGCTGCAACGTTGACGGCGGCACCTTCGATTCCGGTGATGACATCCATGGCGGTAGGAGGAAGAAATCCCCAAATCGTCGATGACCAAGGTCTGTGCCCCCCATCGACAAAATACTTGGATCAATCTTTCCTGTTGGGGCCTTCTACCTGCAAGAGAGAGTCACTGGCAATCGCAGTGGGAGGGAAAATTGGTAATGGAGTTATGATCCGGAAACCAGGCAAAGAAATGATTCCATCGCCAAGACCCGGAGAAGTAGTGGTATTCGAAGCCTTCTTCGAAGCTGGCTTGGGCCTCCCTGCAGTGGACTTCCTAGCGGAGGTACTTGATCTGTTCCATGTAACCCTCCCCCAATTATCTCCGAATGCAGTAGCTAGATTAGCTATCTTCGAATGGGCCTTGAGAGCCGAAGGGTGCGAAGGAAGGGCAGAGATCTTCGCTGCATTACATAGGGCTACATGCCAACCAAAGACCTTCGTAGGCCCCGGAGGTGAAAAAGTAGTTGTATCCTTTGGAAGTATCAACTTTAGGCTTCGGGATGAGTATGCCCTCCAATTTCCTACCAAGGCCATCAATGCCAGATGGTACACTGATTGGGTTCTAAGATGGTTCTATGCCGAAGTTGGGGCAAGCAGTCCTCTGGCCGGGCCCCTCAAAGAAATTCAATTCTGGAAGGAAGCTTTAGTGCAGCCCAACGAAGGTCAGCTCGAAGCCCGTCTTAACCTGCTTCAAAAGATTAGCCGAAGGTTAAGCATGCGAGACTTAGCCGAAGAATTCCTCGGCCTGCAAATTTCTCCGCTGATGGCCAACTGGCCTATTATCTTCGAGGATGACTCGGAAGGCGGTCTCCGCAAAATTAACTTGACTTCGAGCACTGCAGGTAACTTCGAAACCAACATGTATTGTACATATTTACTTCGAAGAAAGACTAACTTGAATTATTTATTTTTTAGCTTCTTCAGCCCCTATTACTTCAGAGCAAATTGTAAGGGCTTCGGAGAAGATTTTGGGTGCCCCAACTCCGGCGGAAAAAGAATGGAGAGTTAAATTGGTCGGGAGTTGGGAGAGGTTTAACAGAGTATGGGGAATGTTGGAGTTGACTCCGCCCCCTCTGATGGACTGGGTGCCCTCGGAGAAGGGACCCAAGAAGAGGATAGCTGAAGCCGGAGCTTCGAGCTCCGCAAGGACTCTGGTGAAGAAGGTGGCTCGGAAGCCAAAAAATCTCGCACCTTCGAATCCTGCGCCTTCGAGCTCAAGAACCTCAATCTCCGGTTCTAAAGAAGATGAAGGTATACTATTAGTGAGGTTGATTGATGAAGATGCGGCTCAGAAAAATATTCACATTGAAGATACTGCAGGTATGCCGGAGCCTCAAGCTAATATTGAAGAAGTGAGAGCTCCGGATGCTCAAGAAGAAGAGCAAAACGAAGCCCCTATGGGCGAAGATGAAGTTGAAGTTACTACAACTTCATTTGTGGATGAAGGGAGGACTGCTCACGGAGATACTCCGACAGTTGAGGTTTTAACTGTGGATTCAGACGAAGACCTCACCTTTGATCCTCCGAGCAGTCCGGTGCTCGATCGCCCCCAGAATGCCGAAGGTAAACTTCGCATAATTCTCTTATTATTTTCTGCAAAAATATACAATGTATAATACCTTTGCTTTTGCAGAGCCCCCTTCTGTAGAAGTGCATCATGAAGATCCCATTCCAGGGCCTTCGACAACTTCGGAGCCACACCCGGAGGTTGCTCAACTGGGGCCTGGAAGGGGTAAAAGACATATAGAGCCTCTCCCTACTCAAGGATCAACTTCGTCTGAATCAACAGATGAAAGTGAATCAACTGAGGGGGGGGGCCATCTACCGAAGTTCCAAGGACCTCAGGAGAACGCTCCGGAGCTTCGCCAAGCAGGGACGACCAAGAGGCTTCGGCAATGCTCCCTCTTTTAACTCCTTTTTTGGAGCAAAGAACCGGACTTCGGACTCTGCTCAAACCTTTAGGTCGAGTAAGTCGCGAAGTCGGGGAGACAGAGCTGGTAGCAATCTTAAGCAGGGCGAAGAGTTCGGAGCTTAACGTTGCCCTGGAACGAGCAGCATACCAGGTACGGAACGCCTTTCGAACCAATAGCAAATTATACATGAATAATTTCTTACTTCAGTTTTTTCTTTTCTTAGCAAGCGGTCTTGGCCCGCGCTGCAACTTTATCGAGCTGAAAATGAAATTGCTCAGCTTCGGGAAGAAAATGAAGCTCTTAAACTGCAACTTATCATTCTCCGAAGCTAGAGTGGTTCAAATGGATAATATGATTTCAACGGAGCGTAGGGCCAGACAGGGCTTGGAAGCTGCTAATAAAGAGCTCGAAGCAGAAAGAATCGTGCTTCGGGCGGAAATCGAAAAAGTGCGGTTGGAGCATGCTAGTGCTGGGTCCGAACTTGTGAGGCTCCAAGAGGAAGCTAGCCAACTCCTAAATCAGAAGAATATTTTAACTACGAAGAATGCTAGGATTTCCGGAGTTCTAGCAGAAACAACTTCGAGCAAGGATGCACTTATTGAAGAAAAGCTTAAGTCTGAGAAGGTAGCTACGGAAGTCATAGAGCAGATGTTAGGTGTCCTGGAGTACTTTGGTACTACTGGATCACTTCCTTCGGATGACAACGTGACTCTGCTGCGCCGGTTAAAAAGGATCCAAGGAGCAGCGAAGCAAATGAAGACGGCAGGCATTCGTTACGGAGAACATCTCCGGACAAGTGTCTGCCCTCGGACTACTTCGTTACTACTGAGGATTTGGGCCGAACCATCACTCCGAGCGCAGAGGGCTCCATTACCTTCGACGACGAGCGGCTTTTAAATCCTTCCGAAGGCGTGACTGCAGCCTGGCGAGCCTTTCAAATCTCATGGAGAGCCGAAGGTCGTTCCGCGATCAAGGCTTGGATTGATGAAGGCCAACGCCAGAAGCAAGTTCGGAGCCAAGCTTCGAGCAGTCAGCCTCCTCCGAACCCGCAGGTTTAGGAATCATTTAGGATTTTTGACTATGTAAAGCTTCGTGCTTGTAAACATTTATCAATGAAAATCTTGTTGTCATATTTTTTAGGCTTTGCCTCTTATGGAAGACATCGAAGTGTTAGAGCTTAACGACGAACTTCGTTCATTATGGAATACCTTCGAACTTCTAAAGACTTACAAGCGCCCTCGATTCCTAATTCCTCGAGATAACTCCGGCGTAATTGCGCCCGAAGTAATCAAAGATGTAATGTCTTATATTAAAGAGGAAGAGAAAGAGGTTGACGTAAACACCTCGTCTTCTGAAGACACTATTTGGATCTGAAGACGAAGGTGAAGCTCGAAATAAAAGATCTGAAGATCTTAGAAGCTGGGAAAGAAGCCCCGAACGGCTTCGAACTTGGGCCGAGCTTCAACAAGAGCAGAAGGATTTTAGAGCTTCGAAGGGGAGGAAGAGAGTTAAACGTAAAGTTATTAGAACTTCCGATGTTGGAACTAGTCGTTCCACCCCTAGCTCTAGGGACCGAAGAGGTCTCCGATTCCTTCTTGGTATAGATACCAATTTTTCATAGTGTAATCTGTAAACACATTTGTTTCAATAATGAATGCCGATTTAAAATTGTCTCCATATTTACTAGCCCCTCTTTGGGTATAAGCAACTTCGAAATGTATTCAAAGATGGTTATGCGCAAAGAAAAAACTTCGGAGTACAATTTTTTGGGGGTTCGGAGCCCCTCTGTCATTTAAAGATCTTTTAAAATCTTATGAAATGTCTTCGACTTTTTGCGGTCGGAAGAATGGCAACTTAGTACCTTTGTTTAATGAAAGAAATCACTTGAGATAACTTTCAGGACACTTTAGTGTCTTAAAAAAATTTTGTCACTTTGGACTATGTTAACAGACATTCGAAACTCATGGCTCAAATGCTGTTTTGCTTTAGCCACCTTCGGCTTATTTTTGCGATCTCTGTCGAACCAATGGTTTGGAGTTTGCAATGGTCTCTTTGGACTCTTTTTACGGATGTCTACCAGCCAATGGCTTGGACTCCGTATATTTTGGCCACCTTCGGCTCGTTATGCAGAAGTCTACCAGCCAATGGCTTGGACTTCGCATGATTTGGCCACCTTCGGCTCTTTTTACGGAAGTCTACCAGCCAATGGCTTGGACTCCGCAGATTTTGGCCACCTTCGGCTCTTTTTACGGAAGTCTACCAGCCAATGGCTTGGACTCCGTAGGGTGTGGTTTTGGGCTCTTTTACGGATGCCTACAATCTGGTGGCCTGGGCTCCGGATTATGCCAGCCCCCACGTCGGAAGCTTCGAACTTTATGGGTTCGAAGTCCAAAAATACAACCCAGCTTCATGACACTTCCCTCTCGGTCGACCCCGCGGTTCCAGTGCGTCCACTTGGAAGCTGGAAGTCTATGAGGGGAAGGCACTATCAGGATCATATGCTTTATTGATTTAGAAGATGATTACAAGCGAATTACAAGGAGCCCTTATGCGAAGTATCGCTTTAGGTGCTCCGCATGCCAAGTATGTGCTAACTCTTCACCTTCTAAATTAGCTAATTTAAATGAACCAGGGCGCCCTGAGCGGACAATTAGGTATGGACCTTCCCATTTATTCCCTAATTTCCCTGGTGCTATAATGCTTCGCAGAACAAGATGACCCGGTCTTAGTTCATTGAGCTTAACCTTCGGGTCATACCAAGCCTTCGTCTGCTGATGATACTTTGATAAATTAGCGACAGCTCGAAGTCTTGTTTCTTCTGATAAATCTAACGAAGCTTGTCTTTCTTCTTCAATGTCCGGTTCGGTGCTGCGAAATGATCCCCCTTTGAGCTCCGTTGGAGTCATAGCTTCATCTCCGAATAGTAGTCTGAATGGAGTAAAACCTGTGGACCTTGTTTGTGTAGTCCGAATGGACCACAGAATCTTCGGAAGCTCTTCGGTCCACAGTCCCTTTGCTAATCCTACTATTCTTCGATTTAGCCCTGATAAAATATTTCCATTGGCTCGCTCTACGGCTCCATTCGACTGAGGATGCCTCACTGCAGCAAAACATAGCTGAATGCCTAGATCTTCGCAAAACTTCCTGAAGGGTTCTGCGTCGAACTGTGTCCCATTATCAACTGTGAGGTATCTAGGTACTCTGAACCGGCAAATAATGTTCTTCCAGAAAAATTTCTGTACATTGTTTGAAGTGATAGCTGTTAAGGGTTCTGCTTCCACCCACTTAGAAAAATATTCAATAGCTACCACTGCGAACTTCAGATTTCCCTTTGCTAACGGAAAGGGACCAATTAAATCCATACCCCATCTGTCCATAGGCCATACCGGAGAAATGACTTGAAGAGCTGTTGGTGGGCGATGACTCCGTCGACCCATCCACTGGCATGCTTGACAAGTGCGGACCAAGCTCTCCGCATCAGCTGTTATTGTGGCCCAATAAAGCCCCTGGTGAAGTGTTTTTCCTACCAGATCTCTAGGGGCTAAATGGCTTCCACAAAGGCCTTCATGAATTTCTCGAAGAATTTCTTGGCCTTCGGCTTGAGATATACATCGGAGTAGAGGGGAACATACTCCGGCCTTGTATAATATACCGTTGATTATCTGATAGTTTCTGGCTCTGAGCTTTAATCTTGATAACTGGGGCTCTTCGGGCAAATTTGTTCCTCCTTGCAAAAGTTCCATGATCGAATTTTTCCAATCTGCACTAGGAATGCAAAGAATCTCCGCAGAAGGAATTTGTGGTACCGAAGGTATATTGAACTCCTCATAGAAAGCTTCTTCGGGCACATCCACAGCTCCAGCTGCAGCCTTCGCTAAAATGTCCGCTTGCACGTTTTCCGCTCTTGGTATACTCCGAATGGAAATACCCTTGAAGTGTGCTTCGATTTTACGGATTTCTTCTAAATACTTTGCAAGCTGTGGATGCCGAACTTGGAAACTTTTGTCTACGTGCCCTGCTACTATCTGAGAGTCTGTCTTTATGATTATTCTTGTAGCCCCTAGAGCACGTGCTTTTCGAAGTCCCAATAGAATCCCTTCATACTCCGCTATATTATTGGTAGACTTAAAGTTGAGTCTTGCGGAGTACATTGCTCTTTGCCCTGACGGTGAAATTAACACTGCCCCAATGCCTGCTCCGGATGCTTGGAAAGCCCCATCGGAGTAAACAGTCCAGACTCTGTCACTTGACTTCTCTGGAGCCAAATTCGTAGGTGGAGTCCACTCTGCTACGAAGTCTGCTAGGACTTGGGATTTGATAGCTGTCCTTGCCAAGAAAGATATGCCGAAGGGTGCCAGCTCGACTGCCCACTTTCCAATCCTTCCAGTGGAATCTTTGCTTCGTAGCATATCTCCTAAAGGATACGAAGTTGGTACAATTACATTATGAGCCAAAAAATAATGTCTTAGCTTCCTCGAAGCCATTATCAGAGCATAAACGAACTTCTCAAGTTCGGAGTATCTTGTCTTCGCTCCTGATAATGCTTCGGATACAAAATAGACAGGATTTTGGACCAACTTCCCATTGAAATCCACTTTTCTGACAAGGACTGCGCTGACAGCTGAACCTGTAGCTGCAAGGTACAGGAGTAGGGTTTCGTCCGCAGTAGGCACCATGAGTGTAGCGAGATTACTGAGATACTCTTTAATATCTTCGAAGCTTTTCTGACACTCTGGTGTCCATGCAAAATCTTCGGACCCTTTCAATGCTTTGAATATAGGCAAGCTCCTCTCCGCAGACCTTGATAAAAACCTGCTAAGTGCGGCCAGACGCCAAGTCAGCCTTTGCACATGTTTTAGATTTTCCGGAGGAGCCATCTTCTGCAGCGCAGTTATTTGAGTAGGGCTAGCTTCAATTCCCCTGCTTGAAACTAAATACCCTAACAATTTTCCAGCCTTAGCTACGAATATACATTTTTCGGGATTAAGACGGATTCCACATGCCCGAAGGCTATTGAATGTTTCTGCTATGTCTAGGCTACGTTGGTGCTTTAAAGCACTTTTTATTACAATATCATCCATATAGGCCTCCACATTGCGACCTAGTTGATGACCTAGAGCCTTAGCAACTAATCTTGAAAAAGTAGCCCCGGCATTTCTTAGGCCGAAAGGCATTCTTACATAGCAGAAGACTCCCGAAGGAGTTACAAAGCTTGTCTTGATTTCATCTTCGCGCTTCAACCATATTTGATGATAACCAGAATACGCGTCAAGGAAGCTTAATAACTCCGAACCTGCAGTGGAGTCAACCAGTTGATCAATTCGGGGCATGGGGTAGGGGTCACGTGGGCATGCTTTATTCAAGGATGTGAAATCAATGCACATGCGCCACTTCTCGGAAGACTTCTTTCTGACGAAGACTGGGTTGGCTAACCATTCTGTGTGAGCCACTTCTCTGATAATCCCAGCCTTCAATAATTTTTCAACTTCGTCCTTAGCTAGAACAGCTCTTTCTGCGGACATCTTCCAGAGACCTTGTCGAATAGGCCGGGCCTTCGGGTTTACAAGTAAACTGTGTTCAATGATATCCCGATCGACTCCGGTGATATCTTCGTCAGACCAAGCGAAGACATCCAAATTTTCTTCCACCACTTTTTCCAAGGAGGTTGCAACTTCAGGAGGTAAATCTTTACCAAATTGAAAAGTGTACTCTTTACCATCTTTAACAATGACCTTCGTTGCAATCTCTCCTTCGGGACTTGGTCTCGGAAAGGACTTCTTCGAAGCTTCGGAGGAGGCTAAAAAAATTTCTTCATTATCCTGCACATTGTTTACTTGCCTCGGATCAAGAGGGGGACCATGACCATATTCCGCCCTCCGAGCCATGGCTTGATCTCCGAAAACTGTAAGGACTCCTGCTTGTGTGGGCATCGTCATGCACAAATAATTGTGATGCGCCACAGCTCCGAACTGGTTCAGCATGCCCCTCCCGAAAATGACGTTGTAAGCATACGGGGCATCTATCACATCGAAGATTACTTCTTCAGTTCGGGCCAATAAACCTTCTCCGAAGGTAACTTCCAGGCCTATCTGGCCAAGTGCATCAAGCGGGGGTCCTGCGAAGCCTTGCAGAGGATGAGCCGCTGGAAGGAGATGCTTCCTAGAAATGCACAACTGATCGAAGGCTTGAACAAAAATGATATCTGCCGAACTACCTCCGTCAATCAGCACCCTTCGGACTTCAGTGCCCGCAATATCAGCAGTGATAACCAATGGATCTGCGTGCGGGAACTTAATACCAGTTGCATCCTCCGCAGAGAAAGATATTGGAACGTGAGACCACTCCGGCATTGCAGCTGCATCCTCTTCGCTGTCTCTTGGACATGCTTCCGAGGGTACCTCCTCCGGAGATAGGGAGAACTACTCTTTTTCCTCTATCTTGCCTTCCTCTTGCTTCGGAGGTGGCATAACATTGGCCACCGGAGGGTGTCTTGCAGCATCAAAATTTTCTATCCGCGCCACAGCCTGGACCGGCTCTGGGCGCGTTGCCGCTGGACTTCGGTCGGTACTGCCTCGACCCGAAGTTCTCTCTAAGTACTCTCCCCTTAGGGTAAGTATAGCCTTGCAAGTATCAGTTGCATGGCTTCGATTTTCTCCGTGAATGCAGCAGAAAAGGGTCTGGCCCTTGCCAGCCGTTTTCCCTGGCGGCCTCCAGCCGCTGGCCTTGTTCCCCGTAGACTGTGGAGCTCTTGATGCAAACTTTTGTGGGGGTGTAATATTCATGACTTCAGAACGAGGGTGCTTTTGACCTCTTCTCCGATCATGTTGCACTTCGAAGACTGGTTCCTGCGGCTGTGCCGAAGTTTTTAATTCTACTTTGACTTCTTGCAATATGGACGAAGTAGCAGCAGTCCTCCGAAGCCAACCCTCTTCTGACCTCGCATACTCCTCGAAGTATGACATCAACTGAGAGACCGAGGAGATGCTTTTCCTATGAAGCTTATCCAGAAGGCCTTGATGACTGACGCCTTCCCGAGCTGCATCAACCACTGAAGATGTGGACATCCCCCGAATTTGCGACTTCGTATGAGCGAAGCGCTTAAAGTACTGCCTCAATGTTTCTCCGGGGAGCTGTTTCACCTGGAAAAGGCTTCCTGTTGACATAGGAGGCACGAAGGTGCCCTGAACGTTGCTTATAAACTTCTTCTTCAGCTGCAACCATGAATTGATTGATCCTGGCCTCAAGGACCAGAACCATCTCAATGCCACTCCTTGAAGAGCCAAAGGGAAGCACTTCGCCATGGTGTCTCGAACACCTCCTCTAGCCTCAATTGCTAGGGCATAAGAACGAACGAACTCTCCGGGATCTTCATCTCCGGCATACTTACAGAGCTTCGAAGTTTTAAACTTTGGATCAAAGCGAACCTTCTACAGCTCAGGATGCAGTGGAGATTCATTGTCAAAAGAGGCGTTCTCCGGGGCTTCGGGATAATCGAGATCATCGTCTTCGGGCACTTCTGGGATAGTTGGGGTGGCTTGAGAGCGAAGCCTGCTCGCAGCTTCCTGTCGCCATCTTGCCACTTCGGCTTGAATGTTGGCCATTTGAGTGGCCATATCTCCAAGATTATTTTCATTTCCTCCGGAAGGATCTTCCGGGTCGTGAGAACTGGTAGGATCAGTTCGAATTGGGATGGAGGGTGGAGGAGGGACTCCGGGCGGTCGAAGTATGGAAGGGGTTGGCGGAGAAGCTTCGTATGAACGAGGGATGGAAGCCCCTTCCGGAGTGTGTGGAGGGAAAGTCGAAGGCCCTCCGACTTCAACTGTGTCGAAGGGTATCTCTCCGGAGAAACGAGAGGACCTCCGAGTGGGATTGCGGGGTGCGCTCCGCTTAGGAGGCATGATGTAAGAAGTTGGTAGAGAACGAAGTTTTTCGGACTAGGTTCCCCACGGACGGCGCCAACTGTTGGCGTAAAAGATTACGCTAACAGGTTTCTGTAGATTAGAAACTAACAAACGAAGTGTGTGCGAAGTGAACTGTTCTAAGCCTCCGAAAGGATAACAACTTAGAATAATTCGAATGTGTATATTGAATAGCTTGTATTCGGTCCCTATTACAGGGTGAAATAGGGGGGTATTTATAGGCCCAAACATTAAGGAAAAGACCTATTTACACCTCTATTACAACCGACATAGTGGAAACTTATTCGGTTCCCTTAATAAGGCTAAAATGGTAAAAGACTAATCTAATGAAAAAGAAGACAAGTCTTCCATCTTAGCTGGCAGAAAAGATCTTGAAAAGCCTTAGTTCGAAGATATACTTCGAACTAATACCTATCTTCGTACTTCGAACTGGGTTCCAGGTGGCTTCGAAGATGATCGTCTGGGAACCTTCGAATCCGCTGTCTGCCTTCATGTTGCTTCGGTAATAACCCCGAAGATGAGATATTTTCCCCCAACAGTCATGAAGAGCCGTTACTTTTGAGCCATTACCCTTCAAGTAGCCGTTATGCTCCCAAAAATGTAATGGTCGAAATTTTACCGTGAGTTCCATCTTTTCACTTCCTGGTCCCACCCACCAGCGACAGAAGTTGAACCTACAGTGTGAATGTGACCGAAGCGCAACAGCTAGCGGAAGGCTATAAAAGGGGGATCGAAATCCGCCAAAAACTTTTACCGTGCCTAACTTCTGAAGTTTACTTTCTTCAACCTCAAAATCTCCCAACTTTTTGAGCGATTGAGTCATGGCGAGGACCAGCAACACCGTGCCAGCGGTAGCAAGCATTTTGGTGCAGAGGCAAGCTTGGGCGGCTTCGGCAGCAGCGGCCATGGTGGGGGCTCCAGGAGGTTCTTGGCCCAAGAATCCTGGGGAGCTCCGGCCTCCATCCAAGAAGCAGATCCCGCAAAGCTTCCTCATCGGCCAATCCATCAGCACTGCGGAGTCCATCGTAGAGGCGGTGGCTGGGAAGCTGGGCCCCGGAATGAGAACTCGGGTCCCCGGAACAGAGTCGACCCCAAGACAACGAAGCGGAGAAGTAGTAGTCTTCGAAGCATTCTTCGAAGCTGGTCTTGGGCTCCCTGCCATCAGCTTTTTATCAGAGGTATTGGAAATGTTTCACATTACCTTGCCTCAATTGTCCCCCAATGCCATCACACGGTTGGTGATCTTTGAGTGGGTGCTTCGGGCTAAACGATGCGAAGGATGATCGGAGGTCTTCGCTGCCACCCACGAAGCTATCTGCCAGCCGAAGCCACAAGATGGCCCCGAAGACACCAAGGTGATAACAGCCTTCAGAAGCGTCAACTTTCAGTTGCGGAAGGATCACGCTCAACACTTCCCGGCGAAGGCCATCAATGACCAATGGTACACCAACTGGATCCTCTAGTGGTTCTATGCTGAGGTCGGAGAAGACTCCAGCTTCGTGAGGCAGAAGTCACTCCGAACCCAAGCCTGCTCTCAACGCGGCTTGGGTTACTCTCTTCGATAGCCAGCCGCATGAGCATGCGGGACTTGGCCGAAGAGTTCATCACCCTCTGAATTCCACCTCTCAGAGCCGACTAGCCGATAGCGTTCCAACATGCTTTGGAGGGAGAGCTTCGAAGTCTAGGTAACCCTTCGAACTTCCTGCAGTAGTATGTTAGAAAAGAAATAACATACTTATAATATGCTACCTTTTTTCAGTGGACCTTTGGCGTTAGCTCTATAGCAGATAGTGAGAGCCACCGAACGGGTGCTTGGAGCCCCTACGGTAGTAGAGAGGCAGAAAAGGATGGAGCTGATAGGAAGCTAGGAGCACATCAATAGAGTGTGGAGGGCCCTCGGAATGGCGCCCCCACCTCTACCAGACTTCGACCCAACCGGAGCGGCCCATCGGAAAAGAAAGGCTACCGTCGAGCCTTCGAAGAAGGTTTCCAAGACTCCAATCAAGAAGGGGAAGAAAGTGGCCAAACCTCCTCCTCAGCTGACTCCAGCGTCCTCTGCTTCATCCTTGGGCATTCGGACCTCATCTTCGGAAGACTCCGGGAACAAGGGCTCCGAAAACAAGGGATCCGATGTTCAAATGGGAAAAGCCCTAGAAAATTGTCTTCTCGATGACAGTGAAGATGAAGTGATGGACGCAGCTGGAGTTCCTGCTCGAGAGACTGCTGAGACAGACACGGCTCGCTCTACTGCGCCCGTCGCTGTGAGTTCGGAGCTGGAAACGGTTATCCCCAACTCACCCATGACTGGGGTGATAGTGACGGAGGTCGAGCCGCCTGCAGCAGCTACACCAGAGAGGACTTCGGGGGACGACCTCGATGAATACCTCCGGTTGTACGAAGTCTTGGAGGACCCTGCAATTTTACCTCAAGGCACCAACGAAGGTACACTTCAAAGCTTTTGCCTTTATCATCCCTGTAATAGTTATTACCCACAAATATTCATCAAGTACCTTAATGTTGTAGGTGCGTCGAGGAGTAGCATAGCTTCGGCCACAGATGGAGCTCCAGCTTCTCTCAGAGTTGAAGCTCCGATGAACACAATAGCTCCGACAACTGGAGTCGTCTCAGGCGAAGCTGTTCCAGCCGAGGGGGCACCGGTCGAGGGAGGATCTACCTCCGCCGGAGTCGCTCCTCCGGCTTTCGTACCAGGGAGGGGAAAAGCATGAAGAGCCTTGGACTCCCCCCTGCCTTGACAATGACGCCTTCCTCCAACGACCGTTCGGCAAGTAACTCAGAGGAGGAAGCGACCGCAAATGATCGCCAGGCTTTGTCCTGGCTCCCTTTGTTGGCTACCTTCTTGGAGCAACGAACGGGCCTCCGGGCACTTCTGGAGCCCTTGGCGGAGACGGGCCAAGAAGTCGTAAACTCTGACTTGGTCTCCATCTTGAGTGAGGTCAGAGCCCTAGAGCTCAATCTAGCCCTCAAAAGGGCTGCCATTCAGGTATACAACGTACCACAAGTGCATTTAATTAATAAATGGAATTACCTAGTACTTACTTGCTCTTTTTTGCAGCAATTTGTCCTTGCTAGAGCGGCAGCGACTTCGAACGAAGTCGAAACCAATCTGCTCAAGAGGAAGGTACTACCCTCCAGTCCGCACTCAAAAGATCTGAAGATAAAACACTTCGGCTGGAGGAGGAGCTCCTTGAAGAACGGAGGGCTAGGGCCACCACCGACGAAGCCCTCCGGATCGAGCGGCAGAGTAGCACTACACTCCAGACTTTGGCCCAAGAGGCCGAAGCAGTATGTGTGGTGCTTAGAGCGGAGGTGGAGAAGATCCGACAAGCGGCAACCACTTCGAGCACGCAACTTTTAGAACTCCAAGACTCGCTTAAATAGGCCATGGATCAGAAAAGCACCTTGCTGTCCAAAATGGCCGAAGTATCTGCTGCTGCTGTGGGGCTGGAGGCGGCAGAGACGAAGAATGCTGCAATAGCGAAGCGTACCTTGGATGCCCTTCAAGGTACCTTGGAGTACATCAGCACCATGTGCCCTTCGTCTTCTACTGCGGCGAGCGTGTCCCTCGACCGGAAGCTGAAGATGATTCAAGTGGCGACTAAGCCGATGATGGGCTCCGACGTCTGGTACGGAGAGATCTCCGGACAAGTTGCTGGAATTGGAGTCCTTCATCATCTCGAAGCTCTTAGGATTTCAGTTGCTCTGGTTGGGGGTTCAACGCTAGCAGGCTTTGCCAACGTGGACTTGTTGCGTCCTTCGTATGAAGTAGATTCTGCCTGGGAAGCTTTCTGGTCGATCTGGAAAACAGACCACAAGGCTGCAGCCAAAAACTGGATCGACGAGGCTCGCCGGCAAAAGCAAGCGCAAACAAGGCCTCCGCTTCTAGCTTCACTAGCTCCGACAGCTCCTGCTCCGCCAACCGACCCATAGGTCTAGTCTTATAGGGCACTTAAGCATGTACAAGAAGTCTTGTAAAGCCCCTTGCATTAATGAATGAAAAGTTTAAAAACGAGGAACTTGTTTGGATGTTTATTCTTTTAGGTTTTGCCATGCACTACGGAGCTTGACTTCGAAGTACTGGAACTTAACGAAGGGCTCCATCGGCAGTGCTCTGTCATCGAAGGCTTAAGGCCTTATCGACGCTCGCGCTTCTATGTTCCTCGCGGAGATCAAGGGGAGATAGCACCCGAAGTCCACCACGTAGTCTTAGCTTATCTCAAAGAAGAGGAAAAGGAAAAAGCATCTTCATCCTCCGAGTATGTAGACTGGTCTGACTCGGAATACCAGGCCAAAGACCCTGTAGAGGCTTGTTCCGAAAGGTTTCTGACTTTGGCTGAACTTCAAGAGGAGCAGAAAAAACTGTGAGCTTTGAAGAAAAGGAGCACTCGGACTAAGAAGACAGTCCCGAAGGCTTCGAGCTCCGAAGGTCGAACTAGTCTTAGAAGTAGCTCTAGAGGTCGGAGGGGTCTCTGTTTTTATCTAGGCTTAGACCAAAATTTCTCTTGATGTAAGAGTATGATTATCCAATTAATATGAATTGCTTCGAAAGCATCTTGTTGTTCCTAACTCCCCAGCCCCTTCTTGTGGGTGGGGGACCATACGCGTTGCGATAGGGTCCGTCAGACACAATGATTTGTATAACAATTTGATGCTTCTCATAACACTTGGTAATCATACTTTACTTTTTCGTAGAGTTATTCGAACTGTGCGTTCGTATTATGATGTTTATAAGTTTCGGAGCTAAGTTGTACTTGTAAACTCCTATAGCAGTCGCTTAGGACTTTAAAAGTGCTTCATTGGCCGAAGCCGTGAAACCTTATTGCTTGGTCACCTTTGACTCTTTTATAGATGCTTTGAAGTTGGAGGCCAGAAATCTATTCTTTTAAAGTCCTTCGACTCTTCTACGGATCCTAACAAGCCAAAGCCTAGAATCCATAGGCTGGCCACCATCTTTATTTAGAAAGGTACATTATAATTGATTACAAGGAGCCCCTAAGCGTAATAACGTTTAAGGTGCTCCGCATGCCATGCATGCTTCAACTCTTCCCCTTCTAAATTAGCTAATTTAAACGAGTCGGTGCTTCCTGAGCGTAGGATAATATATGGTCCTTCCCATTTATTTCCTAGCTTCCCCGGAGCTATTACACTTCGCAATACTAAATGACCATCTCAAGCTCGTTCAGCTTTATCTTTGGGTCATACCATGTTATTGTTTGGTGTTGGTACTTTGTCAGATTGGCGACAGCTCGAAGCCTTGTTTCTTCTGACATGTCCAGTGAAGTGCTTCTCTTGCCTTCATATCCAGGTTCTACTACGCGAAGGGATCCACCCTTGAGCTCCTTAGAAGTCATGGCCTCATCCCCGAATAGCAGCCTGAATGGGGTGAAGCCTGTGGACCTAGCTTGAGTGGTCCGAATGGACCATAGAATCTTAGGGAGTTCTTCCGTCCATAGCCCCTTGGCCAACCTGACAATCCTTCGATTCAGACTGGAGATAATATTCCCATTGGCTCGTCCGACGGCTCCATTCGATTGTGGATGGCAAACTGCTGCGAAGCATAACTTGATGCCCAATTCTTCACAAAATTCTTTAAAGGTTTCGGCTTCGAACTGGGTTCCATTATCCACAATTAGCTCCCTTGGCTGTCTGAACCTGCATATGATATTTTGCCAGAAGAATTTTTGCACATTTCTTGAAGTGATAGCAGTTAGGGGTTAAGCTTCAACCCATTTAGAAAAATACTCAATTGATACAACTACAAACTTCAAGCTGCCTATTGCCATTGGAAAAGGGCCGATGAGATCCATTTCCCATCGTGCCATTGGCCAAACCGGGTCAATAACTTGAAGTGGTACTGGTGGACGGTGGCTCCGTCTACCCTTCCACTAGCATCCTTGACAGGTTCGAACCAATTCCTCCACATCTCTTACAATTGTTGGCCAGTAGAGCCCCTGCCGAAGTGTCTTTCCTGCTAGAGCACGGGGGGGCAGGTGGCTTCCACATAAACCTTCGTGAATGTCCCGAAGTATATCCTGGCCTTCGGGTTGCGAGATGCATCGGAGTAAGGGACAACAAACTCCGGCTTTGTATAATATCCCATTGATAAGCTTATAATTTCGAGCCCTTGCTCGCAACCCTCGTAAATCCGAACCATCTAGCAAGACTGCGCTACTTTGCAAGACCTCCATTATTGGATCCCGCCAATCTGTAGCTGGGATACAAAGGACTTCTGCGGAGGGTAATTGATTTACTGTAGGCTTGACCAACTCTTCCTAGAAAGCACCCTCCGGGAGGTCCCATGCTCCAGCTGCAGCCTTCGCTAGAATGTCTGCAAGTTGATTATCTGCTCGGGTGATACTTCGAACAGAAAATCCTTTGAGCATTGCCTCTGTCTTCCGGGTTTATTCTAGATACTTTGCCAGATGTGGGTTCCTTGCTTGAAAGCTTTTGTCAACATGCCCTGCGATGACTTGGCAATCTGTTTTAATTATAATCCTTGCTGCTCCAAGTGCCTTTGCCTTTCGGAGGCCTAGCAGGATTCCCTCGTACTCTGCGATATTATTGGTGGTCTTAAAGTTGAGCCTCGTAGAATACATGGCCTTTTGCCCTAACGGCGATATTATTACAGCTCCAGCTTCGGCACCACATGCCTGATAGGCTCCGTTAGAAAAAATTGTCCATAGACCTTCAGAGTGTTCTTTCGGAGACCAAATTGCAGATGGAGACCACTCTGCCACGAAGTCAGCTATTATCTGAGATTTGATAGTTTTTCTCGCCGTGAAGGAAATTCCAAAGGGGGCTAGCTCTACAGCCCATTTTCTGATCCTACCCGTAGAATCTTTGCTCCGAAGCATATCACCAAGGTGATACAAGGTAGGAACGATTAGGTTATGTGCTAGAAAGTAATGCCTTAGGTTCCGTGAGGCCATTACTAAAGCATAAGCAAATTTTTCGAGCTTGGAGTATCTTGTCTTTGCTCCGGACAAGGCTTCTGAGACGAAGTAAACTGGGTTTTGCACCAGCTTTCCTTTAAGCTCAACCTCTCTAACCAATACTGCACTTACTGCAGAGCCCGTTTGTTGGGGGAGATAATCCCGATGAGAGCGGGGGAACGAGGAGGTCCGTACGGTTCAGAAGGGAGACTATCACCAGGCCCCGGGGGAGAGCCATACGTGGGAAGGACCCAGTCAAGGCTGTGCGGGGACAAGATCGCAATCGTCTGTGCCGTGTCGGGCGGCCACTGCAGCACCCGACACGGCGATACGCTGTCAGGATAGGATCTTCTTGTCTGTACTATACAGAGTCTATTTTGTCTATACTTCCGGCTAGTGTCAGGCCATGTCTATACTACTTGTCGGCGTCAGGCCAGCTATCGGTTGGTGGTTCAGAGGCGCCTGGCCTCTCAGGGAGGGTCACCCTATAAATACCCTCCGATTACAGTTGTAATGGACACACGATCCAAGAATATAGAGCATACTGCATTCCTTTACTTCCACTAAGAAAACCTGCTGGTTCGATCCGTCGCACCAACACCATTGCTGCAAGATAAAGAAGGAGAGTTTTTCCGGGAGGGGCACAGTAAGTGTCGACAGGCTTCCGAGGTACTCTTTAATATCATCGATGCTCTTCTGGCACTCTGGTGTCCAGTTGAAACTTTCGAACCCCTTTAGAGCCTTAAAAATTGGAAGGCTTCGTTCGGCTGATCTGGCCAGGAATCTGCTGAGAGCTGTGAGCCGTCCTGTTAGCTTCTAGACCTGCTTCAAATTTTCTAGTGGAGCCATTCTTTGCAATGCACTTATCTGCGTTAGGCTAGCTTCAATTCCCCTAATCGAAACTAAGTACCCTAGCAGTTTTCCTGCTTGCACCCCAAATATACATTTTTCAGGGTTGAGGCGAAGTCCACGTGCTCGGAGGCTCTCAAATGTTTCCGCTAAGTCTAGGCTATGATGGTGCTTTGCAGCACTCTTTATTACAATATCATCCATATAGGCTTCGACATTTCGGCCTATTTGATGACCTAGAGCCTTAGCTATCAGACGTGAGAATGTGGCTCCGGCATTCCGCAAGCCAAAAGGCATTCTTACATAACAAAATACTCCGGATGGGGTTATAAAACTCGTCTTGGCTTCGTCTTCGCGCTTCAGCCCGACTTGATGATAACCAGAGTAAGCATCCAAGAAGCTCAGTAATTCAGAGCCAGCCGTAGAATCCACTAGTTGATCTATTCGGGGCATAGGGTAGGGGTCTCGCGGGCATGCTTTATTTAATGATGTAAAATCAATGCACATGCGCCATTTGCCAGAGCCCTTTTTCCTGAAAAAATCAGGGTTAGCTAGCCACTTCGTGTGAGCTACTTCCCTGATGATGCCAGCCCTTAGCAATTTTCCACTTCTACCTTGGCGAGGTCTGCCCTCTCTGCAGATATCTTGCGGAGCCCCTGCGTACTGGCCTAGCCTTCGGGTTGTCAAGCAAGCTATGCTTGATGATACTCCAGTCAACCCCGGTGATGTCTTCGTCAGTCCAGGCAAATATGTCCAGATTTTGCTTGACTACTTCCTCCAACGAAGCAGCTATCTCCGAAGATAGCCCCTTGCCAAACTGTATTGGGTATTCTCTGCCATCCTTAATATTATCTTCATGACGACATCACCTTCTGGGCTTAGCTTGAGGGAAATGCCCTTCGAGGAATTCGAAGACTCTGGAACCCCTTCCGTGTGCTCTGACACACTGTGCACTTGCCGAGGGTCCAATGGCTGACCGTGGCCATACTCCTTTCTTCGGGCTATAGCTTGGTCTCCTGAGATAGTGAGAACTCTACCTTGCATGGGCATCTTGAGACACAAGTAGTTGTGATGTGCTATAGCCATGAACTGGTTCAACATCCCACGTCAAAAAATCGCATTGTAGGCATATGGGGCATTGACGACATCAAAGATCACCTTTTCCACCCTGGCCAAGGGCCCCTCTCCGAAGGCAACCTCGACGCCTATCTGGCCGAGGGGATCGAGAGGCGGAACTGTGAAGCCTTGGAGTGGGCGGGCCGCCAGAAGTAAATGCCTCTGAGGAATGCACATCTGGTCAAAGGCCTAGGCAAAATGTATATCTGCGGAGCTCCCGCCGTCCACCAGGATCCTTCAAACTTCAACCCCAGCTATATCAGCTGAAATGATCAAGGGGTCGGCATGGGGGAACTTCACCCCCGTAGCATCATTCGAGGTCCCTATGTCCCCTACTTCGCGGACATATTCTCGCCGCTGCCTTTTTGACATGTTTCCGAGGGTCCCCCCCTGCGAAGATGGGCAAGACCACTCGCTTGCCGTGATCTTGGGGATCTTCCTGCTTCGGTGGTGGCATAATATTGGTCACCGGTAGCTACATGGGTGCTTCGGGGATGCCGGCTCGGGCCACGGTTTGCACTGGCTCCGTACGTGCCACTAGAGGGGCTCGATCCGAAGTACCTCGCCTTGTACTTCGTCCAAGGTATTCACCCCGAAAGGTTAATACCGCCTTACACTCCTTCGTGTCATGGCTTCAATTCTCGCCATGCACACAGCAGAAAAAGCTCTAGCGCTTGCCAGCTATTCTTTCATGGGGCTTCGGAGCTCCAACATTGAAGCCTTGCGCCTGCTGAAAGTTGGCAGGTGCCTTCGGTGCAGAGGGTGCAATATTCAACACCTTCGAGCGGAAGTGCTTATTTCCCCGCCTATGATCATTTAAACGATTGTCATGAGGGGTTTGCGGAGAGGTTGGGACTTCGGGCTCCGTCTTCACTTGTCGAAGGGCTGGTGCAGGTCCTGTAGTTCTTCGGAGGCAGCATGGGTGGGAGCTTGAGAGCGGAGTCGATCGGCGGCATCTTGCCTCCACCTTGCCACTTCCTCCTGAAGTCGTGCTACTTGAGTAGCCTCGTCCTTAGGAAGGTCTTCGTCTCCTTCGGAGGGGAGCTCTGGGTCTTTGGAACTGGCGTAGTCGGTTTGGAGCACCGTGGGAGCAGCTCGAGGGCCTCTGGGTGCTCGACGTCCGGCAGCCCCTTCGGGGGTTACCGGTATAACTAAAGGTCCTGCTCCATTGATCTGAGGGGACCTTTTGGGATTATCCGAGGCTAGGCTCCGCTTGGGAGGGGCATAGCTAATGAAGATGAGGTCCAAAGACCGAGGGCTTCGATTGGTTTGGGAAGGCGAGGAAAGGCCTTTGAACTGCACTAGGAAGCCCCATACTAAAGGGTGCGCGGAATCCTGAGACTCCAAAGCTCCCTTCGCAAGTGCTCTTTGAAGTACAGTCAGCAGTAGAGAACTATCTTTTAGAACTAGGTTCCCTAGAGATGGCGCCAACTGTTGGCGTAAAAGATTACGCTAACAGGTTCTCTAAGATTAAGAACTAACAAACAGTGAATTTGTGTTGAGAACTATCTCAAGCCTCCGAATTAGATAAGAGCTTAAGTAGTCCGAAATTGTGTATTGAATAGTTGAGTATTTGATGCGTATTCAGGGTAAGAAGGAGGGTATTTATAGGCAAAAAGTCTAAGGAAAAGACCTATTTACCCCTCAATTATAACCGACATAGTGGAAATTATTTGGTACCCCGAATAGGGTTAAAATAGTAAAATCTACCCGGAGAAGGAAGATAAGGAAAACATCTTATCAGTCTTGTTGTTTTCCACCGAAGCTTCATAGCCTGCGGAGGGTACCTTCGAGTCCTCGAGTCGAAGCATCCTTCGGCATAGAAACTTCGTCACCTCCGGAAATGAACTCAAGCTTTGATGCTAGTAAGCCATCTTTGACTGTTGATTTCTAAAGTCCAGAGGATGTAGTATTTTCCCCCAACAGACATAAACTCAATACTACGACTCTGAAACCAAAACGTGCAAAGGCTAGGGATGGTGTTGGATTGGGGAAAACCTACGACTACAAATTTTTTGTTGGATTTTTCATGGACTATGGGATAAATATGAAATAAATCTAATCTAAGATACATGAACCTGACGGTAAACCAAGCTCTGATACTACTTGATGGAGGAGGGGTGCCGGATCTTCCATCAGGTGGGGGATAAAAAACGATTTTTGGAGAACTCGACGTTGATGATCCGGCTTCCGATTCACGAGATCGGCCATTACAATTGCTACACCACTGCTCCATTGGTTATCAACCAAGCACAGTCTTATTGACCTCACCAAGAAGTCTAATCCTTGCCTGCAAATCTAAGAACACAAACAAGAATGCAGAAAACGCAATCGAACTGAAAATTCTATTGGAATCTGCGAATTGGGGTTCACTTACAAATCCGGCGAAGCGGCGGCGATCAAAGCAACATGTAAAATAAACCCAAAAACCCTAGATGGCTGTATAAACACCTTATATAGTAGTTTAGGATGCACCCCTAATGGGCTCAACTGGATACACGGCCCAAAGGCCCAATAATGTAGAAAACAGCATGCTGATAGATTCTGTACTCTATCTTGTTTTGATGATTCCCGTTGATATAGAATGAATTTTGAGATGAAACCGGTGGCATTGGAAAGGTTTTGAAGCTATCTTTCCGTGGATGGATGGAACGTCAAAAACGGAGTCCGAATGCGGACTAGGCGATGATTTTAGTGCACACTGCTCCTGGAATCCGAGTTGGATACGAATTGTAGTTGGATTGGACTCTCAAATTGGCTTGGACGTCCTTCCTGATTCTTCTCCAACTCTTTGTTTATCTCCAAGTGATTTTCATCATCTCCATGGTTCCTAACAATAATAATAATATTAGGTACTAATTTATTCCTAGGATAATATACTAAGATACTTAGAAACGAGTTGACCTGGAGAGTAAATCTTTGTGCTCGAACTTTAATAATTGGATCTTGGTATTCATGTATGGTTGTATCATTGGTAGTGATGTCCTCATTATCCTCCCCTTGTTTATTTGGAGTTGACCTCGACTCAACATCTATTGGTCTCCCATCGACTTCCATGATAATACAAGAGTTCCATATACATGCATCTCTTCTATTAATCCAAGAAAGTATTTTTGAAATTAAAAATGAATGCATCTCATGGAGTAGCATCTGAAGTTCAAATATTTAAAAATTAAATCTAACATTGAAAGCATGCACCTTAACTTGTTTCCTCACAATCATGATCCTATCCCAACTGGTGATGTTCTCATCAACTAGAGCAATTGATGCCTCCGCCTTCGTATCAGTTCCCGATAGCACACTAGCCTCTGTATTACTTTTTGCCCACCGGGTTCCCGTTCCTTTACTTTATCACTAGTGCTCCTTTTGTGCCACCCGAGGTTCATAACATGCAGGAACAAATGAACATGACGGGAGATCACGTTTTCAGCCGATTGTCCATCACACCACAGGGACGACCACCTCGACATGAAGAAAAGAGAGACAAGCACGAAGACACATCAAAGAGGGTTTCTGAGGCCATCGTCATCAAGGTGGGTTCCCGGGACGTCCCAGTCCTCGATGGGACCCTTTCTAAGCAAGGCGAAGACATTTTGGAGAAGTTGGCTAAGGGGGACATTGTTGGTCTGACTATCGGCCCAAGGCCGGTCCGACTACTCACACTGGTTCGGTCTAACCGGTCTATTACGGCTGGTCTAATCGGCACTTTTCAGGATCCCGACACTGACCGGTCAGACCACCCCACCATGGCCGGTCCGACCAACATGGCCCGGTATGACCGACCCAAGATGGTTGGTCTGACCGACAATATGCAAGAAAATACTTATGCCTAGCGCAAAATCATCGAGGCCAATCTGGGTAATTCTAATTCAGCCAAAAATGCTAGAAACAAGTTTGTGGCTCCTAGTACAAAGCCACAACCGTCGTGGGCACCTCCAGGCATGACCAAGTCCCAAAAGAGGCACCTACAGCGTCTTCGATCCCACGAGATGAGAGAGAAGAAGTTTGAGGATGAGTGGGACACGATCTTTGAGGAGATTCGTCCCGATCAGGACCCAAGCAGGTATGGAACCACATGCCAGTTGCGGTGGACAACTCAGCTCCAACTCCAAGTGACGAAGACGATTACATGTTAGACGATGACTACACACCCTTCTCGGAGGTACTACTCCCTTAACCGATGGATGTGAATGTGGTCATGCTTCCCACTAAGTTTGGGTTGCTAGACAATGACGCCGAGGTCACTCAACTAAACCTCGGCCCGCGTGAGGTAGTGTTCAAGAATCCCGAGGAGTTGGATCGTCACTTGAGGCCCCTCTACGTTAGAGGACACCTCGATGGCAAGTCGACCTTTAGGATGCTCGTAGATGGAGGAGCCACCGTAAACCTTATGTCGTACTCTCTTTTGAAGAAGCTCGGTAAGGATGAGGAAGACCAACCTGACATTGAACGACTTTAACGACAAGAGCTCCGAGGCGTAGGGCGTACTTTCTATGGAGCTGACGGTGGGAAAAAAGACGTTGCCTACGACATTCTTCGTGGTAGACATGCAAGGTAACTATAGTGTACTACTCGGGCGTGATTGCATTCATGCAAATTGTTGTATTCCTTCTACGTTCCATTAGTGTTTGATCTAGTGGGATGGAAACGATGTGGAGGTTGTACCAATTGACACTTCGGCTCAGGTTGCTTTGGACGATGTGTCCATAGATGTCATCCATGATAAGGTAGAGTGCTTGTCAGGTTGAGACCTCTCAGACTATGATTTTGTCAACATGTTTGAGGGGAGGTTTGTTCAAATCTCTATAAAGTCGGCATGCAGAGTAGCGAAGCACAGTGCTACCAAGGTAAGTCCATATGAGTTGGTGTATCGACAAGAGGCCATTTTACCGGTAGAGATGAATCTTGCCTCTTAGAGGTTGCTTAAGCAAGATGGCTTATCGTTCGGTGATTATGAAGTCTTGTTGAAGGATAGCTTGGAAGAAGTGACCGATAAGAGATTGATATATCTAGAGGCTATAGAAAGAGGCAAGAGAAGAGTGGCTAGAGCTTATAATAAAAGGTGAAAGTACAATCGTTCTAGGTTGGTGACAGTTCGGAAGACTATTTTGCCTTTAGGTACTAAAATCCTAAAGTTTGTTAAATGGTCACCTAGTTGGGAAGGTCATGTTAAAGTTGTTTTGAAATCGCTCTAGGTAATGCATATTTGTTAGAGTCCTTGCCAGGAGAGCGATTTTGTAGAGCTCTAAATGGTAGATATTTGTAAAAGTACTTCCCAAGTGTGTGGCAAGATGCTTGAGGTGTCTTGAGCACAAAGTGTATATTGCCCTTAGCTCGTTGTGCTTTTGGCTCACTAATTTGCCAAAAGGCAGGGGGCATGTGTTGATAGCAAAAAAATGGCATTAATGGTCAAAATTATCAAAATGTTGAAATTGGTAAAATTGACCAAAAATATGTGGTTCCTGGCACAGGCCGATCTGACTGGCCATAGTAGGCCGGTCTTACCGGCCATGTTATCCTGGTCCAACAAGCCATATGGGCACGGTTAGACTGGCCCAGTACGAGTCTAAACCAATTTAATTGGTTTTAGGTTGTTTTGATCTCTGATCAAATCTTAACGACTTGGACACGTACTTTATTCAATTTAGAGTAGAATTAAAGTCCAGGAATCTTAAGACCACCCCCTATAAATATAGGTGCAATGCCGATTTAAAAGGACTCTCTCCAATTCAAACCAATCTAATCTACTATTCCTTTGAATCGTTCTTTTTTACTTTTACCCTTCCTCGCCCTAGGAGTAGCCATAGCACGTCCATATTTGTTAGTTTGCACTATAAACCATCCGTCCACCTCGTCGTAATCGCGGTAATCCTTGTCGATTCACTTGTGAATCATACCTTTACTCCCTGTAATGCATTTTTATCGGTTTTTATCGATAATTTTGTCTCTTGGAAGAATTGCTTATAATTTTGTGTGTTTTGCGGGGGCTAAGGTTCTCCTCTTCGCAGCGAAGAACCCCTGCACCAAGCTACCTTCATTTGTGCAATTGCCGACGAGACGAGGAGATTGGGGCCTTGCCTGTTGGTCTGATCGACCAACTCTTGCTGGTCTGACCGCACTATGTCGGCACTCGCCGGTCTGCCCGACGGAGCACGGTCGGTATGACTGCCCGCGTGCAAGAGATTCGGTGGCACCCCCTCTGCATTTCGGTCTAACCAGCCCCCCTTTGTCCATTTTGATTGCCTTTTCACACTTCAGCCAATTAGATTGCATCCTTGTGGTGTGGTTTAATTTCCTCGTGACTCCACCCATATTTTCCCTTGTCACAGTCAAGGGTCATCGGAATGCGGCGTCGGCATCGTGTGACATTTAGTGGGCCACCCCTAGGCGTTTATGCGCTTTTGGATCGCCGGATTGATGTCACTGACATTTTGCACTTTGATAGTAGATTTTAGTGTCAACACATGGTTTTCCGGACAATGCTGACATGTACAAGAAGCAAAGAAGGTCTGGAGGAATCGATGTGGAGGTGCTCTCCACAAAGATCAAGAGGGATCTGTATGAAGATATCATGAGTAGCTTAGCTTGACAAAGTATTATCCTACTAGACCAAGCTATAGTACATAGCCCTCCTCGTGCGAGAAAGAGAAGTTGTGCATCAAGAGAGGACGAGCAGCGATTGACATGCCATGGTTTGGAAGACACCATCTATCGGCTAACTGAACCAACCATGTGCAAGCTTATCATAAAGCCCACAGGGGTTCAGATTGAGGTGACAAGGGGTGTGATCTTTACATATCAACATGAGATACACAACTTGCCGATAAATGAGGGATTTGTAGTGGTGTCTATTGATTTTGTGCACCCTAATGCGGAAGACATCCCACTGCCTATTCCTCCGGATGATGAAATCACCACCCTTCGTGCTGCCCATTGCACAAGGGTACAGTGGAAATGAGTGGATATTTTGGTCAATGTCGAGACTATTGCAAGCCAAGCTTTTCCTCAACCTTGTACTACTGAACCATTCACTTTTCAGCCACCTATTTATCAACCTCTAGTTGCTCCACATATTGTTGTTGCACCTCTTGCAACTACACCTAACAAGCCAGGTAAAAATGTCATCAATGTGCTACCAACAAATAAGCCAACGATTGTACACAAAAAAACAAATAAGGTTGGTGCCACAAAGACTGAAAAAGTGGCGAAGCCTAAGGTGGTGTCAGCGTGGACTCTTGCAAATGCTAAGTACGAAAAAAGAAAGAACATTCTACCTTAAGATCAGTTAATAAGGGGAGGGAAAGCCTTAATTGGCCTCCATCAATTATAGCTCAATAGATGCAAATAAAACTAATGTTCGGTCATTGTAACATACAAGAAAAAATTCTAGACTAGCAACGAATATTTCTTGTTTTGCTTCAATGATCTATACAATATTTTTAACTTGGATGCTCTTGACATTAGCTTGTTGTGGTGCTGGACATTGTAAGTTAATTAACCTATATTTTCTATTAAAGTCGACACATCATTATGTGGTATTAATCCATAGATGTTAGCAATATCAACAATAGGGATCGATAGGATGTCCTATGTCAACTACGTATTTAAGTTACTCGCCACATGCATCGCAAGAGAGCAACATATAATGGCCATACACCACTTGACTGGACATTATGTCCTACTACTCATCGGCCCCAAGTGGAAGATCGCATGGTACATTGATTCGGCAAGACCAAAGGGACCGAATGGTGAGCGCATTGAGAGGAACTTCTCAGTAGTCAAAAATTTAATCGACGAGTAAGGTTTTATTCACTTTATTACAAGTTCAACCTTTAACCTATTATTGCTTAACTCAAACTTGTTCTACCTCATTACAGATCTTTCGAATCCGCTGCCTGTGTCCATAAACCAAAAGAAACGGAACACATACAATTTGTCATAAAACCACACTGCATGTAAGTCTCTAAATGTTTACCCATTCAAATTTAATGTGTTGTCCAGACTAATTGTGTATTTCCATAACATTGCTGCAGTCAACCTCCTGGAAACCAGTGTGGGTTTTATGTTGCACTCCATATGATGTTGGCCATGATGATAGCGAATCTTAAATTAGAAATTTGAAAAAATGTCATCACAATTTTCTGTAATTTGAAACATGCCACTGTCGGTGACACACCGATGGCATATTTCAAAACTATGAAAATTGTGATGGCATAGAAAAATTTAACACATATTAAATCACCCAACGTAAGATATTATTGTGAGATTTGTTCTTTTGTTTCATTTACTTTTCACTTATGTAAACATTGACTGATGTCAAAAACTCAATTTACAGGAATCCAACCTACCTGAAGGAAGTCTTAGCGATATTGAGTTGTCGGAGATTCGTTCATGACTATCAGTATTGCTTGTGCAAGAAGTCTTCACATAGATTGGTGCTTTCCATTATAACGGCTAGAATTAATGTTTCAATTTTTCATGTAACGCTTGCAAACATTTGTTAAAACATATGGAATACAATTTTTTATGGATGCTTTGTTTGTGCAATGCAATCTATGATGGTGGTATTCTGTGATGAATTATGTGTTGTATTTTTTGTGATGAATTATGTGTTGTTTGCAATTTAAAAAGTTGGCTGCCAAATCCTAGCTTTGATTCAGGATGTAGCATAAAAATGATTATTTTTTAAATATGACCATAACAAAAAATAATATTTTATTAAAAAAATTTAAATCTGGTACTCGATTTTTGGAATTTGCTAATCTAGCCTACCTCCGGCAAATGGACTACCGAACGTGGCCACGTCACGCCACGTTCAGCATTGCATCGGTTGAACATGGCCACGTCAGCCTGGTTCGGCCGTTATAGTGTCGAACGTGGCAATAACTAGGCCACGTCAGAGCCACAGTGTCTAGCTGGGCCGAACGTGGGTGATGTGGCCACGTTCAGCCTGGCTAGCCATTGCGGTGCTGACGTGGCCTTGCCGTTGCCATGTTCGGCACTACAACGGCCAAACCAGGCCACATCAGCCTGGTTTGGCCGATCAATTGCCGAACTAGGCTCTATAAATAGGGGCCCGAACAGCCCCTTCTAAGCACACCATGTGCACTTGTCCACACATCCCATGCCCCAAAGTTTCCTACTACCCTGAGGTAATTATCTTAGTTTTTTATCTTTATTTATTACAATAATTAGGTAGTTTAATCAATTCAAGATTTCATTGACATATTAGAATAATGTACTATATTTTAGAGAAAATGTAGACATATTATGAATAGATTGAATTTATGTTGACATACATTTGTAGATGGTGAAGAAGGATATAGCGACTCATGGGCCCGATGGTTGTCACCATCCGCCGTAAGGTGTCGAACCCCCCCCCATGTGTTTCTGTGGATACACATATAAATTCATGAGAAACCAGGATGACCTCACCTATGAGATGAGGTATTGGAAGTGTGCAAACTACTGTTGGACTCTGGAAAAGCCAAAGCCAAGGTCAAAGTGTCGACCACGTGCAAATAAACCAGTAATAATATTTTTTTTCTATTTTTTTCTATTTGTCTTGAATCAATCACTTACAAGATGTCTAATAATATTAATGTGTGTAGGTAACTCCTCCACCATCGCCACCTCTGCTATGTGACTTTGTTGAATTGATCGACAAAGAGATTGATCCAAAGGAGTGGGCAGATCTTACGAGGACCCATGTGTTCAACAGGGAGCTCTTTAAGATGAGATGCACTTGGGAGGAGGAGCGCGAGGAAGAATTTAAGAGGAGGGAGGAGGTAGAGGGCAAGGCGAAAGAGGAGCACAAGGTTGATAGAGAGAGGAAGTGTGAGAGGGATCGTCGTGAGCATGCAGCGGGACTAGAGGCCATAAGGAAAGGAAAGTACCATCAGTGCACTCAGTAGGCATGTAGTGTATCTTTTATTTTTAAACTTGTGTTGTACCGTGTTATGTTGTGTACTCCCTTATGTGTTATTCGTGATTTACTATTTTAAATTTTTGTTGTACCGTGTTATGTCAAGTATTGTTTTAATTAGTACGTAATTTTCACGTTGACCTATTTGAGTTTCATCATAAAATTGCTCGTAGATGTTTTTCCTCAAATGTTTGAAGAAAACTACGTAGGTCCATACAAATAGTTTAACATGGTTTGATAGTACAACTTTCATCCTACTGATTTTTCAGTTCTCTCTCTTGCCTAGCATGTTTTCATTGCTCTTTGTACCTAAGTTGTTTCTGCATGTTGTATTCCCTCTGTTGTATGTCCTTATCACTCCATCTTGCACTCCTCGCTCGATCATCAACTTCAATCCTTCTAGTTTTGTACTCGGGGTGACTTTCTGCCTCTGTGATGGAATCATCCTCGTATGTAGCTTGTGTTACATCTATCCACCAACAGAATTGAGCAAACCCAATGAATCCCCCACTTGGGTTTGTGTGCATCAACTCTCCATAGACACTCTTGATTCCCGCACATGATGTCATAGGTAGTAGTGTTTGACTTCTTAACTCGAAATGACCATCGCAATGACAATGACCATGCTTTCACGGCATGTTGCACTGCATCCTTAGTAGGATACACAACAACCACGTGCACCTTATTGTGTGCATACTCCCAAGGAGTTTGATGCCCATCACCGATAGCAATACCATCAAAAATTTCTGCTTCCCACTCGTTGGGAATTGGAATGTCTGTCTCTTCATCATCATTGTCATTCTCATCGTCTTCTTTCTCAGAGTTCTCGTCTCCACCTTGCTCTAGAGCTTCCTCCAAAGGTTCATCCTCTCTCTCTCAAGAAACACAACTACGTCCTCTATTTCCTCCCCTTCATCAGCCTGCCCTCCAGCAGCCCGTTGTACATTTGGGGTTAGAGCTACGACATCCATATCGGGGATATCATCATGGACTTAGCTTCTCTCACCGACCTCTATTTGTATGCCTGACCGAACAACTTAATCCGTTGTCATGTCTACATTTGGATTCACACGAGGAGTGAAGTAGACTAGCAAAATTTGTTCTCAACCTTTTTATAACACTCTTTTAACATACCCCCTCCACATGTTGCTCGAGGTAATAGGAGCCATCTCCCAAAATCACCCTTAGGCCACACGGCTACACCGGGCATAAAGATGCAAATCCCATTGCTCCATATCTAACCAAAACATTCCATACAACCACTTCTAAATATTTCAAATCCCACATTCTTCCACCTGACTTAAACTATTCTCGGTAAATTGAAAAATACTAAGATCAGCACCGACTTGACCCATAACTACTTTACCATCTCCATAGTAAATCCTAAATGGTGTTCTATCGATAATGCTAGAAAACATTAAGTTCACAACACAATTACGTTCTATACTAAGACATGTGCACAACAACCCTAATTTATCTCTAAATTGACCCTCCATTATCTAAAAAATAACATACATTACATACAAAACATATGTAAATTTAATATACGGTACTCATCAAAATGGTTTAAATTGTAAAGCATATGTACAAAGTAAAATGAAATTGCACCTAAACTACTACGAGTCTACTATTAAATTAATATTAAAGTACTCCTAATTTACTTCTAAAATACTACAAAACTACTACATAAATAGTATTTGTTGGGGGAAAATATTTCATCCTCAACATCATGTTAAAACCTCTACATCAACGCTGCCAGAAGACAAAATAAAGTTATAAGCTTTGATCTCCGAAGGTCCTAAAGCATCAAGACTTCGCTGCATTCGAAGCCTTCTATAATAAAAGTCTCTGCAAAGGCTTCAGCATAATGAAGAATCCCGGAACCTCTTTACCCGGAGGGGTACTACTAGCAAGGATAGAAGAATTACTTTCTCACTGTGGACTTAGTCTTTTACCCTTTTAACCCTACAAAGAGTATTAAACAATATTTTCTAAGTCAGTTGTAATTAGAGGGTAAACAAGTCTTTTCCTAATGTATCTTGTCTATAAATACCCCTCTTCATTCTGAAATAGGTATCGAATACTCAAATATTCAATATACACTTCGAACTATCTCAAGCTATTATCCAATTCGAAGGCTTGGAATAGTGCACATAAGCAAACACTTTGTTTGACAGTCTTTAAAGTTTACTAAACCTGTTAGCATAATCTTTTGTGCCAACAGTTGGCACCATCCGTGGGGAACCTAGTACAAAGACTTCGTTCTCTACCAATCCTTTCCTAGAGCCATGCCTCCTAAATGGAGCCTAGGCACTAGTCCCCTCCTAAGGTCTTGCCGGACCTCCGGATTAGGATCTTCAAACACCACCGAGGTCGGAGGGCCCTCCGTGGTCCCCCCACGGCAAACTCCAAAAGTGAACACTCACCCTTGACCATACGAAGCCCCTCCTATGGCTTCCTCTGTGCTTTGGACTAATTTCATCAGTTCTTAAGAACCAGAGGGCCCATCCAGAGGAAATGAAAGCCATCCAGATGATGGGGCAGCCTAGATGGCTCTGCTTCAGGCTGAGGTAGAAAGGTGGAGGCAAGAAGCTACTGATAGGTTTCGCCCTCAAGCTAGCCCCATCATCCCAGAGACGCCCCAAGACGATGACCATGTCTACTATCTTGAAGCCTCTGAGGTCCAGAGAGGCAACGAGAATGCCTCCTTCGACGACGAATCTCTGTTGTACATAGACCTGCAAAAGGTGCACTTTGACCCAAAGTTTCGAACTTCGAAGTTGTGCAAGTACACCGAAGAGGAAGACCCTGGAGAATTATCCCGCTCCTATGCTCTTGGAATTGAAGCTAGCGGAGGGGTTCGAGACACAATGTCCAAGTTTTTCTCCCTTGCGCTCGAAGGGGTGGCTCTTTGTTGGTTATGGTCTCTAAAACCAGGATCAATTAAGTCTTGGGAGCAGCTGAAGAGAAAAATCATGAGCAATTTTCAAGGGACCATTGTGGCCCCAATGTCTACAGGAAGTCTTTTTCAGGTGAAGCAGCAGCTCGGAGAAACTCTGTGATAATTCTCCAAGCGCTTCGCTCATATGAAGTCTCAGATAAAGGGGATGTCTGCATCATCCGTTGTCGACGTAGTACGCAAAGGTGTCACGAATGCGGGCCTTCTCGACAAGCTTCACCAGAAACATATTTCTTCAGTAGTGCATTTAATGGCCTACTTCGAGCAATATGCCAAGTTAGAAGAAGGATGGCTTCGAAGAACTACTTCATCTTCATCGACCTTCCTTCAAGAAGTCAAGACTGAGCCGAAGGCCAAAAGCTCACCACAAGTGTCTCTCTTCGAAAATAATCAGCATGATGGACGAAGAGGACGAAAGCATTCCCGCTCCAAGGTTCTAAATATCGCTCCTTCTACTTCAAAATTGCCACCTAAATATCAACAGGCTTAGGGCAAGAAGGCTAGCGGCTCAAGGCCACAAGGGAAGCCATACCACTGACGCATGCAAGTCCATATTAGCTCCGCGGAGCGAATATCTCGGGAGGAGTTCTTGTCAAGGCTCTACTGACCGAGCCCCTCCCGCGACATGTATGGAGCCCGTACAAGCTGTCGGGTATGTGCACAGTTTTGAAGCCCCAAGACAATCTCCGGTGTCCAGTGTTATGCCACCACCGAAGCAAGAAGACACCCAAGATCGTGCGAAACGGGTCGTCCTGCCCATCTCTAGAGGAGGGACCCAGAGTGATATGTCGAAGCGTCAGCGGAGGGAGTATGTGCGTGATGTAGGGCACATTGGGACCTCGTCGTCAGCAGCTGAAATTCCTGAGTGGTCTCATGTGTCCATATCTTTCTCCGCAGTTGATTCAGCTGGAATTAAATTCCCCCATGCAGGCCCTCTTGTTATTACAGCTGACATTGTAGGAACCAAGGTCAGGCGAGTGTTACTCGATGGTGGAAGCTCCACAGACATCATCTTCATCCAATTATGCATCCCACAGAAGCATTTACTTCCAGTGGCTCGTCCGCTACAATGTTTTGCAGGCCCTCCTCTCGATACCCTCGGCCAAATAGGCCTCGAGGTCGCCATCGGAGAGGAGCACCTGGCCAGATTAGAGGAAGATATCTTTGACGTCGTTGACGCCCCTTATGCTTAAAATGTTATCTTCAAAGGGGGGATGTTGACCCAGCTCAGAGTCGTAGCACATCATAATTATTTATGCTTGAAAATGCCCACGCAAGGAGGAGTACTTGTGATCCTCGGTGACCAAGCTGCAGAGCGGAGGGCGGAGTACGACCATGGCCCACATGTTGATTCTAGGCAAGTAAATAATGTGCAAGACCATTCAGAGGATGCTTCATTGTCTAGAGACCCTTCAAAGATCCCCTCCATCAAGCCGAGCCCAGAAGGCGAAGTTGTAACAAAGATCATCGTCAAGGATGGCAAGGACTATCCCATCCAATTTGGCCAGGAATTGCCTCTAGAAATTGCCACTTCACAGGAAGAAGTGGTTAAAGACAATCTGGATGTATTTTCCTGGTCAGACGAAGATATTCCCGGAGTCGACAGAAGCATTATCGAGGACAGTCTGCTCGGCAACCCAAGGGTTCGACTTGTTCGCCAAGGGCTCCGCATGTTGTCAATAGAAAGAGCAGATCTCACCAAAGCGGACGTTGAAAAGTTATTAAAAGCTGGGATCATTAGGGATGTGGCCCACACGGAGTAGTTAGCCAACCCCGTCTTTGTCAACAAAAAAGCCTCCGAAAAGTGGCGCATGTGCATTGACTTCACATCTTTGAATAAAGCATGCCTACGTGACCCCTACCCTATGCCCCACATTGATCAACTCATCAACTCTACAGCTGGCTCTAAGCTCTTAAGCTTCCTCAACGCGTACTCCGGATATCATCAAATATGGTTAAAACGCGAAGGCGAAGCAAAGACAAGTTTCATAACTCCTTCGGGAGTGTTTTGTTATGTCAGAATGCCCTTCGGCTTAAGGAATGTCGGGTCAACTTTTTCAAGATTAATTGCTAAGGCTCTAGGTCACCACATAGGCCATAATGTTGAGGCCTATATGGTTGACATTGTAATAAAGAGTGCTTTGAAGCACCAACATAGTCTAGACTTAGAAGAAACTTTTGAGAGCCTCCAAGCATGTGGAGTTCACCTCAACCCCGAGAAGTATATCTTCGGGGCTAAAGTAGGAGAATTGTTATGGTATTTAGTTTCGAGTAGAGAAAACAAAGCTAGCCCAACGCAGATAAGTGTGTTGCAAAGGATGGCTTCGGTAGATAATTTGAAGCAAGTCCAGAAGCTTGTCGGACACCTCGCAACCCTTAGCAGATTTTTGGCAAGGTCCGTAGAGTGGAGCCTCCCAATATTCAAAGCTTTGAAGGGTTCCGTAAGCTTTGCCTGGACACCAGAGTGTCATAAGAGCTTTGATGAAATTAACGACTATCTCGACAATCTTGCAACACTTACTGTGCCCCTTGTAGACGAAACTCTCCTTCTTTATCTTACAGCCACAAGCTCCGCTGTCAGTGCAATACTTGTTCGAGAAGTGCACTTCAATGGAAAGCTGGTGCAGAATCTGATATACATCGTATCGGAAGCTTTATCCGGAGCCAAAAATCGGTACTATGAGCTCCAGAAATTTACTTACGCCTTGGTAATGGCTACGAGGAAGTTACGACATTACTTTTTGGCACACAATGTAATTATTCCAACTTCATACTGTTGGCGTAAAAGATTACGCTAACAGGTTTCTGTAGAAAAGAAACTAACAAACGAAGTGTTTGCGAAGCAAACTGTTCTAAGCCTCCAAAAGGATAATAACTTAGAATAGTTCGAAAGTGTGTATTGATTCACTTGTAATCGGTCCGTATTACAGGGTAAAATGGGGGGTATTTATAGGCCCAAACATTAAGGAAAAGACCTATTTACCCCTCTATTACAACCGACATTAAGGAAACTATTTGGTTTCCTTAATAGGGCTAAAATGGTAAAAGACTAATCTAATAGGATAGAAGATAAGTCTTCCATCTTAGCTGGCAGAAAAGATCCTGGAAGGCTTTGGTTCGAAAATATACTTCGAACCAATGCCAGTCTTGGGACTCCGAACGAAGTTCCAAGCCACCTTCGAAGATGATCTTCGGACTATCTTCGAACTGGTTGACTGTCTTCATGTTGCTTTGGCAATAACCCCGAAGATGGGATATTTTCCCCCAACAGTAGCCCCTCGAATACGCTTCTCCGTTCGACCTGTAACGTTAGGAGAGCAGTATACGGAAAGAAAAGATAACCAATCATAGGGGTTATTGATTTTTGTTTTATCTCCGAAATACATGAAGATATGAACTTCGAATCAGTCATAAGGTAATTACTTTTCGAACTATCTTAGAACTGACTCAGGAAGTTCGAAAGTCTTTTTAGACTTAGAAAATGTAGCCGTTAGTTTCTGTTTCTAACGGAGTTATATGAGGCGTTATTTTCGGAGGAAAATAACAGGCGGGAATGCGAAAAGGCAGAGCCCAAACGGTAACAAACGGAAAGTTTTAGGCTATAAATAAATAACTCTGGAACTTACTCGATTACCTTTTCACCGCTCGCTCCCAGTCAAAAGCCTTTTGAGTTCTTGAGTTCTTGAGTTCTTGAGCCCTAACTTTCGAGTTCTTGAGCCCTAGTTCCCATTCTCTCAAGTTGATCCGGCAATCGCGATGGTGAAGACCAAAGGATCTGCGCCACCTTCGACCTTGGCTCGGCAGCAGGCAGCCGCAGCAGCAGCGGCGGCAACATTGGCGGCGGCACCCTCAAGGCAGGCGGCAATGTTCATGGCGGCAGGGGGGAGAAATCCCCAAATCCCCGATGACCAAGGTCTGTGCCCTCCATCGACCAAATATTTGGATCAGTCCTTTGAATTGGGACCTTCGACCTGCAAAAGAGAGTCCTTGGCAATCACAGCAGGGGGTAAGATTAGCAATGGGGTAATGATTCGGAAGCCGGGCAAAGAATCAATTCCATCACCGAGACCCGGAGAAGTTGTGGTGTTCGAAGCTTTTTTCGAAGCGGGCTTGGGCCTCCCTGCTGTAGATTTCTTGGCCGAAGTTCTTGACTTGTTTCATGTAACCCTCCCCCAGCTGTCTCCGAATGCTGTAGCTAGATTAGCTATCTTCGAATGGGCTCTGAGAGCCGAAGGTTGTGAGGGGAGGGCTGAAGTCTTCGCAGCACTGCATAGAGCAACTTGTCAGCCGAAGACTTCCGTAGGCTCCGGAGGTGAAAAGGTATTGGTTGCCTTCGGAAGCATCAATTTTAGGCTTCGTGATGAATATGCACTGCAATTCCCTGCCAAGGCCATCAATGCTAGATGGTACACCGATTGGGTTCTGAGGTGGTTTTATGCTGAAGTTGGAGTGGGTAGTCCTCTGGCTGGTCCCCTCAAGGAAATCCAGTTCCGAAAGGAAGCCTTAGTGCAACCTGACGAAGGTCAACTCGAAGCTCGCCTCAACTTGCTTCAGAAAATCAGCAAAAGGTTGAGCATGCGGGACTTAGCCGAAGAGTTCATCGGACTTCAAATTCCTCCGTTGATGGCCAACTGGCCTATCGCCTTCGAAGATGACTCGGAAGGCGGTCTTCGCAAGTTAAACTATACTTCGAGCCCTGCAGGTAACTTCGAAACCAACATGCATAATACATATTTACTTCGAAGAAAGATTAACTTGAGTTATTTTTTAGCTTCTTCAGCCCCTATTACTTCAGAGCAAATTATAAGGGCTTCGGAGAAGATCTTGGGTGCTCCAACTCCGTCAGAAAAGGAATGGCGAATCAAATTAGTCGGAAGTTGGGAGCGATCTAACAGAGTATGGGGAATGTTGGAGTTAACTCCACCCCCTCTGATGGACTGGGTGCCTCAAGAGAAAGGACCCAAGAAGAGAGTAGCCGAAGCTGGAGCCTCTAGCTCCGCAAAGACTCCGACGAAGAAGGTGGCTCGGAAGCCGAAAAACCTCGCACCTTCGAGCTCAAGAGCTTCGGTTTCTAGCTCTAAAGAAGACGAAGGTATTTTACTAGTAAGATTAATTAACGAAGATGCCTCTCAACAAAGTATTCATATTGAAGACAATGCAGGTATTCCGGAACCTCAAGCCAACATCGAAGAAGTAAGAGCTCCGGATACCCAGAGAGAACAAAACGAAGCCCCTATGGGTGTGAATGAGGCCGAAGTGCCTGCGAACATACCGGAGTCTGGAGACAATGTTGATCAACCAATGACTTCGGTAGTTCAGGAAGACACAACTCAGGCCGGAGTTTCAGTGGATGAAGGGGGAGTCGAAGTCACTATGGCTTCGATTCTCGAAGAAGTAACGAGGGCTCTTCAGGACGATGCTCCTGTAGCCCAAGATTTAACGGCTGATTCGGATGAGGACTACACTTATGATCCTCCGATCAGCCCGGTGCTCGATATTCCAGAGAATATCGAAGGTAAATTTTGCTTAATTCTTATCAATTTTTGCAGAATTATACAATATGTAATATTTTTGGTTTTTCAGAGCCTCCTGTTGTCGAAGTATCCCTCGAAGATACAACTCTAAGACCTTCGACAACTTCGGGGCCGCAACCGGGAGTTGCTCTACCGGGGCCTGGAAGAGGAAAAAGACACATCGAGCCCCTCCCAGCTCAAGGATCGACTTCATCTGAGTCAACGGACGAAAGTGAATCGACTGAGGGGGGGCCATCTTCTGAAGTTCCAAAGGCCTCGGAAGAAACCTCCGGACCTTCGCTAAGCAGGGCTGACCAAAAAGCTTCGAAACTGGTTCCTCTCATAACTCCTTTTTTGGAGGAGAAAACCGGACTTGGGACTTTGGTTAAACCTTTGGGTGAAGCCAGTCGCCAAGTCGGGGAAACAGAACTGGTAGCCCGTTTAAGCAGAGTGAAGGGTTCGGAGCTTAACCTTGCTGTGGAAAGAGCAGCTTATCAGGTATAAAGCATCTTCGAACCAAATAATGAATTATATATGAATAATTTCTTATTCTCGTTTTTTCTTTTTCTTAGCAAGCAGTCTTAGCCCGCGCTGCAGCTTTGTCGAATGAAAACGAAATTGCTCAACTTCGGGAAGAGAACGAAACTCTTCAAAGAAATCTTAACTTCTCCGAAGGTCGAGTATCTCAAATGGACAATGTGATAATAGCAGAGCGAAGGGCTAGGCAAAGTTTGGAAGCTGCGAGGAAAGAGCTCGAAGCAGAAAGAGTTGTGCTTCGAGCGGAGATTGAAAGACTGCGGACGGAGGATGCTGCGAAGGACTCTGCACTTGTAAGGCTACAAGAAGAGGCTGGCCAACTCCGAACTCAAAAGAATGCTTTGACTACGGAGAACGCTCGAATCTCCGGAGTTTTAGCTGAAACAACTTCGGCCAAGGATATGCTTACTGAAGAAAAGGTTAAGTCCGAGAAGGTGGCTTCGGAGGTCATTGAACAAATGTTAGGTGTCTTGGAGTACTTCGGTACTACTGGATCACTACCTTCGGATGACAATGTAACTCTGCTGCGCCGGCTAAAGAGGATCCAAGGAGCAGCGAAGCAAATGAAGACGGCAGGCATACGTTACGGAGAACTCTCCGGACAAGTGTCTGCCCTTGGAATACTTCGCTACTACGAGGATTTGGGCCGATCAATCACTCCGAGCGCACAGGGCTCCATCATCTTCGACGACGACCGACTTTTAAAACCTTCCGAAGGTGTAGCTGTTGCTTGGCGAGCCTTCCAGACTTCATGGAGAGCCGAAGGTCGATCTGCGATCAAGGCTTGGATTGACGAAGGCCAACGCCAAAAGCAAGTTCGGAGCCAAGCTTCGAGCAGTCAGCCTCCTCCGAACCCGCAGGTTTAGGATTATTTAGGATTTTTTGATTATGTAAAGCTGATGCTTGTAAATATTTATCAATGAAAATCTTGTTTGTCATATTTTTAGGCTTTGCCTCTTATAGAAGATGTCGAAGTGTTAGAGCTTAACAGCGAACTTCGCTCACTGTGGAACACCTTCGAACTTCTAAAGAGTTATAAGCGTCCTCGATTTCTTATCCCTCGAGATGACTCCGGCGTTATTGCGCCCGAAGTAATCAAAGACATACTGTCTTATATTAAAGAGGAAGATAAAGAGAGCGACGCAAACACCTCGTCTTCTGAAGACACTAATTGGTCCGAAGACGAAGGTGAAGCCCAAAATAAAAGATCTGAAGATCTTAGAAGCTGGGAGAGAAGCCCCGAGCGGCTTCGAACTTGGGCCGAGCTTCAACAAGAACAGAAGGATTTTAGAGCTTCGAAGGGAAGGAAGAGAGTTAAACGTAAAGTTCTTAGAACTTCCGATGTTGGAACTAGTCGTTCCACCCCTAGCTCTCGGGACCGAAGAGGTCTCCGATTCCTTCTTGGTATAGATACCAATTTTTCATAATGTAATTTGTAAATACATTTGTTTTGATAATGAATGCCGATTTAAAATTGTCTCCATATTTACTAGCCCCTCTTTGGGTATAAGCAACTTCGAACTGTATTCGAAGATGGTTATGCGCAAAGAAAAAACTTCGGAGTACAATTTTTTGGGGGTTCGGAGCCCCTCTGTCATTTAAAGATTTTTTGAAATCTTATGAAATGTCTTCGACTATCTGTAGTCGGAAGAATGGTAACTTGGTACCTTTGTTTGCTTTTATGAAAGAGATCAATTGAGATAACTTCCAGGACACTTTAATGTCTTAAAAATTTTTGTCACTTTGGACGCATATGAACAATCATTTGAAGCTCATGGCTTAAATGCTGCTTTGCTTTAGCCACCTTCGGCTGTTTTTTGCGGAAATCTACCAGCCGGAGCTTGGATTTTGCAGAAAATGTAGCCACCTTCGGCTATTTTTGCAGAAGTCTACCAGCCGGAGCTTGGACTTCGTAGAAATTGTAGCCACTTGGGCTCTTTTTTGCAGAAGTCTACCAGCCGGAGCTTGGACTTCGCAGAATTTGGCCACTTGGGCTCTTTTTTGCAGAAGTCTACCAGCCGGAGCTTGGACTTCGCAGAATTTGGCCACCTTCGGCTCTTTTTACGGAAGTCTGACAAGCTGCAGCTTGGACTCCGCAGATTTTGGCCACCTTCGGCTCTTTTTACGGAAGTCTACCAGCCGAAGCTTGGACTCCGTAGAGTGTGGTTTTGGGCTCTTTTACGGATGCCTACAAGCCGATGGCCTGGGCTCCGGATTATGTCAGCCCCCACGCCGGAGGCTTCGACTTTAAGGTTCGAAGTCCGGAAATACAGCCCTGCTTAATACACTTCCCTCTCGAACGACTTCTGTCCCAGCGCGTCCGCTCGGGAGACTAGGAGCGTCAAGGGGAAGGCACGCTACAGGATGTATGCTTTATTAATTTAGAGGTGATTACAAGCGAATTACAAGGAGCCCTTATGCGAAGTATCGCTTTAGGTGCTCCGCATGCCAAGTGTGTGCTAACTCTTCACCTTCTAAATTAGCTAATTTAAATGAACCAGGGCGCCCCGAGCGGACGATTAGATATGGACCTTCCCATTTATTGCCTAACTTCCCTGGTGCTATAATGCTTCGTAGAACAAGATGACCCGGTCTTAACTCGCTGAGCTTAACCTTCGGGTCATACCAAGTCTTCGTCTGCTGATGATACTTTGATAAATTAGCTACAGCTCGAAGCCTTGTCTCTTCTGACAAATCTAACGAAGCTTGTCTTTCTTCTTCTATGTCTGGTTCGGTGCTGCGAAGTGATCCTCCTTTGAGCTCCGTTGGAGTCATAGCTTCATCTCCGAATAGTAGTCTGAACGGAGTAAAACCTGTGGACCTTGTTTGCGTAGTCCGAATGGACCACAGAATCTTCGGAAGCTCTTCGGTCCACAGTCCCTTTGATAATCCTACTATTCTTCGATTTAGCCCTGATAAGATATTTCCATTGGCTCGCTCAACTGCTCCATTTGACTGAGGATGTCTCACTGCAGCAAAACATAGTTGAATGCCTAAGTCTTCGCAAAACTTCCTGAAGGGTTCTGCGTCGAACTGTGTTCCATTATCAACTGTGAGATATCTAGGCACTCCGAACCGGCAAATAATGTTTTTCCAGAAGAATTTTTGGACATTATTCGAAGTGATAGCTGTTAAGGGCTCTGCTTCGACCCACTTAGAAAAATACTCAATAGCTACCACTGCGAACTTCAGATTTCCCTTTGCTAACGGAAAGGGACCAATTAGATCCATACCCCATCTGGCCATAGGCCATACCGGAGCAATGACTTGAAGAGCTGTTGGTGGGCGATGACTCCGTCGACCCATCCACTGGCATCCTTGACAAGTGCGGACCAAGCTCTCCGCATCAGCTGTTATTGTGGGCCAATAAAGCCCCTGGCGAAGTGTTTTTCCTGCCAGAGCTCTAGGGGCTAAATGACTTCCACAAAGGCCTTCGTGAATTTCTCGAAGAATTTCTTGGCCTTCGGCTTGAGATATACATCGGAGTAGAGGGGAACATACTCCGGCCTTGTATAATATACCGTTGATTAGCTGATAGTTTCTTGCTCTGAGCTTTAATCTCGACAATTGGGGCTCTTCGGGCAAATTTGTTCCTCCTTGCAAGAGTTCTATGATTGAATGCTTCCAATCTGCACTAGGAATGCAGAGAATCTCTGCAGAAGCAACTTGTGGCACCGAAGGTATATTGAGCTCCTCATAGAAAGCTTCGTCAGGCACATCCACAGCTCCGGCAGCAGCCTTCGCTAAAATGTCCGCTTGCACGTTTTCAGCTCTTGGTAATACTCCGAATGGAAATACCCTTGAAATGTGCTTCGATCTTGCGAATTTCTTCCAAGTACTTTGCAAGCTGTGGATGTCGGACTTGAAAACTTTTATCTACGTGCCCTGCTACTATCTGAGAATCTGTTTTTATAATTATCCTTGTAGCCCCTAGAGCACGTGCTTTCCGGAGTCCCAATAATATTCCTTCGTACTCCGCTATATTATTGGTAGACTTAAAGTTGAGTCTTGCGGAGTACATTGCTCTTTGACCTGACGGAGAAATTAATACTGCCCCAATACCTGCTCCGGATGCTTGGAAAGCCCCATCGGAGTAAATAGTCCATACTCCGTCATCTGATTTCTCCGGAGTCAACTTCGCAGGTGGAGTCCACTCTGCTACGAAGTCTGCTAGGACTTGGGATTTGATAGCTGTCCTTGCCAGGAAAGATATGCCGAAGGGTGCTAGTTCTACTGCCCACTTTCCAATTCTTCCAGTGGAATCTTTGCTTCGGAGCATATCTCCTAAAGGATACGAAGTTGGTACAATTACATTGTGAGCCAAAAAATAATGTCTTAGCTTCCTCGAAGCCATTATCAGAGCATAAACGAACTTCTCAAGTTCGGAGTATCTTGTCTTTGCTCCTGACAATGCTTCGGATACAAAATAGACAGGATTTTGGACCAACTTCCCATTGATATCAGCTTCTCTGACAAGGACTGCGCTGACTGCTGAGCCTGTGGCTGCAAGATACAGAAGTAGGGTTTCGTCCGCAATAGGCACCGTAAGTGTGGCAAGATTGCTGAGATAATCTTTAATATCTTCGAAGCTTTTCTGACACTCCGGTGTCCATGCAAAATCTTCGGACCCTTTCAAAGCTTTAAAGATTGGCAAGCTCCTCTCCGCAGACCTTGATAAAAACCTGCTAAGTGCGGCCAGACGTCCGGTCAGCTTTTGCACTTGCTTTATATTCTCCGGAGGAGCCATCTTCTGCAGCGCAGTTATTTGAGTAGGGCTAGCTTCAATTCCCCTGCTTGAAACTAAGTACCCTAACAACTTTCCAGCCTTAGCTCCGAATATACATTTTTCGGGGTTAAGGCGGATCCCACATGCCCGAAGGCTATTGAATGTTTCTGCTAAGTCTAGGCTATGTTGGTGCTTTAAAGCACTCTTTATTACAATATCATCCATATAGGCCTCCACATTGCGACCTAGTTGATGACCTAGAGCCTTAGCAACTAATCTTGAAAAAGTAGCCCCGGCATTTCTTAGGCCGAAGGGCATTCTTACATAGCAGAAGACTCCCGAAGGAGTTACAAAGCTCGTCTTGATTTCATCTTCGCGCTTTAACCATATTTGATGATAGCCGGAATACGCGTCGAGGAAGCTTAGTAACTCCGAACCTGCAGTGGAGTCAACTAGTTGATCAATTCGGGGCATGGGGTAGGGGTCACGTGGGCACGCTTTATTCAATGATGTGAAATCAATGCACATGCGCCACTTTCCTGAGGATTTTTTCCTGACGAAGACTGGGTTGGCTAACCACTCTGTATGGGCCACTTCTCTGATAATCCCAGCCTTCAACAGTTTTTCAACTTCGTCCTTAGCTAGAGCAGCTCTCTCTGCGGACATCTTCCGGAGCCCTTGTCGAACAGGCCGGGCCTTCGGGTTTACAAGCAAGCTGTGCTCAATAATATCCCGATCGACTCCGGTGATATCTTCGTCAGACCAGGCGAAGACATCCAAATTTTCTCCTACAACCTTTCCCAAGGAAGTTGCAACTTCGGGAGGTAAATCTTTACCAAACTGAAAAGTGTATTCTTTACCATCTTTGACAATGATCTTCGTTGCAATCTCTCCTTCGGGACTTGGTCTTGGAAACGATTTCTTCGAAGCTTCGGAGGAGGCTGAAAAAATTTCTCCATTTTCTTGGACACTGTTTACTTGCCTCGGATCAAGAGGAGGACCATGACCATATTCTGCTCTCCGAGCTATGGCTTGATCTCCGAAGACTGTCAGAACTCCTGACTGTGTGGGCATCTTCATGCACAAGTAATTGTGATGCGCCACAGCTCCGAACTGATTCAACATGCCTCGGCCAAAGATAACATTATAAGCATACGGGGCATCCACCACATCAAAGATAACTTCTTCAGTTCGGGCTAGTAAACCTTCTCCGAAGGTTACTTCCAGGCCTATCTGGCCAAGTGCATCTAGCGGAGGTCCTGCAAAGCCTTGCAGAGGACGAGCCGCTGGGAGAAGATGCTTCCGGGAAATGCATAACTGATCGAAGGCTTGTACAAATATGATATCTGCCGAGCTACCTCCGTCGATTAGCACCCTTCGGACTTCAGTTCCGGCAATATCAGCAGTGATAACCAATGGATCTGCATGCGGGAACTTGATACCAGCTGCATCCTCCGCAGAGAAAGATATTGGAACATGAGACCACTCCGGCATTGCAGCTGCAGATGACGAAGTCCCAATGTGGCCTACTTCTCGGACGTACTCTCTTCGCTGTCTCTTGGACATGCTTCCGAGGGTACCTCCTCCGGAGATAGGGAGAACTACTCTCTTCCCTCTATCTTGCCCTTCTTCTTGCTTCGGAGGTGGCATAACATTGGCCACCGGAGGATGTCTTGCAGCATCAAGATTTTCTATCCGCGCCACAGCCTGGACCGGCTCCGAGCGCACTGCTGCTGCTGGACTTCGGTCGGTACTACCTCGACCCGAAGTTCTCTCCAAGTATTCTCCCCGAAGGGTAAGAATAGCCTTGCAGGTGTCAGTTGCATGGCTTCGATTCTCTCCATGAATACAGCAAAAAAGGGTCTGGCCCTTGCCAGCCGTTTTCCCTGGCGGCCTCCAGCCGCTGGACTTGTTCCCTGCAGACTGCGGAGCTCTTGGTGCAAACTTCTGCGGGGGTGCAATGTTTAAGACCTCAGAACGAGGGTGCTTTTGCCCTCTTCTTCTATCATGTTGCACTTCGGGGACTGGCTCTTGCGGCGGAGCCGAAGTCTTCACTTCTGCTTTAACTTCTGTCAACACTGTCGAAGTGGCAGTAGTTCTCCGAAGCCAACCTTCTTCCGACTTCGAGTACTCCTCGAAGTACGACATCAACTGTGATACTGTGGTGATGCTTTTCCGATGCAATTTATCCAGAAGGCCTTTATGACTGACGCCTTCCCGAGCCGCATCAACCACCGAGGATGTGGACAGCCCCCGAATTTGCGACTTCGTGTGAGCGAAGCGCTTGAAGTACTGCCTCAATGTTTCTCCGGGGAGCTGTTTCACTTGGAAAAGGCTTCCTGTCGACATGGGGGGCACGAAGGTACCCTGGAAGTTACTTATGAACTTCTTCTTCAACTGCACCCATGACGTGATTGATCCTGGTTTTAAAGACCAGAACCATCTCAACGCCACTCCTTCGAGGGCTAACGGGAAGCACTTTGCCATAGTTTCTCTGTCTCCGCCACTAGCCTCGATTGCTAGGGCATAAGAACGCGCAAACTCACTGGGATCTTCGTCTCCGGCATACTTGCTAAGCTTCGAAGCTTTGAACCTCGGATCGAAGCGAACCTTCTGAAGCTCGGGATGCAACGGAGATTCATCGTCGTAAGAGGCGTTCTCCGGGGCTTCGGGATAGTCAAGATCGTCGTCTTCGTGCACTTCGGGGATAGCTGGGGTGGCTTGAGAGCGAAGCCTGTTCGCAGCCTCCTGTCGCCACCTCGCTACCTCGGCTTGAAGATTGGCCATTTGAGTGGCCATGTCTCCAAGGCTATCTTCATCTCCTCCGGAAGGACCTTCCGGGTCTTGAGAACTGGTATGATCAGTTCCGATCGGAATGGAGGGTGGCAGAGTGGCTCCGTGCGGTCGGAGTGTAGAAGGGGTTGGTGGAGAGGTTTCGTATCCTCGAGGGATAGAAGCCCCTTGCGGAGTTTGAGGTGGAGGGATAGTCGAAGACCCTCCGACTTCAACTGTGTCGAAGGGTATCTCTCCGGAGATCCGAGAGGACCTCCGAGTGGGATTGCGAGGTGCACTCCGCTTAGGAGGCATGATGCAAGAGGTTGGTAGAGAACGAAGTTTTTTGGACTAAGTTCCCCACGGACGGCGCCAACTGTTGGCGTAAAAGATTACGCTAACAGGTTTCTGTAGAAAAGAAACTAACAAACGAAGTGTTTGCGAAGCAAACTGTTCTAAGCCTCCAAAAGGATAATAACTTAGAATAGTTCGAAAGTGTGTATTGATTCACTTGTAATCGGTCCGTATTACAGGGTAAAATGGGGGGTATTTATAGGCCCAAACATTAAGGAAAAGACCTATTTACCCCTCTATTACAACCGACATTAAGGAAACTATTTGGTTTCCTTAATAGGGCTAAAATGGTAAAAGACTAATCTAATAGGATAGAAGATAAGTCTTCCATCTTAGCTGGCAGAAAAGATCCTGGAAGGCTTTGGTTCGAAAATATACTTCGAACCAATGCCAGTCTTGGGACTCCGAACGAAGTTCCAAGCCACCTTCGAAGATGATCTTCGGACTATCTTCGAACTGGTTGACTGTCTTCATGTTGCTTTGGCAATAACCCCGAAGATGGGATATTTTCCCCCAACACATACCCCCTTGGAGATATGCTCCGAAGCAAAGATTCCATGGGGAGAATTGGGAAGTGGGCTGTCGAGCTAGCCCCTTTTGGCATTTCATTCGTCGCAAGAACAAACATCAATTCACAGTTGGTGGCTGATTTCGTAGCGGAGTGGACCCTGTTTGCAGTATGGGCTCCGGAGTAACAAAATAAAGGTGTTTGGATCATATACTCTGACGAGGATTTTCAAGCATCCGGAGCAGGCGTTGGAGCAGTCATAATCTCGCCTTTGTAGGACTGAAAGTAGCGACCAGAGGGGGGGTGAATGGGCGCCTTAAAAATTCTTTCGAATCAATGGCCTACTCCCAATACCCAATGCACCTCAAAGACTAAGCAGCAAAGAACGAACAGATTGCCTAAGTCTAAAGGTATCAATCTAGAAGCAACTGATGTTTAAAATAGAGAAATACCAATACAGTGCTAATAGACAGATAAACAGTGTACAAAAGACAAGGCAAGATAAACTTCTCAGTATAAATTCACAAAGAGTCAAATGAGAAGTTACCGTTCGAAATCTGTCTCCTGTTCGAAACTTGTCGAAGCCTGCTTCGCTGGTCGAAGCCTGCTTCGCACTGTCGAAGCCTGCTTCATTGTGTCGAAGCCTGCTTTGGAGGTCGAGGCCTGCATCGCTGGTCGAAGTCTGGTTCGGAGGTATAGTCTAACCTAGTTCGAGGTGGGAAAAGACCAGAGATGCTTCGAAGCTATGTACGGAAGTATCGAAGCTAGCTTCGAACCGAGTGCTTTGAAACCTATCCTTCGAACATAATACTTCGAACGCAACGCACCGACAAACAACCTTCGAAAAGAGAAGAGAAGGCTGACATGCGACAGAGAAACCAAAATGAACCCTACACTCTACATTCGAACAAACACATCAAGGACATCGAAAATGACAGCAGACAGGAACTCACGTCGTGCGAAGTTTAACAGAAAGATAAGCTTCGAAGCCAACTTCGAAACTTATCGAAATATGGACTTCGAAGAGCTCAAGTCGGAGTACCTTCGCACAGACGTTCGAAGTATGAAACGCTGACAGTTCAAAAAGTACTTCGAAGCTAGCAGCTCAGGACACAAAATGAAGTTCGAAGTTCAAGTGAAGCCCTCGAGGATATCAGATCGAAGCCTGCCTCACGGAGCTGAGGGGCTTCGAACAGAGAAGGAGCTTCGCCAGAGAACAGCCAGAAAAGGGACTTTAGTCCTATCAACTCGATCAAAAAGTTGTGCACTAAAAGCAAGGCTAGAGTACTAGTGTACTGTTGCTACAGAGTAGTAGTACTACTTGCAACTAGTATGAACTAGTACTCCTCACGTGAAGAACAGAAGCAACCGTGAGGCATTTAACACAGAGAAGGCATGGCTACGCACAATAAAAATGAAGCTTCTGATGCAGAGAAATCAATGCACACACCTCAACACAAACAATAGATTGAATCTCTGGAACAAGTAGAATCGGATGGAATCAAAAACCAAGCCAGTTCCTGGCGGCACACAAAAATAGGAGAGAGAGAGAAAGTGCAAGAGACAAAATAACCCAAAGGAGTATGAAATAATTTCAGCCAAAAGGGTAGTCCAACCCTAGGGATATGGGCCCTATTTATAGGCTGCCCAATGGTCTAGAATATTCCACTAGCCCCTTGGGGTTTTTTACAGACGCAGGAATAAAAGGAAATGATTGAACTGCCCTAAGGTATTTTTACAGACACAACTGACTGATTGTGGGCCTAGAGATACAGATGACTTATCCGGAAGCTAAACTTTCGTAGCGACTACGACTTCTCTTCTGGACAGTCGGATACAAGATCGACGGTTGTCAGTTTTGCGCTGAAACTAACAAAGCCTCCACCGACTTTGCACCAGGTACCCGGATTGGGCTGGCCCGATCCCGCAGCTCTCTCAGCCCGGCAATCACTCACCGCCCGTGTACCCGAGTCAACCCTGGTCAACAACCTAGTGGGTCTTCTGCTGCTTCTGGCCCATATACCCGGATTGGGCCAGCCCGACTTCGCAGGCTTCTCTGCCCGACAATCGCTTGCTGCCCGTGTACCTGAGTCACACGCGGCCCATGAAACAGCAAATCTCCTTTCTTCTTCTGTCCTCTTTGACTATCGTTGACAATGACTCATCACATCTGGAGCCATGAGGCCCACTCTATTCAGCATGGCTCCTCAGCTTTCACGGCAAAAAGCGATGTACTCCGTAAGGCTCGACTTTAAGTCCACCAAGAATATTGCGTAGTACGAAGGGATCCTGCTTGGCCTTCACAAAGCACATGCACTTGGCGCCGCAAGAGTTGTCATAAAAACAGACTCTCAGATTGTTGCAGGGCACGTTGATAAAAGCTTTCAAGTTCGACATCCACATATTGCCAAATATTTGAAAGAAATCCACAAGACCGAAGCAGCATTCAAAGGGATTTCTATCTAGAGCATCCCACGAGCCGACAACCAGCAAGCAGACGTCTTGGCAAAAGCTGCAGCCAGAGCCCTTGATATCCCGAAAGGGGTTTTTTATGAAGAACTTTCCTCCCCTTCAGTGCCACAACTCCCTCCTGTTGAGGTACTTTGCATGTCGAGCAGTGATTGGCAGAGTCTAATTATGAATTTATTGCAATACAGAGCTAATTTGCCTGAAGGCCCAAAGTTATCATAGTTACAGTTGAGGGTCCGGAACTATCATATTATCAATGGTATTTTATACAAGGCCGAAGTTTGTTCTCCCTTACTCTGATGTATCTCCTAATCAGAAGGAGAAGACATACTTTGGGAAATTCACGAAGGCCTATGTGGTAGTCATCTAGCGCTCGAGCTCTAGCAGGCAAAACACTTCGCTAGGGGCTTTATTGGCCTACTATAGTAGCTGATGCAGAGGCATTAGTCCACACCTATCAGGGTTGTCAATGGATGAGAAGACGAAGTCATCGTCCACCAACACCTCTTAAGGTTATCACTCTGGTATGGTAAATGGCCCGATTGGGAATGGATCTCATTGGCCCCTTCCAAATGGCAAAAGGCAACCTAAAATTTGCAATGGTAGAGATTGAATATTTTTCTAAATGGGTCGAAGCCGAGCCTCTGACCACTATCACTTCTAAAAATGTGCAAAAAAATTTCTAGCAAAATATTATTTGCAGATTCGGAGTACCTAGGCAGGTTACAATTTACAATGGCACTCAGTTTGATGCTGAACCTTTCAGAGAATTCTACGAAGGTCTTGGTATCCAAATGTGCTTTGCAGTTGTCTGTCATCCCGGATCCAACGGAGCCATCGAGCGATCCAATGGTAATATTTTGTCAGGCTTAAATCGAAGGATAGTAGGATTGTCAAAGGGGTTGTGGACCGAGGAACTCCCGAAGATTTTGTGGCCATCCAGACCACTCAGGCAAGATCTATAGGGTTCACCCCTTTCCGGTTATTATTCAGAGATGAAGCCATGATGCCGATGGAGCTTAAAGGAGGTTCCCTCCGCACCATGGAACATGAGCTTGACAATGAAAGACAGACTTCGCTAGACTTGACTGAAGAAACAAGGCTTCGAGTTTTTGCCAACCTGACGAAGTACCAACATCATACGAAGACTTGGTATGACTAAAAAATAAAGCTTAATGAACTTAAGCCGGGCCATTTAGTATTGTGAAGCATAATTGCTCTCAGAAAATTAGGAAATAAATGGCAAGGATCCTATATCATCTTGCGTTCAGGACATGTAACACCAGGGGCTAGAAAGTTTTGTATGTGATCCCAAGGCCAAGATATATTTTTGAGAATTTTTACAAATTTTTATCACCCTTGGAAGTAGCCCAAATATTTTAAACCAATTTCAGCAATTAAATTTATTCAGAAAACATTTTAAACAGTAACGGGCCCCCTCCCTCAATCTCCCCCAACCGGCCGGCCCAGCCCGCTCCCTTCCCGTGCCTCGGACTAATAGATGGGTCCCACTCCTCAGTGACCCCTTCTCCCTCCGCGCGCGCCCGACAGATCGACCCCACCTGTCAGACCCATCATCTCCGTGAGATCCGCCACCAAATCCCCCCCCCCTCGCCGGCCGACGCCTTAACGCGCCTCGGATCCACTACCCCCGACCCCCTCCCCTCAAATTGAGCCCGGTGTTATGACGCTCGATCCCCGGCGACTGTTTCCCCCATTAAAACTAGCCCGATCGCGTCCCAGTTCGATGAACCTGCATACAACCCGAGCTCGACGGCGTTGAAACGCTTTTACTCTTGGCCACCGTCAATTGCGCCCCCTCAGCCCCGCCAGTGACCCTATTTAAACACCCTGGTACCTCGCGTCCACCCCTCACTAACACACGGAATGAACCCGACCAGAACACCCGTGATGCTCACTTTAACGCCTCACCAACGCCCTCGCTCCAGCCGCCGCTCGCCATCACCGGAGTCCTCCTCCGTCCTCGGTGATCGCACCTCTGTGACCGCCGGCGCCACCTCAACCCTGGCCATCACTCCATCATCGACGAACCCTGCCAGAGCACCATCGCCGACGAGGACCCGAACACCTCCATCGCCTATGCTCGTCGCCGGCCATGCTCCGACGACCTCTCGCCTCGCCAACGGTACCCTCGTGATCCCTGTAGTCCCCTCCTTCCATTTTAGCCCTTAGGATCCCTTGTCGTCGCTCGCCGTGGCCCCTGGCCTGCTCGCCGTCATCGGAGAAGATGATCGGCACAAGTAAAGTACCCGTGCCATGTCGGATTCAATCGCGACCATGCGCGTCCGATCGAACGGCGTAAGTGGTACCACGTGGTGGATTTAAACGGATCCGTTGGATCACTGCGAAGGGATATCGTGTAATCTCGCGCGTCCATTTTCATTTAAAACCCCTGCCTCACCCGTGGCCGCTCGATCGCGATCCAACGGTGGATCTAGATCCGGCGCACGCACACAGTGCGCGGGTTCACGGTGAATCCGGTTCACCGTGGACCGACACCTGTTTTTGGTTTAATTTAAATTCCAGAAATGGTTTTAAACTTCTAAAATTCATACCTTGCGCATTTTAACTCCAAAAATTACCATTTCAATTCTAGAAAATTTATAATTTTATTCTCTACATGTTAATGCAATAAAAACAGTAGGTTTATACTAAGTATTTTATTTTTATGTAATAACATATTCATATGCACTTTGGGATAAACTCAAATTTGCCCATTTCAACCTTAGAAAAATTTATCTTTATTCTTTTCATATTAATGTAATAAAACCACTAGGTTTACACTGAACCTCATATTTTAAATTAGATAGAAGGTGTTTACAAAATTGAATTCGCATAGTGGTCTCCTTGGACTCTTTTTATGGATGCTTTCAGGCCAGAGCCTGGAATCCGCATCATTTGGTCTCCTTGGACTCTTTTTACGAAATGCTTTCAAGCCGGTGGCTTGGAATCTGTTTTTCTGTGACTTTCCCAACTCGTCGGAAGCTTCGAACCAGTGGTTCGAAGTCCGCAAAATTGGTTCAAATGAATGACACTTCCCTCACAACCAACTTTGTTCTTCCAGTGCGTCCACTAGAGGTAGGAAGTGTTTGAGAGGTAAGCATTATCTGAACCGTGAACTTTATTAATTCAGAAGGTGTTTACAAATGATTACAAGGAGTCCCTATGCGAACTATCGCTTTAAGTGCTCCGCATGCCAGGCATGCTTTAAATCTTCGCCTTCTAAATTGGCTAGCTTAAAAGAACCAGGGCGTCCTAAACGGAGAATAATGTATGAACCTTCCCACTTATTTCCTAATTTCCCTGGTGCTATAATGCTTCGCAAAACTAGATGACCTGGTTTAAGTTCATTACGCTTAACCTTTGGGTCAAACCAAGTCTTCGTTTGCTGCTGATATTTCGACAAATTGGCGACAACTCGAAGTCTTGTTTCTTCTGTTAAATCAAGAGAAGCTTGCCTTTCTCCTTCTATTTCAGGTTCGATGTTGCGAAGAGATCCTCCTTTAAGCTCCGTTGGCGTCATAGCTTCATCTCCGAATAATAGTCTGAAAGGAGTGAAACCTGTGGAACTTGTTTGAGTGTTCCGAATGGACAATAAAATCTTCGGGAGCTCTTCGGTCCACAGCCCCTTTGCCAATCCTACTATTCTTTGATTCAGCCCTGAGAAGATATTACCATTGGCCCTTTCGACAGCTCCGTTAGACTGAGGATGACGCATAGCAGCAAAGCATATTTGTATGCCAAGATCTTCGCAAAACTTCTTGAAGGGCTCTGCATCAAATTGTGTCCCATTGTCAACCGTGAGCTGTCGAGGCACTCCGAACCTGCATATAATGTTTTTCCAGAAAAATTTTTGTACATTATTTGAAGTGATAGCTGTGAGGGGTTCTGCTTCGACCCACTTGGAAAAATACTCAATTGCTACCACTGCAAATTTCAGATTTCCTTTTGCTACTGGGAAGGGGCCAATAAGGTGCATGCCCCATCTGGCCATGGGCCAAACTAGAGCAATGACTTGAAGAGTTGTTGGCGGACGATGACTTCTTCTTCCCATCCATTGACAACCTTGGCATGTGTGAACTAGGCTCTCCGCATCAGCTACTATTGTAGGCCAATAAAGCCACTGGCGAAGTGTTTTTCCTGCCAAAGCCCGAGGGGCCAGATGGCAACCACAAAGGCCTTCATGAATTTCTCGGAGCATCTCTTGACCTTCGGCTTGAGATATACATCAGAGCAGAGGGGAACATACTCTGGACTTGTAAAGAATACCATTGATTATATGATAATTTCGAACTCTTAGCTTCAACCTCGAAAGTTGTGGCCCTTCAGGCAAATTTGCTTCGCCTTGCAACAATTCCATAATTGAGCTCCGCCAATCAGTGCTTGGAATGCAAAGAACTTCCGCAGAAGGGATCTGTGGCACCGAAGGTGAAGTAAGCTCTTCATAAAAAGCTCCTTCCGGAATGTCCATAGCTCCGGCTGCAGCTTTCGCTAAGGTATCGGCTTGCATATTTTCAGCTCTTGGTATACTTCGGATGGAAATCCCTTTAAATGCTGCTTCGATCTTATGGATCTCTTCCAAATATTTTGCAAGCTGCGGGTGACAACTTGAAAACTTTTATCGATGTGCCCTGCTACAATTTGAGAATCTGTTTTAATAACAACTCTTGTAGCACCCAAAGCAGGCGCCTTTCGAAGTCCTAATAAAATTCCTTCATACTCCGCTGTATTATTGGTGGACTTAAAGTTGAGCCTTGCGGAGTACATTGCTCTTTGCCCTGAAGGCGAAATTATTACTACTCCGATGCCTGCTCCAGATGCTTGGAAAGCTCCATCAGAGTATATAGTCCAAATTCCCTCATTTGATTTCTCCAGAGCCCATACTGCAGATGGAATCCACTCTGCCACAAAATCAGCCACTACTTGTGACTTGATTGTTGTCCTTGCCATAAAGGAGATGCCGAAGGGTGCTAGTTCAACAACCCATTTTCCAATTCTTCCCGTAGAATCTTTACTTCGAAGCATATCTCCCAAGGGATACGAAGTTGGTACAATCACATTATGTGCTAGAAAATAATGTCTCAATTTCCTCAAAGCCATTATCAAAGCATAGGTGAACTTCTCTGACAAGGACAACACTGACAGCAGAGCCAGTAGCTACAAGGTAGAGGAGTAGGGTTTCGTCCGCAATGGGCACAATGAGTGTAGCGAGGTTACTGAGATAATTTTTAATATCATCAAAACTCTTTTGACACTCTGGTGTCCATGCAAAATCTTCGGACCCTTTCAATGCTTTGAAAATAGGAAAACTTCTCTCCGCAGACCTTGCTAGGAATCTGCTAAGTGCTGCTAGGCGGCCAGTTAGCTTTTGCACCTGCTTTAAATTTTCCGGAGTAGCCATCCTTTGTAATGCAGTTATTTGAGTAGGGCTAGCTTTGATCCCTCTACTTGAAACTAGATACCCTAACAATTTTCCAGCCTGAGCCCCGAAGATACATTTTTCGGGGTCGAGACGGACTCCACATGCCGAAGGCTATCAAACATTTCGGCTATGTCTAGGCTATGTTGGTGCTTTAAAGCACTCTTTATTACAATATCATCCATATAGGCTTCTACATTGTGGCCAATTTGATGACCTAGAGCTTTAGCAATTAACCTTGAAAAAGTTGCCCTGGCATTTCTTAAGCCGAAAGGCATTCTTACATAGCAGAAGACTCCTGAAAGAGTTACAAAGCTTGTTTTGATTTCATCTTCGCGCTTTAACCAGATTTGATGATAGCCAAAATACGCGTCGAGGAAGCTTAATAACTCCAAACCAGCCGTGGAGTCAACTAATTGATCAATTTGGGAATGGGATAGGGGTCACGGGGGCATGCTTTATTCAAGGATGTAAAATCAATACATGTGCGCCACTTGCCAGAGGATTTCTTTCTGATGAAGACTGTGTTGGCTAACCACTTCGTATGAGCTACTTCTCTGATAATCCCAGCCTTCAACAATTTTTCCACTTCTGCTTTAGCAAGGATGGCCCTCTCCGCGGATAACTTCCGAAGTCCTTGTCGGACAGGTCGAACCCTCGGGTTCACAAGCAAGCTATGCTCAATGATATCTCGACTGAATCTGGAAATGTCTTCATCAGACCAGGCAAAGACATCCAAATTTTCTTCGACTACCTTTTCTAATGAAGTAGCGATTTCTGGGGGCAAATCTTTGCCGAACTGAAAAGAATAGTCTTTGTCGTCTTTGACAATAACCTTTGTTATAATTTCTCCGTCGGGGCTGGCTCTTGGTAGGATTTCTTCGAAGGTTCACTTGGAGCAGAGATATCCTCCAGATTACCTTGTACGTTGTTCACTTGTCTCGGGTGAAGAGGGGGGCCATGACCATATTCTGCTCTTCGCGCAGTGGCTTGATCTCCGAAGACAGTGAGTACTCCCGCTTGCGTGGGCATCTTCATACATAAATAGTTATGATGCGCCACGGCCCCAAACTGATTTAACATGCTCCTCCCGAAGATAACATTATATCCATAAGGGGCATATATAACATCGAAAATCACATCCTCCGTCCTTGCCAGTAGCCCCTCTCCGAAAGCAACCTCCATATCTATCTGGACGAGGGCATCAAGAGGGGGTCCTATGAAGCCTTGCAAGGGATAAGCTGCAGGGAGGAGATGTTTCCTGGAGATACATAGCTGATCGAAGGCTTGAACGAAGATGATATCTATTGACTCCCTCCGTCAATCAGCACTCTCCGGACTTCAGTCCCTGCTATATCGGCATTAATAACAAGGGGATCTGCATGCAGAAACTTTATGCCAGGTGCATCATCTGCAGAGATAGATATCGGCATATGGGACCACTCGAGCATGGTAGCTGCGGACGAAGAAGTTCCAATATGGCCCACTTCCCGGAAAAATTCTCTTCGCTGTCTCTTCGACACACTGCCGAGGGTCCCTTCTTTGGAAATGGGGAGGACTACTCTTTTACCCCGATCTTGACCATCTTCCTGCTTCGGAGGTGGCATAATATTGACCACCAGAGGTTGTCTTGTAGGGTTGAAGTTGTCTATACGTGCCACAGCCTGGACAGGCTCCGGACCTACCTCGGAAGGAACTCGGTCAGTAGTGCCTCGACCCGAGGTCCTTTCAAGGTACTCACCTCTTAAAGCGAGTATAGACTTGCACGCATCAGTAGCGTGACTCCGATTCTCACCATGGATGCAAAGAATAAGGCTTGGGCTTTGCCAGCCGGCTTCCCAGGTGGCCTCCAGCCGTTGGTCTTGCTTCCCGAGGCTTGTGAAGTTTTTGGGTCAATTTTCTGCGGAGGGGCAATGTTCAGGACTTCGGAACGAGGATGCTTTTTCCCCCGACGTCTGTCATGCTGGAATTCAATGTTTGGCCCATGCAATGTTGTTGAAGTCTTTACTTCGAACATGACTTCTTGTAGGATTGACGGAGTTGAAGCAGTTCTTCGGAGCCACCGTTCTTCTGACCTAGCATATTCTTCAAAATAAGCCATCAGTTGAGCTACAGAGGATATATGTTTCTGATGGAGTTTATCAAGGAGGCCCGCATGGGTAACTCCCTCTCGAGCTGCATCAACTACGGAGGACGTAGTCAGCCCCCGTATTTGCGACTTCATATGGGCGAAGCGCTTGAAAAATTGTCTTAAAGTTTCTCTAGACAGCTGCTTCACCTAGAAAAGACTTCCCATAGACATTAGGGGTACGAAGGTACTCTGAAAGTTACTTATGAACTTCTTCCTTAATTGCCCCCAGGTTCTAATTGATCCCGGCTTCAGGGACCAAAACCAACACAAAGCCACCCCTTCGAGAGCAAGAGGAAAAAACTTGGCCATGGTGTCTCGCACTCCTCCACTGGCCTCAATTGCCAAAGCATAAGAACGGGAGAATTCCCCAGGGTCCTCCTCTACGGAGTACTTATAGAGCTTTGAAGTTTTAAGCTTAGGGTCGAAGCGCACTTTCTGTAACTCGGGATGCAGCGGAGACTCGCTATCGAAGGAAGCGATCTCTAGGGCTTCGGGATAAGGAAGATCGTCATCTTGAGGCACTTCGGAAATGACCGGGGTGGCCTAAGAACGAAGCCTATCTGTGGCTTCTTGCCTCCACCTCGCCACTTCAGCTTGGAGATTCGCCATCTGGGTTGCCATGTCGCCAAGACCATCTTCATTTCTTCCGAAAGGATCTTCCGGGTCTTGAGAACTGTACACGTCAGTTCGAAGCAGAATCGGAGCTAGAGAAGGGACTCCGGCTGGCCGAAGTATAGATGGAGTTGGAGGAGGAACTCCGTATGCTCGAGGAAGGGGAATCCCTTCGGGAGTCTGAGGTGGAGGAATTACCGAAGGTCCTCTGACCTCGACTGTGTTCGAAGATCTTGCTCCGGAGGTCTGAGGGGACCTCCGAGTAGGACTACCACCTGAACTTTGCTTGGGAGTCATGGTTTTGAGAACTTGGTAGAGAACAAAGTTTTTTGGACTAGGTTCCCCATGGACGGCGCCAACTGTTGGCGTAAAAGATTACGCTAACATGTTTTTAGAGATTGGAAACTAACAAATGAAGTGTTTGTGAGGTGAACTATTTCAAGCCTCCGAATTGGATAATAGCTCAAAGCAATTCGAAGTTGTGTATTGAATAACTAAGTATTCGATCCTCATTACAGAGTAAAATGGGGGGTATTTATAGGTAAAAATCTTAAGGAAAAGACCTTTTTACCCCTCAATTACAACTGACATAGTGGAAACTATTCGGTACCCCTAATAGGGTTAAAATGGTAAAAGACTAATCTAATCAGAAAGAAGATAAGTCTTCCATCCTTGCTGGCAGATAAGCTCTGTGAAGATTCGACCTTCGAGGTTATACTCTGAACAGGAGTCTGCATTGATTCTTCGAACTTGATCACGTACTAAACCAGAGTTAATACTAGAACTTTGGTTTAGTAGATTGCCTTTGTCTTATTACTGTAGAGACCCTGAGATGAAATATTTTCCCCAACAATAGTAAAATCTACCCGAAAAAGGAAGATAAGGAAAACATCTTATCAGTCTTGCTGTTTTCCACCAAAGCTTCATAGCATGTGAAGGGTACCTTCGAGTCCTCCAGTTGAAGCATCCTCCGACATAGAAACTTTGTCACCTTCTGAAATGAACTCAAGCTTTGATGCTATCAAGCCTTCTTTGACTGTTGATTTCTAAAGTCCTGAGGATGAAGTATTTTCCACCAACAGTAGCCCCTCGAATACACTTCTCCGATTTAATCTGCATGGTAGGAAAGTAGTATACGCAAGGAACATTTTCATATTTAGGGACTTAGAGAAATTTGAAGGTATTACAACTATCCGAAGGGTTTTTTACATCGAGGCATCCCCAATGAGAGCTTCGAACTGGGACTGTTGTGTGAACACTTCGCAGGAAAAGGAACCGTTGTGGAGGTAAAACGTTGTGAAGAGCCGTTACTTTTGAGCCATTACCCTTCAAGTAGTCGTTATGCTCCCGAAAAGGTAATGGTCGAAATTTTACGGTGAGTTCACATCTTTTCACTTCCTGGTCCGACCCACCAGCAACAGAAGTTGAACCTGCAGTGTGAATGTGACCGAAGTGCAACAGCTAGCGGAAGGCTATAAAAGGGGTATCGAAATCCGCCAAAAACTTTTACCGTGCCTGACTTCTGAAGTTTACTTTCTTCAACCTCAAAATCTCCCAACTTTCTGAGCGATTGAGTCATGGTGAGGACCAGCAACACCGTGCCAGCGGTAACAAGCACTTTGGCGCAGAGGCAAGCTTGGGCGACTTCGGCAGCAGCGGCCATGGTGGGGGCTCCAGGAGGTTCTTGGCCCAAGAATCCTAGGGAGCTCCGGCCTCCATCCAAGAAGCAGATCCCGCAAAGCTTCCTCATCGGCCAATCCATCAGCACTGCGGAGTCCGTCAAAGAGGCGGTGGCTGGGAAGCTGGGCCCCGGAATGAGAACTCGGGTCCCCGGAACAGAGTCGACCCCAAGACAACGAAGCGAAGAAGTAGTAGTCTTCGAAGCATTCTTCGAAGCTGGTGTTGGGCTCCCTGCCATCAGCTTTTTATCAGAGGTATTGGAAATGTTTCACATTACCTTGCCTCAATTGTCCCCCAATGCCATCACAAGGTTGGTGATCTTTGAGTGGGCGCTTCGGGCTGAACGATGCGAAGGATGATCGAAGGTGTTCGCTGCCACCCACGAAGCTATCTGCCAGCCGAAGCCACAAGATGGCCTCGAAGACACCAAGGTGATAACAGCCTTCAGAAGCGTCAACTTCCAGTTGCGGAAGGAGCACGCTCAACACTTCCCGGCGAAGGCCATCAATGACCAATGGTACACCAACTGGATCCTCTAGTGGTTCTATGCTGAGGTCGGAGAAGACTCCAGCTTCATGAGGCAGAAGTCACTCCGAACCCAAGCCTGCTCTCAACGCGGCTTGGGTTACTCTCTTCGATAGCCAGCCGCATGAGCATGCGGGACTTGGCCGAAGAGTTCATCGCCCTCTGAATTCCACCTCTCAGAGTCGACTAGCCGATAGCGTTCCAACACGCTTTGGAGGGAGAGCTTCGAAGTCTAGGTAACCCTTCGAACTTCCTGCAGTAGTATGTTAGAAAAGAAATAACATACTTATAATATGCTACCTTTTTTCAGTGGCCCCTTTGGCGTTAGCTCTAGAGCAGATAGTGAGAGCCACCGAATGGGTGCTCGGAGCCCCTACGGTAGTAGAGAGGCAGAAAAGGATGGAGCTGATAGGAAGCTGGGAGCACTTCAATAGAGTGTGGAGGGCCCTCGGAATGGCGCCCCCACCTCTGCCAGACTTCGACCCAACGGAGCGGCCCATCGGAAAAGGAAGGCTACCGTCGAGCCTTCGAATAAGGTTGCCAAGACTCCAATCAAGAAGGGGAAGAAAGTGGCCAAACCTCCTCCTCAGCTGACTCCGGCGTCCTCTGCTTCATCCTTGGGCATTCGGACCTCATCTTCGGAAGACTCTGGGAACAAGGGCTCCGAAAATAAGGGATCCGATGTTCAAATGGGAAAAGCCCTAGAAAATTGTATTCTTGATGACAGTGAAGATGAAGCGATGGACGCAGCTGGAGTTCCTGCTCGAGAGACTGCTGAGACAGACACGGCTCGCTCTCCTGCGCTCGTCGCCGCGAGTTCGGAGCTGGAAACGGTTATCCCCAACTCACCCATGGCTGGGGTGATAGTGATGGAGGTCGAGCCACCTGCAGCAGCTACAAAGGAGAGGACATCGGGGGACGACCTCAATGAATACCTCCGGTTGTACGAAGTCTTGGAGGACCCTGCAATTTTACCTCAAGGCACCAACGAAGGTACACTTCGAAGCTTTTTCCTTTATCATCCCTGTAATAGTTATTACCCACAAATATTCATCAAGTACCTTAATGTTGTAGGTGCGTCGAGGAGTAGCATAGCTTCGGCCACAGATGGAGCTCTAGCTTCTCTTAGAGTTGAAGCTCCGATGAACACAACAGCTCCGACAACTGGAGTCATCTCAGGCGAAGCTATTCCAGCCAAGGGGGCACTGGTCGAGGGAGGATCTACCTCCGCCGGAGTCGATTCTCCGGCTTTCGTACCAGGGAGGGGAAAAGCATGAAGAGCCTTGGACTCCCCCCTGCCTTGACAATGACGCCTTCCTCCAACGACCGTTAGGCAAGTAACTCAGAGGAGGAAGCGACCGCAGATGATCGCCAGGCTTTGTCCTGGCTCCCTTTGTTGGCTACCTTCTTGGAGCAACGAACGGGCCTCCGGGCACTTCTGGAGCCCTTGGCGGAGACGGGCCAAGAAGTCGTAAACTCTGACTTGGTCTCCATCTTGAGTGAGGTCAGAGCCCCAGAGCTCAATCTAGCCCTCAAAAGGGCTGCCATTCAGGTATACAACGTACCACAAGTGCATTTAATTAATAAATGGAATTACCTAGTACTTACTTGCTCTTTTTTGCAGCAATTTGTCCTTGCTAGAGCGGCAGCGACTTCGAACGAAGTCGAAACCAATCGGCTCAAGAGGAATGTTACTACCCTCCAGTCCGCAATCAAAAGATCTAAAGATAAAACACTTCGGCTGGAGGAGGAGCTCCTTGGAGAACGGAGGGCTAGGGCCACCACCGACGAAGCCCTCCGGATCGAGCGGCAGAGTAGCACTACACTCTAGACTTTGGCCCAAGAGGCCGAAGCAGTATGTGTGGTGCTTAGAGCGGAGGTGGAGAAGCTCCGACAAGCGGCAACCACTTCGAGCACGCAACTTGTAGAACTCCAAGACTCGCTTAAATAGGCCATGGCTCAGAAAAGCACCTTGCTGTCCAAAATGGCCGAAGTATCTGCTGCTGTGGGGCTGGAGGCGGCAGAGACGAAGAATGCTGCAATAGCGGAGCGTACCTTGGATGCCCTTCAGGGTACCTTGGAGTACATCGGCACCATGTGCCCAGCGTCTGGTACGGAGAGATCTCCGGACAAGTTGCTGGAATTGGAGTCCTTCATCATCTCGAAGCTCTTAGGATTTCAGTTGCTCTGGTTGGGGGTTCAACGCTAGCAGGCTTTGCCAACGAGGACTTGTTGCGTCCTTCATAGGAAGTAGCTTCTGCCTGGGAAGCTTTCCGGTCGATCTGGAAAACAGACCACAAGGCTGCAGCCAAAAACTGGATCGACGAGGCTCGCCGGCAAAAGCAAGCGCAAACAAGGCCTCCGCTTCTAGCTTCACTAGCTCCGACAGCTCCTGCTCCGCCAACCGACCCATAGGTCTAGTCTTATAGGGGGCTTAAGCATGTACAAGAAATCTTGTAAAGCCCCTTGCATTAATGAATGAAAAGTTTAAAAACGAGGAACTTGTTTGGCTGTTTATTCTTTTATGTTTTGCCATGCACTATGGAGCTTGACTTCAAAGTACTGGAACTTAACGAAGGGCTCCATCGACAGTGGTCTGTCATCGAAGGCTTAAGGCCTTATCGACGCTCGCGCTTCTCTGTTCCTCGTGGAGATCAAGGGGAGATAGCACCCGAAGTCCACCGCGTAGTCTTAGCTTATCTCAAAGAAGAGGAAAAGGAAAAAGCATCTTCATCCTCCGAGTATGTAGACTGGTCTGACTCGGAATACCAGGCCAAAGACCCTGTAGAGGCTTGTTCCGAAAGGTTTCTGACTTGGGCTGAACTTCAAGAGGAGCAGAAAAAACTGCGAGCTTTGAAGAAAAGCAGCACTCGGACTAAGAAGGCAGTCCCGAAGGCTTCGAGCTCCGAAGGTCGAACTAGTCTTAGAAGTAGCTCTAGAGGTCGGAGGGGTCTCCGTTTTTATCTAGGCTTAGACCCAAATTTCTCTTGATGTAAGAGTATGATTATCCAATTAATACGAATTGCTTCGAAAGCATCTTGTTGTTCCTAACTCCCCAGCCCCTTCTTGTGGGTGGGGGGCCATACGAGTTACGATAGGGTCCGTCAGACACAATGATTTGTATAAAAATTTGATGCTTCGCATAACACTTGGTACTCATACTTTACTTTTTCGTAGAGTTCTTCGAATTGTGCGTTCGTATTATGATGTTTATAAGTTTTGGAGCTAAGTTGTACTTGTAAACTCCTATAGCAGTCGCTTAGGACTTTAAAAGTGCTTCATTGGCCGAAGCCTTAAAACCTTATTACTTGGTCACCTTTGACTCTTTTATAGATGCTTTGAACATGGAGGCCAGAAATCTATTCTTTTAAAGTCCTTAGACTCTTCTACGGATCCTAACAAGCCGGAGCCTAGAATCCATAGGCTGGCCACCATCTTTATTTAGAAAGGTACTTTACAATTGATTACAAGGAGCCCCTAAGCGTAATAACGTTTAAGGTGCTCCGCATGCCATGCATGCTTCAACTCTTCCCCTTCTAAATTAGCTAATTTAAACGAGTCGGGGCTCCCTGAGCGTAGGATAATATATGGTCCTTCCCATTTATTTCCTAGCTTCCCCGGAGCTATTACACTTCGCAATACTAAATGACCTGGCTTAAGCTCGTTCAGCTTTATCTTTGGGTCATACCATGTTATTGTTTGGTCTTGGTACTTCGTCAGATTGGCGACAGCTCGAAGCCTTGTTTCTTCTGAAAAGTCCAGCGAAGTGCTTCTCTTGCCTTCATCTCCAGGTTCTACTACGCGAAGGGATCCACCCTTGAGCTCCTTAGGAGTCATGGCCTCATCCCCGAATAGCAGCCTGAATGGGGTGAAGCCTATGGACCTGGCTTGAGTGGTCCGAATGGACCATAGAATCTTAGGGAGTTCTTCCGTCCACAGCCCCTTGGCCAACCTGACAATCCTTCGATTCAGACCGGAGAGAATATTCCCATTGGCTCATCCGACGGCTCCATTCGATTGTGGATGGCAAACTGCTGCGAAGCATAACTTGATGCCCAATTCTTCACAAAATTCATTAAAGGTTTCGGCTTCGAACTGGGTTCCATTATCCGCAATTAGCTCCCTTGGCACTCCGAACCTACATATGATATTTTGCCAGATGAATTTTTGCACATTTCTTTAAGTGATAGTAGTTAGGGGTTCAACTTCGACCCATTTAGAAAAATACTCAATTGCTACCACTACAAACTTCAAGTTGCCTATTGCCATTGGAAAAGGGCCGATGAGATCCATTTCCCATCGTGCCATTGGCCACACCGGGCCAATAACTTGAAATGGTACTGGTGGACGGTGGCTCCGTCTACCCTTACACTGGCATCCTTGACAGGTTCGAACCAATTCCTCCACATCTCTTGCAATTGTTGGCCAGTAGAGCCCCTACCGAAGTGTCTTTCCTGCTAGAGCACGGGGGGCCAGGTGGCTTCCACATAAACCTTCGTGAATGTGCCGAAGTATATCCTGGCCTTCGGGTTGCGAGATGCATCGGAGTAAGGGACAACAAACTCCGGCTTTGTATAATATCCCATTGACAAGCTTATAATTTCGAGCCCTTGCTTGCAACCCTCGTAAATCCGAACCCTCTAGCAAGACTACGCTACTTTGCAAGACCTCCATTATTGGATCCCGCCAATCTGTAGCTGGGATACAAAGGATTTCTGCGGAGGGTAATTGATTTACTGTAGGCTTGACCAACTCTTCATAGAAAGCACCCTCCGGGAGGTCCCATGCTCCGGCTGTAGCCTTCGCTAGAATGTCTACAAGTTGATTATCTGCTCGGGTGATACTTCGAACAAAAAATCCTTTGAACATTGCCTCTATCTTGCGGGTTTCTTCTAGATACTTTGCCAGATGTGGGTTCCTTGCTTGAAAGATTTTGTCAACATGCCCTGCGATGACTTGGCAATCTGTTTTAATTATAATCCTTGCTGCTCCAAGTGCCTTTGCCTTTCAGAGGCCTAGCAGGATTTCCTCGTACTCTACGATATTATTGGTGGTCTTAAAGTTGAGCCTCGCAGAATACATGGCCTTTTGCCCTAACGGCGATATTATTACAGCTCCAGCTCCGGAACCACATGCCTGATAGGCTCCGTCAGAAAAAATTGTCCATAGACCTTCAGAGTGTTCTTCCGGAGACCAAATTGCAGATGGAGACCACTCTGCCATGAAGTCAGCTATGATTTGAGATTTGATAGTTGCTCTCGTCGTGAAGGAAATTCCAAAGGGGGCTAGCTCTCTAGCCCATTTTCTGATCCTACCCGTAGAATCTTTGCTCCGAAGCATATCACCAAGGGGATACAAGGTAGGAACGATTAGGTTATGTGCTAGAAAGTAATGCCTTAGCTTCCGTGAGGCCATTAATAAAGCATAAGCAAATTTTTCGAGCTTGGAGTATCTTGTCTTTGCTCCGGACAAGGCTTCTGAGACGAAGTAAACTGGGTTTTGCACCAGCTTTCCTTTAAGCTCAACCTCTCTGACCAATACTGCACTTACTGCGGAGCCCATTTGTTGGGGGAGATAATCCCGACGAGAGTGGGGGAACGAGGAGGTCCGTACGGTTCAGAAGGGAGACTATCACCAGGCGGCCGAAGCCCTGAGCAGGAGGTGTCTGGACCTCTGAACGAGGGAACCGGAGGCTTCCGGAGGTTCCAAGGCACGCCAGAGGGGTCCTCGGTGGGAGCTACCGGCTAGACGCCGGAGGCCATCCTCCGGGTGGACCAAAGGCCCCGGGGGAGAGCCATACGTGGGAAGGACCCAGCCAATGCCGTGCGGGGACAAGATCGCGATCGTCCACGCCGTGTCGGGCGGCCACTGCAGCGCCCGACAATGCGATACGCTATCATGATAGGATCTTCTTGTCTGTACTATACAGAGTCCATTTTGTCTGTACTACCGGCTAGTGTCAGGCCATGTCTGTACTACTTGTCGACGTCAGGAAAGCTAGCGGTTGGCGGTTCAGAGGCGCCTGGCCCCTCAGGGAGGGTCACCCTATAAATACCCTTCGATTACAGTTGTAATGGACACACGATACAAGAATATAGAGCATACTGCATTCCTTTACTTCCACTAAGAAAACCTGCTGGTTCGATCCGTCGCACCAACACCGTTGCTGCAAGATAAAGAAGGAGAGTTTTTCCGGGAGGGGCACAGTATGTGTCGACAGGCTTCCGATGTACTCTTTATTATCATCGAAGCTCTTCTGGCACTCTGGTGTCCAGTTGAAACTTTCGGACCCCTTTAGAGCCTTAAAAATTGGAAGGCTTCGTTCGGCTGATCTGGCCATGAATCTGCTGAGAGCTGTGAGCCGTCCTGTTAGCTTCTAGACCTGCTTAAAATTTTCTAGTGGAGCCATTCTTTGCAATGCACTTATCTGCGTCAAGCTAGCTTCGATTCCCCTAATCGAAACTAAGTACCCTAGCAGTTTTCCTGCTTGCACCCCAAATATACATTTTTCAGGGTTGAGGCGAACTCCACATGCTCGGAGGCTCTCAAATGTTTCCGCTAAGTCTAGGCTATGATTGTGCTTTGCAGCACTCTTTATTACAATATCATCCATATAGGCTTCGACATTTCAGCCTATTTGATGACCTAGAGCCTTAGCTATCAGACGTGAGAATGTGGCTCCGGCATTCCGCAAGCCAAAAGACATTCTTACATAACAAAATACTCCGTATGGGGTTGTAAAACTCGTCTTGGCTTCGTCTTCGCGCTTCAGCCAGACTTGATGATAACCAGAGTAAGCATCCAAGAAGCTCAGTAATTCAGAGCTAGCCGTAGAATCCACTAGTTGATCTATTCGGGGCATAGGGTAGGGGTCTCACGGGCATGCTTTATTTAATGATGTAAAATCAATGCACATGCGCCATTTGCCGGAGCCCTTTTTCCTGACAAAAACAGGGTTAGCTAGCCACTCTGTGTGGGATACTTCCCTGATGATGCCAGCCCTTAGCAATTTTCCACTTCTACCTTGGCGAGGTCTGCCCTCTCTGCAGATAACTTGCGGAGCCCCTGGCGTACTGGCCTAGCCTTCGGGTTGTCAAGCAAGCTATGCTTGATGATACTCCGGTCAACCCCGGTGATGTCTTTGTTAGTCCAGGCAAAGATGTCCAGATTTTGCTTGACTACTTCCTCCAACGAAGCAACTATCTCCGAAGATAGCCCCTTGCCAAACTGTATTGAGTATTCTCTGCCATCCTTAATATTATCTTCGTGACGACATCACCTTCTGGGCTTGGCTTGAGGGAAATGCCCTTCGAGGAATTCGAAGACTCCGGAACCCCTTCCGTGTGCTCCGACACACTGTGCACTTGCCGAGGGTCCAATGGCTGACCGTGGCCATACTCCTTTCTTCGGGCTACAGGTTGGTCTCCTGAGATAGTGAGAACTCTACCTTGCATGGGCATCTTGAGACACAAGTAGTTTTGATGTGCTATAGCCATGAACTGGTTCAACATCCCACGTCCGAAAATCGCATTGTAGGCATATGGGGCATCGACGACATCAAAGATCACCTCTTCCACCCTGGCCAAGGGCCCCTCTCCGAAGGCAACCTCGACGCCTATCTGGCCGAGGGGATCGAGAGGCGGACCTGTGAAGCCTTGGAGTTGGCGGGCCGCCGGAAGTAAATGCCTCCGAGGAATGCACATCTGGTCAAAGGCCTGGGCAAAATGTATATCTGCGGAGCTCCCGCCGTCCACCAGGATCCTTCGAACTTCAACCCCAGCTATATCTGCTGAAATGACCAAGGGGTCGGCATGGGGGAACTTCACCCCCGTAGCATCATTCGAGGTCCCTATGTCCCCTACTTCGCGGACATATTCTCGCCGCTGCCTTTTTGACATGTTTCCGAGGGTCCCCCCTCCGAAGATGGGCAAGACCACTCGCTTGTCGTGATCTTGGGGATCTTCCTGCTTCGGTGGTGGCATAATATTGGTCACCGGTAGCTGCATGTGTGCTTCGGGGATGCCGGCTCGGGCCACGGTTTGCACTGGCTCCGAACGTGCCACTAGAGGGGCTCAATCCGAAGTACCTCGCCTTGTACTTCATCCAAGGTATTCACCCCGAAGGGTTAATACCGCCTTACACTCCTTCGTGTCATGGCTTCAATTCTCGCCATGCACACAGCAGAAAAAGCTCTAGCACCTGCCAGCTATTCTTTCATGGGGCTTCGGAGCTCCAACCTTGAAGCCTTGCGCCTGCTGAAAGTTGGCAGGTGCCTTCGGTGCAGAGGGTGCAATATTCAACACCTCCGAGCGGAAGTGCTTATTTCCCCACCTATGGTCGTTTAAACGATTGTCATGAGGGGTTTGCGGAGAGGTTGGGACTTTGGGCTCCGTCTTCACTTGTCGAAGGGCTGGTGCAGGTCCTGTAGTTCTTCGGAGGCAGCCTTCCTCCGCCTTGGCATACTGTTCAAAGTATGCCATCAGCTGTGCCACGGATGACACCGGTTTCCGATGAAGCTTGCTGAGGAGATCTGGGTTCAACGCTCCTTCGCGTGCGGCATCGACTACCGAAGAGGTAGACAAGCCCTTGATCTGCGATTTGGTGTGGGCGAAGTGCATGAAATATTCCCGAAGCGTCTCCCCTGCTTGCCGCTTCACCTAAAATAAACTCCCCGTCAACATTGGGGCCACAAATGTACCTTTGAAGTTGCTTACAAACTTCCTCTTCAACTACTCCCAGGACTTGATCAATCCTAGCTTTAGAGACCAGAACCAACGGAGAGCTACACCTTCGAGAGCGAGGGGGAAACACTTCGCCATAGTGTTACGCACCCCTCCGCTGGCTTCTATCGTCAGAGCATACGAGCGAGTGAATTCTCCGGGGTCAGACCCACCAGAATACTTGTGCAACTTCGAGGCATTGAACCTGGGATCGAAGGGCACCTTCTGTAGGTCTGAATGCAACGGGGACTCATCATCGAAGGATGCGTTCTCGGCCTCCTCCGGGACTTGGATAGCTTGGGGAAGGTTGCCGGCACCACCGTCTTGAGGCCCTCCTGGAGCATGGGTGGGAGCTTGAGAGCGGAGTCGATCGGCGACATCTTCCCTCCACCTTGCCACTTCCTCCTGAAGTCGTGCTACTTGAGTAGCCTCGTCCTTAGGAAGGTCTTCGTCTCCATCGGAGGGTAGCTCCGGGTCTCTTGAACTGGCGTAGTCGGTTTGGAGCACCGTGGGAGCAGCTCGAGGGCCTCTGGGTGCTTGACATCTGGCAGCCCCTTCGGGGGTTACCGGTATAACTAAAGGTCCTGCTCCATTGATCCGAGGGGACCTTTTGGGAGGATCCGAGGCTAGGCTCCGCTTGGGAGGGGCATAGCTAATGAAGATGAGGTCCGAAGACCGAGGGCTTTGATTGGTTTGGGAAGGCGAGGAAAGGCCTTCGAACTACACTAGGAAGCCCCGTACTAAAGGGTGCGCGGAATCCTGAGACTCCAGAGCTCCCTTTGCAAGTGCTCTTTGAAGTACAGTCAGCAGTAGAGATCTATCTTTTAGAACTAGGTTCCCCACAGACGGCGCCAACTGTTGCCGTAAAAGATTACGCTAACAGGTTCTCCAAGATTAAGAACTAACAAACAGTGAATTTGTGTTGAGAACTATCTCAAGCCTCCGAATTAGATAATAGCTTAACTAGTCCGAAATTGTGTATTGAATAGCTGAGTATTCGATGCGTATTCAGGGTAAGAAGGAGGGTATTTATAGGCAAAAAGTATAAGGAAAAGACCTATTTACCCCTCAATTATAACCGACATAGTGGAAATTATTTGGTACCCTGAATAGGGTTAAAATAGTAAAATCTACCCGGAGAAGGAAGATAAGCAAAACATCTTATCAGTCTTGTTGTTTTCCACCGAAGCTTCATAGCCTGCGGAGGGTACCTTCGAGTCCTCGAGTCGAAGCATCCTCCGGCATAGAAACTTCGTCACCTCCGGAAATGAACTCAAGCTTTGATGCTAGTAAGCCATCTTTGACTGTTGATTTCTAAAGTCCTGAGGATGTAGTATTTTCCCCCAACAGACATAAACTCAATACTACGGACTCTGAAACCAAAACGTGCAAAGGCTAGGGATGGTCTTGGATTGGGGAAAACCTACGACTACAAATTTTTTGTTGGATTTTTCATGGACTATGGGATAAATATGAAATCAATCTAATCTAAGATACACGAACCAGACGGTAAACCAAGCTCTGATACTACTTGATGGAGGAGGGGTGCCCGATCTTCCGTCAGGTGGGGGATAAAAAACGATTTTTGGAGAACTCGACGTTGATGATCCGGCTTCCGATTCACGAGATCGGCCATTGCAATTGCTACACCACTGCTCCATTGGTTATCAACCAAGCACAGTCTTATTGACCTCACCAAGAAGTCTAATCCTTGCCTGCAAATCTAAGAACACAAACAAGAATGCAGAAAACACAATCGAACTGAAAATTCTATTGGAATCTGCGAATTGGTGTTCACTTACAAATCCGGCGAAGCGGCGGTGATCACAGCAACATGTAAACTAAACCCAAAAACCCTAGATGGCTGTATAAACACCTTATATAGTAGTTTAGGACGCACCTCTAATGGCCTCAACTGGATACACGGCCCAAAGGCCCAATAATGTAGAAAACAGCATGCTGACAGATTATGTACTTTATCTTGTTTTGACGATTCCCGTTGATATAGAATGAATTTTGAGATGAAACCTGTGGCATTGGAAAGTTTTTGAAGCTATCTTTCCGTGGATGGATGGAACGTCAAAAACGGAGTCCGAATGCGGGCTAGGCGATGATTTTAGTGCACACTACTCCTGGAATCCGAGTTGGATACGAATTGTAGTTGGATTGGACTCTCATATTGGCTTGGACGTCCTTCCTGGTTCTTCTCCAACTCTTTGTTTATTTCCAAGTGATTTTCGTCATCTCCATGGTTCATAACAATAATAATAATATTAGGTAGTAATTTATTCCTAGGATAATATACTAAGATACTTAGAAACGAGTTGACCTGGAGAGTAAATCTTTGTGCTCGAACTTTAATAATTGGATCTTGGTATTCATGTATGATTGTATCATTGGTAGTGATGTCCTCATTATCCTCCCCTTCTTTATTTGGAGTTGACCTCGACTCAACATCTATTGGTCTCCCATCAACTTCCATGATAATACAAGAGTTCCATATACATGCATCTCTTCTATTAATCCAAGAAAGTATTTTTGAAATTAAAAATGAATGCATCTCATGGAGTAGCATCTGAAGTTCAAATATTTAAAAATTAAATCTAACATTGAAAGCATGCACCTTAACTTGTTTCCTCACAATCATGATCCTATCCCAACTGGTGATGTTCTCATCAACTAGAGCAATTGATGCCTCCACCTTCGTATCAGTTCCCGATAGCACATTAGCCTCTGTATTACTTTTTGCCCACCGGGTTCCCGTTCCTTTACTTTATCACTAGTGCTCCTTTTGTGCCACACGAGGTTCATAACATGCAGGAACAAATGAACATGACGGGAGATGACGTTTTCAGCCGATTGTCCATCACACCACAGGGATGACCACCTCGACATGAAGAAAAGAGAGACAAGCACGAAGACACATCAAAGAGGGTTTCCGAGGCCATCGTCATCAAGGTGGGTTCCCGAGACATCCCAATCCTCGATGGGACCCTTTCTAAGCAAGGCGAAGACATTTTGGAGAAGTTGGCTAAGGGGAACATTGTTGGTCTGACTATCGCCCCAAGGCCGATCCGACTACTCACACTGGTTCGGTCTAACCGACCTATTACGGTTGGTCTAACCGGCACTTTTCAGGATCCCGACACTGACCGGTCAGACCACCCCACCATGGCCGGTCCGACCAACATGGCCCGGTATGACCGACCCAAGAAGGTTGGTCTGACCGACAATATGCAAGAAAATACTTATGCCTAGCGCAAAATCATCGAGGCCAATCTGGGTAATTCTAATTCGGCCAAAAATGCTAGAAACAAGTTTGTGGATACTAGTACAAAGCCACAACCGTCGTGGGCACCTCCAGGCATGACCAAGTCCCAAAAGAGGCACCTACAGCGTCTTCGAGCCCAAGAGATGAGAGAGAAGAAGTTTGAGGATGAGTGGGACGCGATCTTTGAGGAGATTCGTCCCGATCAGGACCAAGCAGGTATGGAACCACAAGCCAGTTGCGGTGGACAACTCAGCTCCAACTCCAAGTGACGAAGACGATTACATGTTAGACGATGACTACACACCCTTCTCGGAGGGACCACTCCCTTAACCGATGGATGTGAATGTGGTCATGCTTCCCACTATGTTTGGGTTGCCAGACAATGACGCCGAGGTCACTCAACTAAACCTCGGCCCGCGTGAGGTAGTGTTCAAGAATCCCGAGGAGTTGGATCGTCACTTGAGGCCCCTCTACGTTAGAGGACACCTCGATGGCAAGTCGACCTTTAGGATGCTCGTAGATGGAGGAGCCATCGTAAACCTTATGTCGTACTCTCTTTTGAAGAAGCTCGGTAAGGATGAGGAAGACCAACCTGACATTGAACGACTTTAACGACAAGAGCTCCGAGGCGTAGGGCGTACTTTCTCTGGAGCTGACGGTGGGAAAAAAGACGTTGCCTACGACATTCTTCGTGGTAGACATGCAAGGTAACTATAGTGTACTACTCGGGCGTGATTGGATTCATGCAAATTGTTGTATTCCTTCTACGTTCCATTAGTGTTTGATCTAGTGGGATGGAAACGATGTGGAGGTTGTACCAATTGACACTTCGGCTCAGGTTGCTTTGGCCGATGTGTCCATAGATGTCATCCATGATAAGGTATAGTGCTTGTCAGGTTGAGACCTCTCAAACTATGATTTTGTCAACATGTATGAGGGGAGGTTTGTTCAAATCTCTATAAAGTCGGCATGTAGAGTAGCGAAGCACAGTGCTACCAAGGTAAGTCCATATGAGTTGGTGTATCGACAAGAGGCCATTTTACCGGTAGAGATGAATCTTGCCTCTTAGAGGTTGCTTAAGCAAAATGGCTTATCGTTCGGTTATTATGAAGTCTTGTTGAAGGATAGCTTGGAAGAAGTGACCGATAAGAGATTGAGATATCTAGAGGCTATAGAAAGAGGCAAGAGAAGAGTGGCTAGAGCTTATAATAAAAGGTGAAAGTACAATCGTTCTAGGTTGGTGACAGTTCGGAAGACTATTTTACCTTTAGGTACTAAAATCCCAAAGTTTGTTAAATGGTCGCCTAGTTGGGAAGGTCATGTTAAATTTGTTTTGAAATCGCTCTAGGTAATGCATATTTGTTAGAGTCCTTGCCAAGAGAGCGATTTCGTAGAGCTCTAAATGGTAGATATTTGTAAAAGTACTTCCCAAGTGTGTGGCAAGATGCTTGAGGTGTCATAAGCACAAAGTGTATATTGCCCTTAGCTCGTTGTGCTTTTGGCTCACTAATTTGCCAAAAGGCAGGGGGCATGTGTTGATAGCAAAAAAATGGCATTAATGGTCAAAATTATCAAAATGTTGAAATTGGTAAAATTGACCAAAAATATATGGTTCCTGGCACAGGACGATCTGACTGGCCATAGTAGGCCGGTCTTACCGGCCATGTTATCCTGGTCCAACTAGCCATATGGGCACGGTTAGACTGGCCCAGTACGAGTCTAAACCAATTTATTTGGTTTTAGGTTGTTTTGATCTCTAATCAAATCTTAACGACTTGGACACGTACTTTATTCAATTTAGAGTAGAATAAAAGTCCAGGAACATCAAGACCACCCCCTATAAATATAAGTGCAAGGCCGATTTAAAAGGACTCTCTCCAATTCAAACCAATCTAATCTACTATTCATTTGAATCGTTCTTTTTTACTTGGGAAAATTACTCACATGCCATTATAATTTTCAGAAATTGCGTATATCCCACTGTCAGTGACTGTGGCGGCCCCCATCTGTCAGTGACACATCGATGGCATATTGGCAAACCGCAAAAATTGTAATGGCACGAAAAAAATTAACCCTTTTTACTTTTACCCTTCCTCGCCCTAGGAGTAGCCATAGCACGTCTATATTTGTTAGTTTGCACTATAAACCATCCGTCCACCTCGTCGTAATCGTGGTAATCCTTGTCGATTCACTTGTGGACCATCCCTTTAATCCCTGTAATGCATTTTTATCGGTAATTTTGTCTCTTGGAAGAATTGCTTATAATTTTGTGTGTTTTGCAGGGGCTAAGGTTCTCCTCTTCGCAGCGAAGAACCCCTGCACCAAGCTACCTTCATTTGAGCAATTGCCGACGAGACGAGGAGATTGGGGCCTTGCCTGTTGGTCTAACCGACCAACTCTTGCTGGTCTGACCGCACTATGTCGGCACTCGCCGGTCTGACCGACGGAGCACGGTCGGTATGACTGCCCGCGTGCAAGAGATTCGGTGGCACCCCCTCTGCATTTCGGTCTAACCAGCCCCCCTTTGTCCGTTTTGATTGCCTTTTCACACTTCAGCCAATTAGATTGCATCCTTGTGGTGTGGTTTAATTTCCTCGTGACTCCACCCATATTTTCCCTTGTCATAGTCAAGGGTCATCGGAATGCGGCGTCGGCATCGTGTGACATTTAGTGGGCCACCCCTAGGCGTTTATGCGCTTTTGGATCGCCGGATTGATGTCACTGACATTTTGCACTTTGACAGTAGATTTTAGTGTCAACACATGGTTTTCCGGACAATGCTGACATGTACAAGAAGCAAAGAAGGTCTAGAGGAATCGATGTGGAGGTGCTCTCCACAAAGATCAAGAGGGATCTGTATGCAGATATCACGAGTATCTTAGCTTGACAAAGTATTATCCTACTAGACCAAGCTATAGTACATAGCCCTCCTCGTGCGAGAAAGAGAAGTTGTGCATCAAGAGAGGACGAGCAGCGATTGACATGCCATGGTTTGGAAGACACCATCTATTGGCTAACTGAACCAACCATGTCCAAGCTTATCATAAAGCCCACAGGGGTTCAGATTGAGGTGACAAGGGGTGTGATCTTTACATATCAACATGAGATACACAACTTGCCGATAAATGAGGGATTTGTAGTGGTGTCTATTGATTTTGTGCACCCTAATGCGGAAGACATCCCACTGCCTATTCCTCCGGATGATGAAATCACCACCCTTCGTGCTGCCCATTGCACAAGGGTACAGTGGAAATGGGTGGATATTTTGGTCAATGTCGAGACTATTGCAAGCCAAGCTTTTTCTCAACCTTGTACTACTGAACCATTCACTGTTCAGCCACCTATTTCTCAACATCTAGTTGCTCCACATATTGTTGTTGCACCTGTTGCAACTACACCTAACAAGCCAGGTAAAAATGTCATCAATGTGCTACCAACAAATAAGCCAACGATTGTACACAAAAAAACAAATAAGGTTGGTGCCACAAAGACTGAAAAAGTGGTGAAGCCTAAGGTGGTGTCAGCGTGGACTCTTGCAAATGCTAAGTACGAACAAAGAAAGAACATTCTACCTTAAGATTAGTTAATAAGGGGAGGGAAAGCCTTAATTGGCCTCCATCAATTATACCTCAATAGATGCAAATAAAACTAATGTTCGGTCATTGTAACATACAAGAAAAAATTTCTAGACTAGCGACGAATATTTCTTGTTTTGCTTCAATGATCTATACAATATTTTTAACTTGGATGCTCTTGACATTAGCTTGTTGTGGTGCTGGACATTGTAAGTTACTTAACCTATATTTTCTATTAAAGTCGTCACATCATTATGTGGTATTAACTACTCTTTCATATGTGCAAGATAATGTTGCAAGAAAGAAAGAATCAAGCATTCAAATATATTGATCCATAGATGTTAGCAATATCAACAATAGGGATCGATAGGATGTCCTGTGTCGACTACGTATTTAAGTTACTCGCCACATGCATCGCAAGAGAACAACATATAATGGCCATACACCACTTGAATGGACATTATGTCCTACTACTCATCGACCGCAAGTGGAAGATCGCATGGTACATTGATTCGGAAAGACCAAAGGGACCGAATGGTGAGCGCATTGAGAGGAACTTCTCAGTAGTCAAAAAATTAATCGACGAGTAAGGTTTTATTCACTTTATTACAATTTCAACCTTTAACCTATTATTGTTTAAGTCAAACTTGTTCTACCTCATTACAGATCTTTCGAATCCGCTGCCTGTGTCCATAAACCAAAAGCAACGGACCACATACAATTTGTCATAAAACCATAATGCATGTAAGTCTCTAAATGTTTACCCATTCAAATTTAATGTGTTGTCCAGACTAATTGAGTATTTCCATAACATTGCTGCAGTCAACCTCCTGGAAACCAATGTGGGTTTTATGTTGCACTCCATATGACGTTGGCCATGATGATAGCGAATCTTAAATTAGAAATTTGAAAAAATGTCATAACAATTTTCTGTAATTTGAAACATGCCACTGTCAGGGACACACCGATGGCATATTTCAAAATTATGAAAATTGTGATGGCACAGAAAAATTTAACACATCTTAAATCACCCAACGTAAGATATTATTGTGAGATTTGTTCTTTTGTTTCTTTTACTTTTCACTTATGTAAACATTGACTGATGTCAAAAACTCAATTTACAGGAATCCAACCTACCTGAAGGAAGTCTTAGCGATATTGAGTTGTCGGAGATTCGTCCATGACTATCAGTATTGCTTGTGCAAGAAGTCTTCGCATAGATTGGTGCTTTCCATTATAACGGCCAGAATTAATGTTTCAATTTGTCATGTAACGCTTGCAAACATTTGTTAAAACATATGGAATACAATTTTTTATGGATGCTTTGTTTGTGCAATGCAATCTATGATGGTGGTATTCTATGATGAATTATGTGTTGTATTTTTTGTGATGAATTATGTGTTGTTTGCAATTTAAAAGTTAGCTGCCAAATCCTAGCTTTGATTCAGGATGTAGCATAAAAATAATTATTTTTAAATATGACCATAACAAAAAAATAATATTTTATTAAAAAAATTTTAAATCTAGTACTCGATTTTTGGAATTTGCTAATCTAGCCTACCTTCGGCAAATGGACTACCGAACGTGGCCACATCACGCCACGTTCGGCATTTCATCGGTTGAACATGGCCACGCCAGCCAGGTTCGGCCGTTATAGTGTCGAACGTGGCAATAACTAGGCCACGTCAGAGCCACAGTGTCTAGCTGGGACGAACGTGGGTGATGTGGCCACGTTCAACCTAGCTAGCCATTGTGGCGCTGACGTGGCCTTGCCGTTGCCACGTTCGGCACTACAACGGCCAAACCAGGCCACATCAGCCTGGTTTGGCCGATCAATTGCCGAACTAGGCTCTATAAATAGGGGCCCGAACACTCGCTTCTAAGCACATCCTGTGCACTTGTCCACACATCCCATGCCCCAAAGTTTCCTACTACCCTAAGGTAATTATGTTAGTTTTTCATCTTTATTTATTACAATAATTAGGTAGTTTAATCAATTCAAGATTTCATTGACATATTAGAATAATGTACTATATTTTAGAGAAAATATAGACATATTATGAATAGATTGAATTTATGTTGACATACATTTGTAGATGGTGAAGAAGGATATAGCGACTCATGGGCCCGATGGTTGTCACCATCCGCCGTAAGGTGTCGAACCCCGCCCCCCATGTGTTTCTGTGGATACACATATAAATTCATGAGAAACCAGGATGACCTCACTTATGAGATGAGGTATTGGAAGTGTGCAAACTACTCTTGGACTCTGGAAAAGCCCAAGCCAAGGTCAAAGTGTCGACCACGTGCAAAATAAACCAGTAATAATATTTTTTTCTATTTTTTTCTATTTGTCTTGAATCAATCACTTACAAGATGTCTAATAATATTAATGTGTATAGGTAACTCCTCCACTATCGCCACCTCTGCTATGTGACTTTGTTGAATTGATCGACAAAGAGATTGATCCAAAGGAGTGGGCAGATCTTACGAGGACCCATGTGTTCAACAGGGAGCTCTTTAAGATGAGATGCACTTGGGAGGAGGAGCGCGAGGAAGAATTTAAGAGGAGGGAGGAGGTAGAGGGCAAGGCGAAAGAGGAGCACGAGGTTGATAGAGAGAGGAAGCGTGAGAGGGCTCGTCGTGAGCATGCAGCGGGACTAGAGGCCATAAGGAAAGGAAAGTACCCTCGGTGCACTCAGTAGGCATGTAGTGTATCTTGTATTTTTAAATTTTTGTTGTACCATGTTATGTTGTGTACTCCCTTATGTGTTATTCGTGATGTACTGTTTTAAATTTTTGTTGTACCGTGTTATGTCAAGTATTGTTTTAATTAGTACGTAATTTTCACGTTGACCTATTTGAGTTTGATCATAAAATTGCTTGTAGATGTTTTTCCTCAAATGTTTGAAGAAAACTACGTAGGTCCATACAAATAGTTTAACATGGTTTGATAGTACAACTTTCATCCTACTGATTTTTCAGTTCTCTCTCTTGCCTAGCATGTTTTCGTTGCTCTTTGTACCTAAGTTGTTTCTGCCTGTTGTATTCCCTCTGTTGTATGTCCTTATCACTCCATCTTGCACTCCTCGCTCGATCATCAACTTCAATCCTTCTCGTTTTGTACTCGGGGTGACTTTCTGCCTCTGTGATAATGGAATCATCCTCGTATGTAGCTTGTGTTAATTCTATCCACCAATAGAATTGAGCAAACCCAATGAATCCCCCACTTGGGTTTGTGTGCATGAACTCTCCATAGACACTCTTGATTCCCGCACATGATGTCATAGGTAGTAGTGTTTGACTTCTTAACTCAAAACGACCATCGCAATGACAATGACCATGCTTTCACGGCATGTTGCACTGCATCCTTAGTAGGATACACAACAACCTCGTGCACCTTATTGTGTGCATACTCCCAAGGAGTTTGATGCCCATCACCGATAGCAAGACCATCAAAAATTTCTGCTTCCCACTCGTTGGGAATTGGAATGTCTGTCTCTTCATCATCATTGTCATTCCCATAATCTTTTGTGCCAACAGTTGGCACCATCCGTGGGGGACCTAGTACAAAGACTTCGTTCTCTACCAATCCTTTCCTAGAGCCATGCCTCCTAAATGGAGCCTAGGCACTAGTCCCCTCCTAAGGTCTTGCCGGACCTCCGGATTAGGATCTTCAAACACCACCGAGGTCGGAGGACCCTCCGTGGTCCCCCCATGGCAAACTGCCAAAGTGAACACTCACCCTTGAGCATACGGAGCCCCTCCTATGGCTTCCTCTGTGCTTTGGACTAATTTCATCAGTTCTTAAGACCCAGAGGGCCCCTCCAGAGGAAATTAAAGCCATCCAGATGATGTGGCAGCCTAGATGGCTCGGCTTCGGGCTGAGGTAGAAAGGTGGAGGCAAGAAGCTACTGATAGGCTTCGCCCTCAAGCTAGCCCCATCATCCCAGAGACGCCCCAAGATGATGACCATGTCTACTATCCTGAAGCCTCTGAGGTCTAGAGAGGCAACGAGAATGCCTCCTTCGATGATGAATCTCTGTTGTACATAGACCTGCAAAAGGTGCACTTTGACCCAAAGTTTCGAACTTCGAAGCTATGCAAGTACACCGAAGAGGAAGACCCCGGAGAATTATCCCGCTCCTATGCTCTTGGAATTGAAGCTAGCGGAGGGGTTCGAGACATAATGTCCAAGTTTTTCTCCCTTGCGCTCAAAGGGGTGGCTCTTTGTTGGTTATGGTCTCTAAAACCAGGATCAATTAAGTCTTGGGAGCAGCTGAAGAGAAAAATCATGAGCAATTTTCAAGGGACCATTGTGGCCCCAATGTCTACAGGAAGTCTTTTTCAGGTGAAGGAGCAGCTCGGAGAAACTCTGTGACAATTCTCCAAGCGCTTCGCTCATATGAAGTCTCAGATAAAGGGGATGTCTGCATCATCCGTTGTCGACGTAGTACGCGAAGGTGTCACGAACGCGGGCCTTCTTGACAGGCTTCACCGGAAACATATTTCTTCAGTAGTGCATTTAATGGCCTACTTCGAGCAATATGCCAAGTTAGAAGAAGTATGGCTTCGAAGAACTACTTCATCTACATCGACCTTCCTTCAAGAAGTCAAGACTGAGCCGAAGGCCAAAAGCTCACCACAAGTGTCTCTCTTCGAAAATAATCAGCATGATGGATGAAGAGGACGAAAGCATTCCCGCTCCAAGGTTCTAAATATCGCTCCTTCTACTTCGAAATTTCCTCCTAAATATCAACAAGCTTAGGGCAAGAAGGCCAGCGGCTCAAGGCCACTAGGGAAGCCATACCACTGACGCATGCAAGTCCATATTTGCTCCGCGGAGCGAATATCTCGAGAGGAGTTCTTGTCAAGGCTCTACTGACCGAGCCCCTCCCGCGACATGTATGGAGCCCGTACAGGCTGTCGGGCGTGTGGACAGTTTTGAAGCCCCAAGACAATCTCTGGTGTCCAGTGTTATGCCACCACCGAAGCAAGAAGACACCCAAGATCGTGCGAAATGGGTAGTCCTGCCCATCTCTAGAGGAGGGACCCAGAGTGATATGTCGAAGCGTAAGCGGAGGGAGTATGTGCGCGAAGTAGGGCACATTGGGACCTCGTCGTCAGCAGCTGAAATTCCTGAGTGGTCTCATGTGTCCATATCTTTCTCCGCAGTTGATTCAGCTAGAATTAAATTCCCCCATGCAGGCCCTCTTGTTATTATAGCTGACATTGTAGGAACCAAGGTCAGGCGAGTGTTAGTCGATGGTGGAAGCTCCACGGACATCATCTTCATCCAATTATGCATCCCACAGAAGCATTTACTTCCAGTGGCTCGTCCGCTACAATGTTTTGCAGGCCCTCCTCTCGGTACCCTCGGCCAAATAGGCCTCGAGGTCGCCATCAGAGAGGAGCACCTGGCCAGATCAGAGGAAGTTATCTTTGACGTCGTTGACGCCCCTTATGCTTACAATGTTATCTACAAAGGGGGAATGTTGACCCAGTTCAGAGCCGTAGCACATCATAATTATTTATGCTTGAAAATGCCCACGCAAGGAGGTGTACTTGTGATCCTGATGGGGGATTGGTCCCGATCTTCCGCTAGGTAAAGGATAGCTTGGATTGGTGGAGAATCTCGACGTCGACGATCCAAGGCTTCGGTCCGGTGGATCAAAACCTTGCAATCGCTACACCACTGTCTCCGTTGGTTATCAACCACGCAGGACGCGATTGACCTCGCAACGAAGGCTAATTCCTGCAAGCGAACCCAAGAACACAAGCAAGAACAGGAAGGATACAAATCGAATGCCAAATCACAGACAAACGATGAAAAGGTGAGGTTTCACAAACGCCTATGCAGCAGCCAATCGGTCCGGTGCAAGGGGCGGGATCTAAACACACAAGTGTAGATGCAAACAAAGCAAAACCTAACCCTAAAGGTGGCTGGCGTGAGTATATAAGGCGTGGGCAGCCTGTGGAAGGCGAACATACTCAGACTATGGGCTAGAAGACGTACAGACTTGGACTATGGGCCAACACGGCCCAGTTCTGTCATACAGGACTGTTTTAAACACATAGGTCGACTCGAGACACCAAATGAGACGAGACCAATGGCAAACGATCCGTCCTCTCCTCAGCTTTCCAAAAAGTCCAAGAACGTGCCAATCGGACTTCGTATGAGGAAGTTATGCCCATTTTGGTGCAAAGTGGTCGATGTAGTCCAAACCAGCGAATTCTTGACTTCTAGTCATCCGTGCGACTCCGTCTTCAACTCCAACTCTTCTATTCCATCTCCCATGTTCCTAAGCAACAAAATATCACTAGTATTCAGTAGCATCCCTTCCAAACAAATATTAACATAGTTGCTAAGGAAAGAATTAACCTCATGGTTCAAGCGACGGGCACGGGCGCGTGTGAATGGTCCTTGTAATTGAATTGTAGGTGGAGGCTCCATGTGTGTATCATGTGAAGTGATGTCCTCATCAGATCCTCGGTGACCAAGCTGCAGCGCGGAGGGCGGAGTACGACCATGGCCCACCTGTTGATTCTAGGCAAGTAAATAATGTGCAAGACCATTCAGAGGATGCTTCAGTGTCTAGAGACCCTTCAAAGATCCCCTCCCTCAAGCCGAGACCAGAAGGCGAAGTTGTAACAAAGATCATCGTCAAGGATGGCAAGGACTATCCCATCCAATTTGGCCAGGAATTGCCTCTAGAAATTGCCACTTCGCGGGAAGAAGTGGTTAAAGACAATCTAGATGTATTTTCCTGGTCAGACGAAGATATTCCCGGAGTCGACAGAAGCATTATCGAGGACAGTCTGCTCGACAACCCAAGGGTTCGACTTGTTCACCAAGGGCTCCGCAAGTTGTCAATAGAAAGAGCAGATCTCACCAAAGCGGACGTTGAAAAGTTATTAAAAGCTGGGATCATCAGGGATGTGGCCCACACGGAGTGGTTAGCCAACCCCGTCTTTGTCAACAAAAAAGCCTCCGAAAAGTGGCGCATGTGCATTGACTTCACATCTTTGAATAAAGCATGCCTACGTGACCCCTACCCTATGCCCCACATTGATCAACTCATCAACTCTACAACTGGCTCTAAGCTCTTAAGCTTCCTAAACGGGTACTCCGGATATCATCAAATATGGTTAAAACGCGAAGGCGAAGCCAAGACAAGTTTCATAACTCCTTCGGGAGTGTTTTGTTATGTCAGAATGCCCTTCGGCTTAAGGAATGTTGGGTCAACTTTTTCAAGATTAATTGCTAAGGCTCGAGGTCACCACATAGGCCATAATGTTGAGGCCTATATGGATGACATTGTAATAAAGAGTGCTTTGAAGGGTTCCGTAAGATTTGCCTGGACACCAGAGTGTCATAAGAGATTTGATGAAATTAACGACTATCTCGACAATCTTGCAACACTTACTGTGCCCCTTGTAGACGAAACTCTCCTTCTTTATCTTACAGCCACAGGCTCCGCTGTTAGTGCAATACTTGTTCGAGAAGTGCACTTCAATGGAAACCTGGTGCAGAATCTGATATACATCGTATCAGAAGCTTTATCCGGAGCCAAAAATCGGTACTCTGAGCTCTAGAAATTTACTTACGCCTTGATAATGGCTACGAGGAAGTTACGACATTACTTTTTGGCACACAATGTAATTGTTCCAACTTCATACCCCCTTGGAGATATGCTCCGAAGCAAAGATTCCATGGGGAGAATTGGGAAGTGGGCTGTCGAGCTAGCCCCTTTTGGCATTTCATTCGTAGCAAGAACAACCATCAATTCACAGTTGGTGGCTGATTTCGTAGCGGAGTGGACCCTGTTTGCAGTATGGGCTCCGAAGTAACAAAATAAAGGTGTTTGGATCTTATACTCTGACGAGGATTTTCAAGCATCCGGAGCAGGCGTTGGAGCAGTCATAATCTCGCCTTTGTAGGACCGAAAGTAGCGACCAGAGGGGGGGTGAATGGGCACCTTAAAAATTCTTTCGAATCAATGGCCTGCTCCCAATACCCAATGCACCTCAAAGACTAAGCATCAAAGAACGAACAGATTGCCTAAGTCTAAAGGTATCAATCTAGAAGCAACTGATGTTTAAAATAGAGAAATACCAATACAATGCTAATAGACAGATAAACAGTGTACAAAAGACAAGGCAAGATAAACTTCTCAGTATAAATGCACAAAGAGTGAAATGAGAAGTTATCGTTCGAAATCTGTCTCATGTTCGAAACTTGGCGAAGCCTGCTTCGCTGGTCGAAGCCTGCTTCGCAGTGTCGAAGCCTGCTTCGCAGTGTCGAAGCCTGCTTCGTAGTGTCGAAGCCTGCTTTGGAGGTCGAGGGCTGCTTCGCTGGTCGAAGTCTGGTTCGGAGGTATAGTCTAACCTAGTTCGAGGTGGGAAAAGACCGGAGATGCTTCGAAGCTAAGTACGGAAGTATCGAAGCTAGCTTCGAACCGAGTGCTTCGAAACCTATCCTTCGAACATAATACTTCGAGCGCAATGCACCGACAGACAACCTTCGAAAAGAGAAGAGAAGGCTGACACGCGACAGAGAAACCAAAATGAACCCTACACTCTACCTTCGAACAAACACATCAAGGACTTCGAAAATGACAGCAGACAGGAACTCACGTCGAGCGAAGTTTAACAGAAAGATAAGCTTCGAAGCCAACTTCGAAACCTGTCGAAGTATGGACTTTGAAGAGCTCAAGTCGGAGTACCTTCGCAAAGACGTTCGAAGTATGAAACGCTGACAGTTCAAAAAGTACTTCGAAGCTAGTAGCTCAGGACACAAAATGAAGTTCGAAGTTCAAGCGAAGCCCTCGAGGATATCAGATCAAAGCCTGCCTCATGGAGCTGAGGGGCTTCGAACAGAGAAGGAGCTTCGCCAGAGAACAGCCTGAAAAGGGACTTTAGTCCTGTCAACTCGATCAAAAAGCTGTGCACTAAAAGCAAGGCTAGAGTGCTAGTGTACTATTGCTACAGAGTAGTAGTACTACTTGCAACTAGTATGAACTAGTACTCCTCACGTGAAGAACAGAAGCAACCGTGAGGCATTTAACACAGAGAAGGCATGGCTGCGCACAATAAAAACGAAGCTTCTGATGCAGAGAAATCAATGCACACACCTCAACACAAACAGCAGATTGAATCTCTGGAACAAGTAGAATCGGATGGAATCAAAAACCAAGCCAGTTCCTGGCGGCGCACAAAAACAGGAGAGAGAGAGAAAGTGCAAGAGACAAAATAACCCAAAGGAGTATGAATTAATTTCAGCCAAAAGGGTAGTCCAACCCTAGGGATTGGGGCCCTATTTATAGGCTGCCCAATGGCCTAGAATATTCCACTAGCCCCTTAGGGTTTTTTACAGACGCAGGAATAAAAGGAAATGACTCAACTGCCCTAAGATATTTTTACAGACACAACTGACTGACTGTGGGCCTAGAGATACAGATGACTTATCCGGAAGCTAAACTTTCATAGTGACTACGGCTTCTCTTCTGGACAGTCGATACAAGATCGACGGTTGTCAGTTTTGCGCTGAAACTGATAAAGCCTCCACCGACTTTGCACCAGGTACCCAGATTGGGCTGGCCCGATCCCGCAGCTCTCTCAGCCCGGCAATCACTCACCGCCCGTGTACCTGAGTCAACCCTGGTCAACAGCCCAGTGGGTCTTCTGCTGCTTCTGGCCCATATACCCAGATTGGGCCAGCTCGACTTCGCAGCCTTCTCTACCCGACAGTCGCTTGCTGCCCGTGTACCTAAGTCACACGCGGCCCATGAAACATCAGATCTCCTTTCTTCTTCTGTCCTCTTTGACTATCGTTGACAATGACTCATCACATCTAGAGCCACGAGGCCCACCCTATTCAGCGTGGCTCCTCAGCCTTCACGGCAAAAAGCGATGTACTCCGCTAGGCTCGACTTTAAGTCCACCAACAATATTGCGGAGTACGAAGGGATCCTGCTTGGCCTTCACAAAGCACACACACTTGGCGCCGCAAGAGTTGTCATAAAAACATACTCTCAAATTGTTGCAGGGCACGTTGATAAAAGCTTTCAAGTTCGACATCCACATATTGCCAAATATTTGAAAGAAATCCACAAGACCGAAGCAACATTCAAAGGGATTTCTATCTAGAGCATCCCACGAGCCGACAACCAGCAAGCAGACGTCTTGGCAAAAGCTGCAGTCGGAGCCCTTGATATCCCGAAAGGGGTTTTTTATGAAGAACCTTCCTCCCCTTCAGTGCCACAACTCCCTCCTGTTGAGGTACTTTGCATGTCGAGCAGTGATTGGTAGAGTCTAATTATGAATTTATTGCAATACGAAGCTAATTTGCCCGAAGGCCCAAAGTTATCATAGTTACAATTGAGGGTCCGGAACTATCATATTATCAATGGTATTTTATACAAGGCCGAAGTTTGTTCTCCCTTACTCTGATGTATCTCCTAATCAGAAGGAGAAGACATACTTTGGGAAATTCATGAAGGCCTATGTGGTAGTCATCTAGCCCCTCGAGCTCAAGCAGGCAAAACACTTCGCTAGGGGCTTTATTGGCCTACTATAGTAGCTGATGCAGAGGCATTAGTCCACACCTATCAGGGTTGTCAATGGTTGAGAAGACGAAGTCATCGTCCACCAACACCTCTTAAGGTTATCACTCTGGTATGGTAAATGGCCCGATGGGGAATGGATCTCATTGGCCCCTTCCAAATGGCAAAAGGCAACCTAAAATTTGCAATGGTAGCAATTGAATATTTTTCTCAATGGATCGAAGTCGAGCCTTTGACCACTATCACTTCTAAAAATGTGCAAAAAAAATTCTAGCAAAATATTATTTTCAGATTCGGAGTACCTAGGTAGCTTACAATTTACAATGGCACTCAGTTTGATGCCGAACCTTTCAGAGAATTCTACGAAGGTCTTGGTATCCAAATGTGCTTTGCAGTTGTCTGTCATCCTGGATCCAACGGAGCCATCGAGCGATCCAATGGTAATATTTTGTCAGGCTTAAATCGAAGGATAGTAGGATTGTCAAAGGGGTTGTCGACCGAGGAACTCCCGAAGATTTTGTGGCCCATCCAGACCACTCAGGCAAGATCTATAGGGTTCACCCCTTTCCGGTTATTATTCAGAGATGAAGCCATGATGCCGATGGAGCTTAAAGGAGGTTCCCTCCGCACCATGGAACATGTGCTTGACAATGAAAGACAGACTTCGCTAGACTTGACTGAAGAAACAAGGCTTCGAGTTTTTGCCAACCTGACGAAGTACCAACATCATACGAAGACTTCGTATGACTAAAAAATAAAGCTTAATGAACTTAAGCCGGGCCATTTAGTATTGTGAAGCATAATTGCTCTCAGAAAATTAGGAAATAAATGGCAAGGATCATATATCTTCTTGCGTTCAGGACATGTAACACCCCAAATTTTTAGAGAAATAAAAATACCATTTAAAATATTTTCTGGAAATAATTTATTTTGAAATACCTTAAAAACCCTTCTAAGCTTAATTGAACTAGAACCTAGATGAAATCTTCAAACCAGGGGCTAGAAAATTTTGTATGTGATCCCAAGGCCAAGATATATTTTTGAGAATTTTTACAAATTTTTATCACCCTTGGAAGTAGCCCAAATGTTTTAAACCAATTTCAGCAATTACATTTATTCGGAAAACATTTTAAACAGTAACGGGCCCCCTCCCTCAATCTCCCCCAACCGGCCGGCCCAGCCCACTCCCTTCCCGTGCCTCGGACTGATAGATGGGTCCCACTCATCAGCGACCCCTTCTCCCTCCGCGCACGCCCGACAGATCGACCCCACCTGTCAGACCCATCATCTCCGCGAGATCCACCACCAAATCCCCCCCTCGCCGGCCGACGCCTTAACGCGCCTCGGATCCACTACCCCCGACCCCCTCCCCTCAAATTGAGCCCGGCGTTATGAAACCCGATCCCCGGGGACCGTTTCCCCCATTAAAACTAGCCCGATCACGTCCCAGTTAGATTAACCCGCATACAACCCGAGCTCGCCGGCGTTGAAACACTTTTACTCTTGGCCATCATCAATTGCGCCCCCTCAGCCCCGCCGGTGACCCTATTTAAACCCCTTGGTACCCCGCGTCCACCCCTCGCTAACACTCGGAATGAACCCGACCAGAAGGCCCGTGATGCTCACTTTAACGCCTCACCACCGCCCTCGCTCCAGCCGCCGCTCGACATCACCGGAGTCCTCCTCCGCCCTCGGTGACCGCACCTCTGTGACCGTCGGCGCCACCTCGACCCTGGCCATCACTCCGTCGTCGACGAACCCCGCCGGAGCACCATCGCCGACGAGGACCCGAACGACTCCATCGCCTACGCTCGTCGCTGGCCATGTTCCGACGACCTCTCGCCTTGCCAACGGTACCCTCGTGATCCCTGTAGTCCCTCCTTCCATTTTAGCCCTTAGGATCCCTCGTCGTCGCTCCCCGTGGCCCCTGGCCCGCTCGCCGTCGTCGGAGAAGATGATCGGCATGGGTAATGTATCCGTGCCATGTCAGATTCAATTGCGACAGTGCGCTTGCGATTGGATGGCGTAAGTGGTACCATGTGGTGGATTTAAACGGATCCGTTGGATCACTACGAAGGGGTATCGTGTAATCTCGCGCGTCCATTTTCATTTAAAATCTCCGCTTCACCCGTGGCTGCCAGATAGCAATCCAACGGTGGATCTGGATCCGGCGCACACGCACAGTGCACGGGTTCATGGTGAATCCGGTTCACCGTGGACCGACGCCTGTTTTTGGTTTAATTTAAATTCCAGAAATGGTTTTAAACTTCTAAAATCCATATCTTGCGCATTTTAACTCCAAAAATTACCATTTCTATTCCAGAAAATTTATAATTTTATTCTTTACATGTTAATGCAATAAAAATAGTAGGTTTATACTGAGTATTTTATTTTTATGTAATAACATATTCATATGCACTTTGGGATAAACTCAAATTTGCCCATTTCAACCTTAGAAAAATTTATCTTTTATTATTTTCATATTAATGTAATAAAACCACTAGGTTTACACTGAACCTCATATTTTAAATTAGATAGAAGGTTAAAATACATTTTTACTCCTCTTTAGGAAGGCCTTTATTCCATTAAAGTTAATTCTAAAATATCCCTAAAATAAAATTTAGGAACTTAACAGCTTTATTTTCCTTGATTCAAACAAATCAAAACCTATACGCTTATTGTGTGATTTTGGAATGTTATTGAATGTTATTACTTTTGTCGAAAAGACTACGATGCCATCGAGGAGCCGGAATACTTTCCCGAAGTTCCTCCCTCCCCTTTCTCTGAACAAGGCAAGTCACCAAACCAATCTTTTGAGCATATTGAACCCATGTTTTACTAAACTATCGCTAAAACACATAGGATATACCCGCATTAGTCAAATGAAACCCTTACAATATATTTATTAGGATCCCCGACCTTGATGTGCAACCCAAGCCATGCTATCTAGCCTAAACTCCTTGTCACCATATGATTAGTACTATTAGCTAGTGTCTAATGTATTGACATGATTGCTATAGGATTAAAAATGAGTCGTAGCGATTGGAATCTACTATATGATCTCCGTTATTCTCATCTCTAGAATGCTGTTGGTGATAGAGTTTTGGTTGTGAGTGTATGCATGGTGGGTTCTGGGTGCAAGCCAGGGCATTGGTCGGTAGCACCCGGGGCACTATAAGGACCGGTCTGCAGGATCCGTTGCAATACACTTCCGTACTAACCACAATTCTAGTGGGTAAGTCCTAACTAAGGTATGGAGTGTTCCAAACTGAGGCCACCACTTGGAGATGGGTCAAGCAGCACCTGCGGGTGGCTTGTACCGATGTGGCGCAAAAGGGGGTGCGACGTTAGCCGGGATGCGGCCCGGCGCGCCGGCGAAACCTAGAGCGGGTGGTTATCGCTTGGAGCATTTCATGCTGAGGTTTTGGCACGAGTTCCCATGGTATGGGTCATCTCGTTACACTTTGGTGTTTGGGATGAGTGTGTGCCTTGTGGGTACAGTAGTACACCTCTGATCAGAGCAATAAATCTTTTCGAAAAGTCGAGCCCACGGTCAAGGGCGGGTTGCGTGACATCCCACGATTAGTGTACTTTTAATTGAATGTGCATGATGGTTTGGCATGGAAGGATTGTTGTGCGAGGAGGGAAAATGTACTCCTCGAGTTAGATGTTATTATGATGTTCATGTTTATTATTTCGCATGATTAAATTTGACTACACTAAAAGCAACAACTGAAAAATGTACGTTTCCGCACTTTTAGCCATTATCCTTCCTTTGTTATCACCTTGCATTATTATTTCCATTGGCGGTGGCTTGTTGAGTACTTTTTGTACTCAAACCCGTTGGACACACCATTCAGAGGATGCCTACTACGAGGAAGATGGTCTAGAGTAGCGACCCGGTCAAGAAAAAGATCCTGAAGAGGGCGTTCGTCATGCTTTTATTTACTTATTTTAATTTTACTCTTTTGTAATAACTGTGGTCTGCGTACCATGGATGATTGCTCGTATGTACGTGTCGCATGATGAACCTCTTGTATTATTGTTTTTCTTTGGAAATTCAATAATGTTCCGATTTGATAAATCGGGGCATCACAAGATGGTATCACAGCCGACTTGACTGTAGGAAGCAAAATGGACCAGCCTAGACCTTAGCTGCATAAAAAATATTTCTCAAAAACCTACTTTATAACCTTGTTCCTCTCCTCACTTTCCTTCAACTGTTGTTTTTGTAGATGCCGGTCCACCAAGTGCACAGTTTCTGTCGCCACTTTGAGGGCTTCGTCAGGGAGCTCCGAATGATGGTCACCTTACTTGGGATACTCTTCGAGCACGAGTTCCATGGGGTGCACATGGAAGAGTTCGCAGGACCCTGCGACGTCTCCCTTACCATCCATGGATCCGGCGAGCCCCAGCCGTTCTTCACGGTGGCACTTGGGGGCCCAACCTTCGATGTCGCATGCCAACGCGTCGCCCTCCAAGCCCTCATGGAGCTGAGGATGATCTATGATTATCGTCTTCAGAACACGTCCTTCCGGCTCGTGCCGATGCGCACTCCCGGTGCCCACCGTAGCATCTACATTAGAGTTCACTCCGATCGCGATCCGGTCATGGCCCGGCAGACGCGCCTTCTTTAGGCCATGGACGATCTCCATACTGAGGCCGTGCTTAACGCCGAGGAGCACCACGAGGCAGTCGAGTTGTTGGACCGGAAACGGCGACCAGAGGGGGGTGAATGGGAGCTTTTAGAATTTCGGGCTAAAACTAGCCTTCAGTTTCAGTTCTGTCTTCTGCGGAACAGGCTTCGAACACTACCTTCGAAGGTCTGGTTCGGAGGTACATCGACACCTTCGAACACAGGCTTCGGAGGAGCAAAAATTCGAAGCCAAGAAGACTTCGCTCCACTTACAACCCTCGAAAATCTACTCTGCTAAGTCAGTGCAGGCTCTGCACACAGGGTGCTTCGAGCAGGCTTCGCACTTCACCCTTCGCAAGAGTGGACAACCCTCTGAGGACTTCGACCAAGTACTAGGCGGCAGCAACTGGTGCTAGGCTTCGTACACGAAGGTCTACACGCACACAACCGGACTAAACTAAGGGCTTCGACACAAGAAGCAAAACGGGCCTCGGTCAGGGCTACGCTAGTAAGCAGCGAGGTCTCGCCTCGTGTTACACAGAGCGAACGCACACTGACAAAACACACTTCGCACAAAAACAACCTTCGCCTCAACAGGCTTCGGTGCACAACAAAAGGCGAGGTATGCAACGCGAGCTCAAGCAAAAGCACAAAGAAGCAGGGCTTCGCCGCTTGAACAAGGAACACAGAAAATGAACTCTCTGGATGTATTACAATCGAAGTGTAGCTACAGGAGCTCAACAGTAAATGCTCAATGTGTTAAATGTTACCTACCGAGCCCCCATATTTATAGCCCACAGTTCACCCAAAGGAAGTGACTACTTTACCCCTAGGGTTTACAAAAGATTTGACTCTACAGAACTAAGGGGTACAAAAGGTAGTCCACCTTTATTCTGGAGGCTTCTCTGTCAGCTTTGCAGAGGGGACAGTGTCAGCCTTTTACAGAACAGACAGTGTCAGCCTTTGCAGTCTTTGACCTTCTGCAGCCTCCCTTCGCACGCGAGGGGTGCGGTAGCTTCGGCGAGAAGCCTTGAGCCTGGTGGCCTTCGCCTCACCGAAGTCAGTCTCCGATACAGTGACGGTTTTGAGCCGAAGCCGTCAAAGCCCTTGGGCCTTCGCACCAACACCTCCGGAGTGGACCACCACAGCTTCGCAGCTACTCCCAGCTCGAACTCCGTCAGTCCGTGTACCGAAGCCATGCAGGCCGAAGTACCACAAGTCAACCTTGCTCCGGAGCTAGCCTCGCTCCGAAGCCTTCCTCACTCCGAAGCCCCCACCTTCGGAGTACCACCCTTCGAAGTCCCTCCTTCGTCCAAGGCCTCCGCATGAAGCATTCCAAGAGCACTTCGTCGCAGTGCCTCTCCCCGAGCACACTCCTCGACGAGCCTCACCCGGACCATGCCTTTGATGCGCCTCGACTTCTGAGACCTTCGTCGGGTACCTTCGAATGTCTCCCTCCGGAGCACACTTCGAACACCTTGCCTCCGAAGAGGACTTGATCCACCAACTCCGAAGTCACTCCATTCAGAGTACCTTCGAAGTGCCTCACCTCCGAGGACTTTGTCTCAGAGTACCTTCAGCCGGAGCCACGCTCCGCACTCTTTGCCTTCACCTGGCACGCCTCGACCCGAGGACCGACCCTGATCCCCTTCGCAGCCACTGTGACGGAGCTCCCCGCTCCCCTGGCATCAAGCCTCCCGCTTGACCCAGGTTCACCTGGCTCGAACCTTGTCCATCGCCTCTGAAGTCCCTGCGCACCACAGACAAGCAAACAAGTGTATCCAGTACTCCGGAGACCTCTCCGGGTTAGCAACCTTCGGCACACACTCCGGTGTACCGCCCAAAGTACCGAACCCTTCGGTACGAACCCAGTCATCGTGTACTGTCGGACCCCTCCGACAAGCACACTCCGCTGCAACAGCTGCAGCAACCAAAACACCGAACACCCTTCGATGAGACCACCTCCGAACACCCTTCGGAGGTACAACCTCCGAAACCCCTTCGGAGGTACCCTTCGAACAGAGGGTAAAAGGTCTGTCAATCACTCATCACAAACACTGAAACCAACCCTTGGTTTCTCAATCTCCCCCTTGATGAGTGCATTGACAACCAAATCCAAGTTTCAAGAAAATTTAAAATTTTCAGCACACAAGTGACCATAAAAACTCAGAAAAGAGCCAAATCATGTCACTTGATAAAAGAATTTTCCTCCCCCTTTCTCAAAAGAGTAAAAAAGCCCCTTCGGCAATAAAAACTCCCCCCTGAGTTAAATTATCCCCCTTTGGCAAGCAAAAAGCCTTTATGTCATGATTTCTCCCCCTTTAGAAATTATACCCCTTGCGGCAGAGAACAAAGCTCCCTTGAGGAATTTCTCCCCCTTTGGCAATGCAAGCATCAAGGAGCAAGTAAAATATGTAAAGCTTCGAAAGGAGCAGAATTGCAAAGACATATGAAGCAAAAATATGCCAACAGTAACACCAATGATCATGGGCTCAGCTCAAATTAACATTCTCTAAAAGCATGATGAAGCATGTGATTTTATCAGTTTTGAAATAAAAGCATCACCACTTACTCAAGGAAACTAGACAGGTAAGAGCAAGGACTACGCAAAGCTAGTCAATTTCTACTATAGACAGACAAGTCCAGTTCAAATGGAGCTTGAAAAACAAACTTGATAATCAATGAATTTCGTTGTTCTTTTCTTAGTGCCAGGGGTTATTTGTTTGTCCACCTTATTCTTTCCAATCCGGCCAAGCCTAGGCATGAAAACCATAAGAAGCTTAAGGCAAAGATTTTGGCATACACTACATTATTCCAGTTCATACCAATGTGCAATGGTAAGCAGTCTAGAATAGAGTAGTGCGACAAACAAACCCACCTGGATCTTTTCACTTGAGGCATGCAAATCATGGAATTTTTGATTTTAACTTAAGTGAACCAATGTTTGGTACTTTATGAATATCCATGAAAATGTAGAACAGTTTTCAAGTTGCAATTTTTAGCATCCAATGAACAGGTTCTCGCTGTCAAGCAGATAAAAGATAGATAAAGCAGTCCTGCCTAATCATGCTAGAATCAAGACTAAGTAGTGAGCATGATTTGATTTTGAAAATAAAACATCATGCACATGAATGTTTCAGATAAATTAAAAAGAGCTGAGCTGTCATGATGTCATGGATTATAAGCAGGCATATAAGTGCAAAAGATGTAAATGCAATTTCAACGCAATTATCAAATGCACATCCACCTAAAACTGCTCCCCTTCACGAAATGCCGTAAGGGTGACAAATGCCAAGTTCCCCACGCAAGTAAGCAAATCGAGAAGCATCGAGGGGTTTTGTAAAAATGTCGGCAAGCTGGTGTTGGGTATCAACATATTGAAGTTCAATATCACCCTTCTCATTGTGATCTCAGAGAAAGTGATACCGCACATCAATGTGTTTGGTTCTGGAGTGCTGAACCGGGTTGTTTGCAATACAAATAGCACTAGTGTTATCACAGAAAAGTGGAACACTCTTATAATCTAACCCGAAATCCCGCAAAGTGGAAACCATCCACAAAATCTGAGAGCAACAGCTAGCTGCAGCAACATATTCGGCCTCAGCCGTCGATTGTGCAACACTAGACTGTTTGCGGGAAGACCAACAAACCAGTGAAGTACCCAGAAAATGACAAGTACCAGAGGTACTCTTCCTATCAATTCTACATCCAGCAAAATCCGAATCGGAATAACCTCGAAGACATAAAGATGAAGATGCTGAATACCATATGCCAAATTCAAGGGTGTGTTTGAGATACCTTAAGATGCGCTTTACCGCTTGGCGGTGCGAAGCTCGTGGTGAAGCCTGAAAACGAGCGCACAGACACACTGCGAAGTGTATGTCCGGCCTTGTGGCAGTCAAGTAGAGGAGGGAGCCGATCATGCTCCGGAACTCCTTCTGATCTACGGCTTCTCCATCTTCGTCAGGGTCCAATGCTACAGATGTAGCCATTGGAGTGGCGAGGGGCTTCGCATCGGACATGTCAAACTTCTTGAGCAGGTCCTTGGTGTACTTTGTCTGGTGAACAAAAGTACCTTGTTTGCTTTGCTTGATTTGCAAGCCAAGGAAAAAGGTGAGTTCACCCATCATTGACATTTCAAACTCCCTGCTCATGGTATCTGCAAACTCGGCAACCAAAGCATGAGAAGAGCCACCAAAGATGATATCATCCACATAAATCTGTACTAGGACGAAATCTTTGCCATGCTTGAGAGTAAACAATGTTTTATCAACAGAGCCCATCAAATACCCTCGCTCAAGCAGAAAAGACTTAAGTCTATCATACCACGCCCGAGGGGCCTGCTTGAGTCCATAAAGAGCCTTATGAAGTTTAAGGACTTTATGTGGGTACTTGGGGTTTTCAAAACCAGGGGGTTGTTTTACATAAACATCTTCACCTATGAAGCCATTAAGAAAAGCACTTTTGACATCCATTTGATAGAGTTTGAATCCCCGGGATGTCGCAAAGGCAAGCAAAATCCTAATGGCCTCAAGGCGAGCAACAGGTGCAAAAGTTTCAGTAAAATCAATCCCTTCTAGTTGAGAAAAGCCATGAGCTACAAGTCTAGCCTTGTTTCTAACAATTGTCCCATCCTCCCCTTGTTTATTTTTAAAAATCCATTTTGTTCCTATGAAATGAACATTCGGTGGAGGATCAACTAAAGTCCAGACTTGGTTTCTCTCAAAATTTTCAAGTTCCTCATGCATGGCATTGATCCAACTAGAATCAGAAAGTGCATGACTAACATCTAAAGGCTCGAAAGAAGCAACAAAAGCAGCATTAGTGAAATGGGCATGAGAACGAGTTACCCTTTGATCAAGCTCACCAATGATTTGCTCGGGAGGGTGCATCCTTTGAACATGATGTGGAGCCTCGCGGCGGGATGCAGTCTCCCCCTCAACTTGAGCGTTGGAGTGGTCCAAGATGACCGATGTTGAGGTAGTCGCTTCGGTACCTCGTGCCGAAGTAGTAGAAGCGGGGTCAGCTTCGGGGGTTGGTGTTGAGGGAAGTAGGGGTTCATCCTCGAATTCTCCGGGATCTTCTTCTTCGAATAAGGTCTGTTCCATGTCGTGTTCATTTGCCTGTTCAAAAGCAGAACTAACAGAGGGGGTTGATTCATCAAAAGTCACATCACATGACTCGATGACAGTGTTAGTTTCCAGATTATAAACACGATATGAATGACCATGAGTAGTATAGCCCAAAAAGATCCCGTCAGAAGAGCGCGACTCAAATTTATCCAAGTTACCGCGTTTTAGGATAAAGCAGCGACAGCCAAAAACTCGAAGATGAGTAACCTTGGGCTGTCTCCCAAAACGCAGCTCATAAGATGTCAAATTTAAAATTGAGCGCAAGAAAATTCGGTTTGAGATGTAACAAGCAGTGTTCATGGCCTCAGCCCAGAATTTTCTAGGAGTCCTATGCTCATCAAGCATCGTCCTAGCCATCTCAACCAAAGTGCGGTTTTTCCTCTCAACAACACCGTTCTGTTGAGGAACCCGCGGAGCAGAGAATTGATGTTCTATGCCATGATCCATGCAAAAGTCAACAAAGAGACTATTTTTGAACTCAGTGCCATTATCGCTTCGAATGAATTTAATGCACCAGGGAGTTCAGTGAAAAGTCTCAAAGCCAAGCTCCGAAAGTGTGAAAACACTTCATCCTTGCTGGCAACAAAGAAGACCCAAGAGTAGCGAGAGAAATCGTCGACAATAACTAATACATACCACTTGCCGCCTAAAGAACTAACCCGAGAAGGACCTACAGTGTCCATATGGAGAAGTTCTCCGGGCTGTTCAGTCATCACTGTGGTGACTGGTGAATGCGAAGCGGCAATCATTTTTCCATGTCGACAGGGAGCGCAAACTAAATTCTTCTCAAACTTGAGCTTGGGCAATCCTCGGATCAGACCTAGGGCGCTCAAACGAGCGAGCAACTCAAAGCTCATATGCCCTAGTCTCCTATGCCACTTCCAAAGCTCAGAAGTCGAATGTGCAACAAGACAATGAGAAGAACCAGACGACTCTGAAAAATCAGCTCCAAAAACTCTCCCAACTCTAAAGATCTTACACACCACAACACCATCAGAATTGAGCACTTGCGAAGTATCGCGATGAAATCGCACTTCGAAGCCCTCATCAAGCAACTGAGATACAGACAGCAAATTGTATCCCAGGTTTTCAACCAAAGCAACATCTTTGAGAGTGAAGTTCGAATTAATTCTTACCACACCTTTACCTTTCACTCTACTCCTTCGATTGTTTCCGAAGGTGATATGTTCCCTTTGCTTGGTTGTGGTGAGGCTGGAGAACCAAGCTGCATCTCCGGTCATGTGGCGCGAACAACCGGAGTCCATGATCCACGTGCCCTCCAAGCCTCGATCTGTCGCCTACACATGATAAGAACGTCTCGATCGCTCAGTGCTGGGGTGAGTAAAATAATGACGAGGCATCCAGCACTGAGTGACACGAGTAGTAGGCACAGAAAAAGCAGATGGTCTACGCACATAATAATCAGAATGATGCAAAGTGCGAGGTCTACCTACATGCTGTGAACGAACAACATGACGAGGTCTCCTACTCTGACGAGGTACAAATCTGCTAGCCCAAGGTCTACCACCATATGGAACATGGTGAAGACATCGACGAGCAAAACCTCTCCGAGAAGCACAAGGAGCCTCAAAAGCAGGACGATAGTACATCCTAGACTCATGCATACCTAAAGATGGGTAATGCATGTCCTGGTAACTCATCGCCTGAGAGCGTCGCTCATCCTTGATGCGACGAAAACAGAACCCAACCAAATGACCTGCCCGCTGACAATAGGAACAATGAAACACTCTCCTGGGGGCACTCTCATGGGTCACAGGAGCAACTCTCACAGGCTCCTTGGGTTTTCTCTGTGTGGTTTTCTTGGGAGGATTTTTCTTGGCAGGAGGAGTGGTTTTCTTTTGTGGATGGGTAGGCTTTTTGGCTGGAGGGGTGTCTAACAGAGCTCTCTCTTTCTCTAGGGTAGTGGGAGAGGTGAAAACAGTTTTGGTCTTACTGTCTGAAGGTATCCTCTCAAAACCCAAACCTAGAGCTACCCCTGCTCTGTCAGCACACAACTTGGTCTTGGCCAAGAGCAAATCCATCCTACCCTTTCCCTCAGTGCATTTATTAACCACGGAAAGGAGGTATTCATTTTCAGACATGAGGTTTTCAGCTCGCTCTCTAACAGTGCCTAGCTGGTCCTTAAGGGTGATGCAAGTGTCACAAACAGGTTGCACATCCTTAGAACTACCGGCCCTCTCCAATCTAGCCTCTAAATCATGAACATGCTTATCACGTAAATTAATGCTATCGCGCAATAATGAACAGTTCATGCAATCAATTACATCATGAGGTCTAGAATCCACCTCCAAAAGCTGCTTCTGTGCAGTCTCAAGCTCAGAAAGAGTTTGAGCATGAACAGAACGCAACTGAGCAAGCTCACTCATGACAACAGAACAGGACTCACATTCAGCATCATCAAATTTAGACTTAAGCATGGCATATTCAGTAGAAACATTTTCTAGCCTAAGTCTAAGGTCTTTTCTTTCTCTAGCGGCTTGCACAAGTAATCTATCCTGACCAAGCACTACTTCATTCATCTCATCTAATTTAATTAGTAGCTGGTCAGATGATAGGTTTACCTCAGATGAGTCAAGCTCATCGCCGCTGTGATCGCTGTCGGCCATGAAGCAAAGGCCGGTGAAGTCTCGTCCCTTCTTGTCCTTCTTGTCCTCCTTCCTTGGGGACTCCTCCTCCTCAAAGCTCGACTCCTCAGTTGAGGATGTGTCGATGTCGCTGAGAGCAGCAACAAAATCTCTCGAAGCGGCCTTGGCTACTTTCTTAGCCATCTTACCGCGCTTGCCCTTCACAAAGGGTTTCCTCTCCTTCTTGTGGTATTTGGGGCGCTCACTCTCATCTCTCTTTTTGAGCTTGGGGCAATTAGCCTTAATATGAGAAGTGTCACCGCATTCAAAGCAACCACCAAAACCACTTCTCCTCTGATCCCGTCTCTCATGATGAAAGCGGGTGAACCTCCGGGCAATGAGAGCAAGCTCATCATCAGCTAGAGTGTCCACCTGCTCCTTTGTGACGGAGACCAGGGAGGACAAAGCAAAACCATCTGCAAAAACACAAGTACCAGATGTGCTTGGTTCTGCAGTGGTGCCATGGCTAGTGCTAGAAACCAATGCCAATGGTTGTGGCAAAGAGCTTCTGTGCACTGCAAGAGATGCCTTGGCAATCTCTGTGGACTTCAGCTTGCTAAAGAGTTCATCACAGGTCAAGGTGTCATAGCCTGTGGACTCCTCAATGCTAGATATCTTCACTTCCCATATACTACGGTCAAGAGCATAGAGAAGCTTGATAGCCCTATCATGATCACTGTAAGCAAGCGTCCCGTTGGATCGCAAGTTACTCACTATAGCGTCAAAGAGAGAAAACATGGCATCTATAGATTCACCAGGTGCCTGCACAAACAGCTGGTACTGTTGGTTGTATGTGCTTTGGCGCCTGGCCTTAATCTGAGTAGAGCCCTCATGAAAGACAGTGAGCGTTGTCCAAATCTCCCTAGCAGTCCTAAGGTGCTGCACCCTATCGAACTCACTTCTACTCAAACCGATGAACAGTATGTTTCTTGCCTTGGAATTGGCATTATACTGATCCTTCTCAGTCTGAGAGGTGCGAGTCTCAGGGATGGAGTATTGTGAGTCCACAATCTCCCAAATTGCATTTCCTTGGCTTAACAAGTAAGCCTCCATGCGCACCTTCCAGTATGCAAAGTCTGTCCCATCGAACAGAGGAATTTTACTGCCTCTATCCATGTCGCCAACAGATCACAAAATCGGTTAAGGTCAACTGGTGATCTTAACCTGCTCTGATACCAATTGTTGGACCAGAAACGGCGACCAGAGGGGGGGTGAATGGGAGCTTTTAGAATTTCGGGCTAAAACTAGCCTTCAGTTTCAGTTCTGTCTTCTGCGGAACAGGCTTCGAACACTACCTTCGAAGGTCTGGTTCGGAGGTACTTCGACACCTTCGAACACAGGCTTCGGAGGAGCAAAAATTCGAAGCCAAGAAGACTTCGCTCCACTTACAACCCTCGAAAATCTACTCTGCTAAGTCAGTGCAGGCTCTGCACACAGGGTGCTTCGAGCAGGCTTCGCACTTCACCCTTCGCAAGAGTGGACAGCCCTCTGAGGACTTCGACCAAGTACTAGGCGGCAGCAACTGGTGTTGGGCTTCGTACACGAAGGTCTACACGCACACAACCGAACTAAACTAAGGGCTTCGACACAAGAAGCAAAACGGGCCTCGGTCAGGGCTACGCTAGTAAGCAGCGAGGTCTCGCCTCGTGTTACACAGAGCGAACGCACACTGACAAAACACACTTCGCACAAAAACAACCTTCGCCTCAACAGGCTTCGGTGCACAACAAAAGGCGAGGTATGCAACGCGAGCTCAAGCAAAAGCACAAAGAAGCAGGGCTTCGCCGCTTGAACAAGGAACACAGAAAATGAACTCTCTGGATGTATTACAATCGAAGTGTGGCTACAGGAGCTCAACAGTAAATGCTCAATGTGTTAAATGTTACCTACCGAGCCCCCATATTTATAGCCCACAGTTCACCCAAAGGAAGTGACTACTTTACCCCTAGGGTTTACAAAAGATTTGACTCTACAGAACTAAGGGGTACAAAAGGTAGTCCACCTTTATTCTGGAGGCTTCTCTGTCAGCTTTGCAGAGGGGACAGTGTCAGCCTTTTACAGAACAGACAGTGTCAGCCTTTGCAGTCTTTGACCTTCTGCAGCCTCCCTTCGCACGCGAGGGGTGCGGTAGCTTCGGCGAGAAGCCTTGAGCCTGGTGGCCTTCGCCTCACCGAAGTCAGTCTCCGATACAGTGACGGTTTTGAGCCGAAGCCGTCAAAGCCCTTGGGCCTTCGCACCAACACCTCCGGAGTGGACCACCACGGCTTCGCAGCTACTCCCAGCTCGAACTCCGTCAGTCCGTGTACCGAAGCCATGCTGGCCGAAGTACCACAAGTCAACCTTGCTCCGGAGCTAGCCTCGCTCCGAAGCCTTCCTCACTCCGAAGCCCCCACCTTCGGAGTACCACCCTTCGAAGTCCCTCCTTGTCCAAGGCCTCCGCATGAAGCATTCCAAGAGCACTTCGTCGCAGTGCCTCTCCCCGAGCACACTCCTCGACGAGCCTCACCCGGACCATGCCTTTGATGCGCCTCGACTTCTGAGACCTTCGTCGGGTACCTTCGAATGTCTCCCTCCGGAGCACACTTCGAACACCTTGCCTCCGCAGAGGACTTGATCCACCAACTCCGAAGTCACTCCATTCGGAGTACCTTCGAAGTGCCTCACCTCCGAGGACTTTGTCTCGGAGTACCTTCAGCCGGAGCCACGGTCCGCACTCTCTGCCTTCACCTGGCACGCCTCGACCCGAGGACCGACCCGGATCCCCTTCGCAGCCACCGTGACGGAGCTCCCCGCTCCCCTGGCATCAAGCCTCCCGCTTGACCCAGGTTCACCTGGCTCGAACCTTGTCCGTCGCCTCTGAAGTCCCTGCGCACCACAGACAAGCAAACAAGTGTATCCAGTACTCCGGAGACCTCTCCGGGTTAGCAACCTTCGGCACACACTCCGGTGTACCGCCCATAGTACCGAACCCTTCGGTACGAACCCAGTCATCGTGTACTGTCGGACCCCTCCGACAAGCACACTCCGCTGCAACAGCTGCAGCAACCAAAACACCGAACACCCTTCGGTGAGACCACCTCCGAACACCCTTCGGAGGTACAACCTCCGAAACCCCTTCGGAGGTACCCTTCGAACAGAGGGTAAAAGGTCTGTCAATCACTCATCACAAACACTGAAACCAACCCTTGGTTTCTCACGAGTTCCTTCGCAAGGAGATGGAGAACTTGATCCAACAAAATGGCGAGCTGCAGCGTAAGATAATACAGTTGCAGAAGGACATAGCGGAGATGGTACCCCTCGTCCCGAGGAGGAAGAAGCCCATCCGCGAGCCCACCCCTCGCCCCAAGAGGATCCCGCCACATCCTATGGCCGTTGGACCATCCCACTCGAGCGCTCCTACCTTGCACCCCCCATCGTCTCTGACCCCATCATCGAGAATTTTCTCGAGCCCACCATCCGTCAGAACCCTCGTGGTTCCGAGAGCACGGAGACCGCCTCCGATGGTGAGTAGACGATAGCTATAGTTGATTGATGTATGAATAAATTTTGTGAATGTGGTGCTACTTGCAACAACTTGTGTTGTGGGTAGGATAAAATAAGAACTTTGATGTAATGAACATTTTATGCCACCTATATATATGTAAGAGCCCCTCTGGGCTGTTTTTCTCGGTAAAGCTTACTTTAAGTTTCTCTTGTGACTAAAAATTTTGTATGTTCAGAAGATGGCCGATAACCAGAACACAGGGTCCAACAATGGAGAAGGGGCAAGCAACGGTCTGCCCGGAAGTGTTGTACCCAACTGGGGTGCAACGGGCCAACGTCATACTAGGCCACCATCCGCCAACCACCCCACCTTGGCGGAAATGATGGCGAACCAGAACCAGCTGATCACCGCTCTCCTCACCCAGATGCAACACAAACAGGAGCAGTTGGACCGACTGCAGAATGTGGAGCCCACCCCCACACCTGCGCCTCAACTCTCAGAGTTCATGCGCGTGTGTCCCCTGATCTTCTCCAGCACCACGAACCCCATGGAGGCCGGAGATTGGCTCCGCACCATCGGAAAGAAGTTGGACCTCCTCCCCTGCACCGACCGGGAGAGAGTGGCGTTCGCCACTCATCAGCTCCAGGGTCCCACCGTAGAATGGTGGGACAACTACCGTGAGTCCCAATCGAAGGACCACGTGGTGACTTGGGCGGAGTTCACCATCGCCTTCCGCGCCACCCACATACCCGCCGGGGCCATCGTGGTGAACCATCAGGAGTTCCACGAGTTGCAACAAGGCAGCCGGAACCCTCAGAGGTCCCGCTTCGTCCCTCCACCAGCAGCGCCCGCCTACCATCCTCGGCTCGTCTACAGGCCACCTCATGCCACCAGTGGATCCAACGCCGGGCATTCTCGCCCCGCTCCACCAGCTCCGGCCGCTCAACCGACGCCTACCGCCAAGGCCCCGGTCATGATGGACCGCCAAGGGAAGCCGGTCGTCTGTTTCAACTACCGGAAGGAAGGGCACTACACGCATCAGTGTCCTCACCCCAAGCAGCCTCAAGGCGCGGCCCCCAATCAGGAGGTTCGTGCCCGCGTCAACCACATCAGCGCGGAGGAAGCTCAGGAAGCTCCTAAAGTCATACTCGGTACGTTTACCGCCAATTCCATACCAGCTATAATATTGTTTGACTCTGGGGCAACGCACTCTTTCATCTCGGAGGACTTTGTGAAAACCAACGACTTGGAAGTGCTCCCTCTACTAGCCCCCATGATGATTGCCACCCCAGGCAATAAAACCTTAGCCCACCTGTTCAGCCCTAAGGTAAAGATAGAGATTCAAGGAATATTATTCCGGGTCGATCCAGTCCTCATTAAATGTACCGGACTCGACCTCATCCTAGGGATGGATTGGTTGATGAAGCACAAGGGAGTGATCGACTATGCCAACAAGTCCGTAACTGTGACCAACCCCGAAGGTGAAGCCGTCACTTTTCGGATGACCAACCGCAAACCTCGTGGGGTGTCTCTCCACTCACTAGCCCTAGAGGAAGTGCCCGTAGTCAAGGAGTACGTGGACATCTTCCCAGAGGACTTACAAGGGATGCCTCCCAAGCGGGACATCGAATTCAGAATCGAGCTTGTCCCTAGGACCACTCGAATATCCAAGCGCCCATACCGGATGGCCGCCAATGAACTAGCCGAAGTCAAGAACAACATCGAAGACCTGGAACAAAAAGGGTACATTCGACCGAGTACCTCACCCTGGGGTGCACCGGTCATCTTCGCCATGAAGAAGAACAAGACTAAAAGGATGTGTGTGGACTATAGAGCCCTAAACGACGTAACCGTCAAGAACAAGTACCCACTGCCTCGGATCAATGACCTATTCGATCAGCTGAAAGGATCCTCGGTGTTTTCCAAGATTGACCTCAGGTCATGTTATCACCAATTGAGGATTAGAGAAGAAGACATCCCCAAGACTGCCTTCACCTCTCGCTATGGACTCTACAAGTATATTGTGATGTCGTTCGGACTCACGAATGCCCCGGCCTTTTTCATGAACATGATGAACAATGTATTGATGGAGTTCTTGGATAAGTTCATCATGGTATTCATGGACAATATCATCGTCTACTCAAAGACCAAGGAAGAACATGAGACCCACCTCCGTCTGACCCTCAGAAAGCTAAGGGAACAACAATTGTACGCCAAATACAGCAAATGCGAGTTTTGGTCATCAGAGGTGAAGTTCCTCGGTCATGTCATATCTGCCGGAGGAATAGCTGTGGACCCAACCACCGTAGAAGCAGTGACCAATTGGCTACAACCCACAAACGTGACCGAGATCCGGAGTTTTCTCGGATTGGCCGGATACTACCGCTAGTTCATCGAGAACTTTTCAAAGATAGCCAAGCCTATGACCAGATTATTACAGAAGGAGGTAAAATTTGAATGGACTCCAGACTGCGAAGAATGCTTCTAGACCCTTAAGAAGAAGCTCGTGTCAGCCCCAATCCTGACTCTGCCAGACATCCAGAAGGACTTCCACGTCTATTGTGATGCCTCTCGCCAAGGATTGGGATGTGTCTTGATGCAAGATGGGAAGGTGATATCTTACGCCTCTCGACAGCTAAGACCACATGAGCTGAATTACCCAACCCATGACCTGGAATTGGTAGCCGTGGTTCATGCCTTGAAGATATGGAGGCATTACCTTGTGGGAAATCGGTGTGAGGTCTTCACCGACCACAAGAGCCTCAAGTATATATTCATCCAACCAGACCTGAGCCTCAGGCAGAGGAGATGGTTGGAGTTGATCAAGGATTATGACTTGGGCATCCATTACCATCCCGGCAAGGCAAATGTGGTAGTAGACGCCCTAAGTCGAAAAGGGTACTGCAATGCCATCATGATAGACGACCAGGCCCCTTTGCTATACAAGGAGATGGAAAGGTTGAACCTAGGGATCGCCACCAGAGCATATCTCACTGCCCTAGAGGCCAAACCTATCCTGATAGACCAGATCCGGGAGACACAGAAGGAAGATCCGGACATATTGGAGATCCAGCAGAACATGCGAAAAGGGAAAGCCCCCGGATTCTCTGAGGACAAGCAAGATACCGTCTGGTTCGGAAACCAGATATGCGTACTCGACAAACCTGTGTTAAAGGCCCTCATCCATCAAGAAGCCCACGATACTCTATACTCCATACATCCCAGGAGTACAAAGATGTATCAAGACTTAAGGAGAAATATTGGTGGGTCAGCATGAAGAGGGAAATAGCTGAGTATGTGCCCAAGTGCGACACATGCTGACAAGTCAAGGCAGAGCACCAGAGACCTGTCGGACTGTTACAACCTCTCAAGGTCCCCGAATGGATGTGGGAAGATAGGAATGGATTTCATCACCGGACTGCCCAGGACCCAAGCCGGTCATGATTCTATCTGGGTAATCATCAACTGACTCACCAATGTGTCTCACTTCATCCCCGTCAAGACAACTTACACCATCACCTAGTTGGCCGAGTTGTATATGACTCGGATTGTGTGCCTACATAGAGTGCCAAAGAAGATTGTATCTGACAGTGGGAGTCAGTTTACCTCTAAGTTTTGGAAGAACCTTCAAGAGGAACTCGACACCCGGCTAAACTTTAGCACCGCCTATCATCCACAGACCGATGGTCAAACCGAAAGGGTCAACCAGGTATTGGAGGATATGCTTAGAGCTTGCGCTCTAGACTTTGGCGAAATGTGGGACAAGAACTCTCCTTATGCGGAGTTCTCCTACAACAACAGCTATCAGGTTAGCCTGCAGATGTTCCCGTTTGAAGCACTTTATGGACGTAAGTGTAGAACGCTGTTACTCTGGGATCAGACCGGAGAATCACAGCTGTTCGAGATAGGTATATTGCGAGAAGCCGAAGAGAAAGTCAAGATCATCAGGGACAGACTAAAGATAGCCCAGTCCCAACAAAAGAGCTATGCCGATAACCGATAGAGAGACCTAACCTTTGAGGAGGGCGATTATGTATACCTCCGAGTCACTCCCCTCCGTGGCACCCAAAGGTTCAACATGAGAAGCAAGCTAGCACCCCGCTATGTCGGACCTTTTCAGATCCTCCGATGGCAAGGATAAGTGGCATATCAACTAGAACTGCCTCCATCTTTGGCAGGAGTTCATGATGTGTTCCACGTCTCTCAGCTGAAGAAGTGCCTCTGTGTGCCCACCGAACAGGCCGACCTCCAACAACTCAACGTCAAAGAGGATTTGACCTACATTGAGAAACTCGTCAAGATCCTGGAGACTAAGGAAAGAGTAACCAGGAGCCGTGTGGTTCGCCTCTGCAAGGTTCAATGGGAAAACCACCCCGTTGAAGAAGTCACATGGGAAAACGAAGACGAGTTGAAAGCCCAATACCCCGAACTATTCGAGTAACGTTCCAATCTCAAGGACGAGATTCTTTGTAAGGGGGATAGGTTTGTAACACCCCAAATTTTCAGAGAAATAAAAATACCATTTAAAATATTTTTCTGGAAATAATTTATTTTGAAATACCTTAAATACCCTTCTAAGATTAATTGAACTAGAACCTAGATGAAACCTTCAAACCAGGGGCTAGAAAATTTTGTATGTGATCCCAAGGTCAAGATATATTTTTGAGAATTTTTACAAATTTTTATCACCCTTGGAAGTAGCCCAAATATTTTAAACCAATTTCAGCAATTAAATTTATTCGGAAAACATTTTAAACAATAACGGGCCCCCCTCCCTCAATCTCCCCCAACCGGCCGGCCCAGCCCGCTCCCTTCCTGTGCCTCGGACTGATAGACGGGTCCCACTCATTAGTGACCCCCTCTCCCTCCACGCGCGCCCGACAGATCGACCCCACCTGTCGGCGCCAACCGACCCCCTCTCAGCTGAGCCCGACCCCACCCGTCAGTCTCGCCCGTTGCCTCACCTGTGCCCGCTGACCTCCTTGAACCACCTGTCGGACCCGTCGTCTCCACGAGATCCGCCCCCAAATCCCCCCCCCCCTCGTCGGCCGACGCCTTAACGCGCCTCGGCTCCACTGCCCCGACCCCCTCCCCTCAAATTGAGCCCGGTGTTATGACGCCCGATCTCCGATGACCGTTTCCCCCATAAAAACCAGCACGATCATGACCCGGTTCGATGAACCTGCATACAACCCGAGCTAGCCGGTGTTGAAACGCTTTTACTCTCGACCACCGTCAATTGCGCCCCCACGGCCCCGCCGGCGACCCTATTTAAACCCCCCTGGTACCCCGCATCCACCCCTCACTAACACTCGGAACAAACCCAACCAGAACACCCATGACGCTCACTTTAACACCTCACCGTCGCCCTTGCTCTAGCCGCCACTTGCCATCGCCGGAGTCCTCCTCCACCGTCGGAGACCGCACCTCTGTGACCGCCGGTGCCACCTCGACCCCGACCATCACTCCGTCATCGACGAACCCCACCGGAGCACCATCGCCGACGAGGACCTAAACACCTCCATCGCCTACGCTCGTCGTCGGCCATGCTCCGATGACCTCTCGCCTCGCCAACGGTACCCTCATGATCCCCATAGTCCCCGCCTTCCATTTTAGCCCTTAGGATCCCTCGTCGTCGCTCGCCGTGGCCCCTGGCCCACTCGCCGTCGTCGGAGAAGATGATCGGCATGGGTAATGTACCCGTGCCATGTTAGATTCAATCGCGACAGTGCGCTTGCGATTGGATGGCGTAAGTGGTACCACGTGGTGGATTTAAACGGATCCGTTGGATCATTTCGAAGGGGTATCGTGTAATCTCGCGCGTCCATTTTCATTTAAAATCTCCGCCTCACCCGTGGCCGCCAGATAGCGATCCAACGGTGGATCTGGATCCGGCGCACACGCACAGTGCACGGGTTCAGGGTGAATCCGGTTCACCGTGGACCGACGCCTGTTTTTGGTTTAATTTAAATTCAAGAAATGGTTTTAAACTTCTAAAATCCATATCTTGCGCATTTTAACTCCAAAATTACCATTTCAATTCCAGAAAATTTATAATTTTATTCTTTACATGTTAATGCAATAAAAACAGTAGGTTTATACTGAGTATTTTATTTTTATGTAATAACATATTCATATGCACTTTGGGATAAACTCAAATTTGCCCATTTCAACCTTAGAAAAATTTATCTTTTATTCTTTTCATATTAATGTAATAAAACCACTAGGTTTACACTGAACCTCATATTTTAAATTAGATAGAAGGTTAAAATACATTTTTACTCCTCTTTAGGAAGGCCTTTATTCCATTAAAGTTAATTCTAAAATATCCCTAAAATAAAATTTAGGAACTTAACAGCTTTATTTTCCTTGATTCAAACAAATCAAAACCTATACGCTTATTGTGTGATTTTGGAATGTTATTGAATGTTATTACTTTTGTCGAAAAGACTACGATGCCATCGAGGAGCCGGAATACTTTCCCGAAGTTCCTCCCTCCCCTTTCTCTGAACAAGGCAAGTCACCAAACCAATCTTTTGAGCATATTGAACCCATGTTTTACTAAACTATCGCTAAAACACATAGGATATACATGCATTAGTCAAATGAAACCCTTACAATATATTTATTAGGATCCCCAACCTTGATGTGCAACCCAAGCCATGCTATCTAGCCTAAACTCCTTGTCACCATATGATTAGTACTATTAGCTAGTGTCCAATGTATTGACATGATTGCTATAGGATTAAAAATGAGTCGTAGCGATTGGAATCTACTATATGATCTCCGTTATTCTCATCTCTAGAATGCTGTTGGTGATAGAGTTTTGGTTGTGAGTGTATGCATGGTGGGTTCCGGGTGCAAGCTAGGGCATTGGTCGGTAGCACCCGGGGCACTATAAGGACCGGTCTGCGGGATCCGTTGCAATACACTTCCGTACTAACCACAAGTCTAGTGGGTAAGTCCTAACTAAGGTATGGAGTGTTCCAAACTGAGGCCACCACTTGGAGATGGATCAAGCAGCACCTGTGGGTGGCTTGTACCGATGTGGCACAAAAGGGTGTGCGACGTTAGCCGGGATGCGGCCCGGCGCGCCGGCGAAACCTAGATCGGGTGGTTATTGCTTGGAGCATTTCATGCTGAGGTTTTGGCATGAGTTCCCGGTCATCTCGTTACACTTTGGTGTTTGGAATGAGTGCGTGCCTTGTCGGTACAGTAGTACACCTCTGATCAGAGTCATAAATCTTTTCAAAAAGTCGAGCCCACGGTCAAGGGCGGGTTGCGTGGCATCCCATAGTTAGTTTACTTTTAATTGAATGTACATGATGGTTTGACATGTAAGGACTGTTGTGCGAGGAGGGAAAACATACTCCTCGAGTTAGATGTTATTATGATGTTCATGTTTATTATTTCGCATGATTAAATTTGACTACACTAAAAGCAACAACTGAAAAATGTATGTTTCCACACTTTTAGCCATTATCCTTCCTTTGTTATCACCTTGCAGTACTATTTGCATTTGCGGTGGCTTGTTGAGTACTTTTTGTACTCATACCCGTTGGACAAACCATTCAGAGGATGCCTACTATGAGGAAGATGGTCTGGAGTAGCGACCCAGTCAAGAAGAAGATCCTGAAAAGGGCGTTCGTCATGCTTTTATTTACTTATTTTAATTTTACTCTTTTGTAATAATTGTGGTCTACATACCACGGATGATTGCTCATATGTACGTGTCGCATGATGAACCTCTTGTATTATTGTTTTTCTTTGGAAATTTAATAATGTTCCAATTTGATAAATCGGGGCGTCACAGGACACCCGTATCCTTTAAACTAGCTAATTTAGAAGGGGAAGAATTAAAACATGCATGGCATGCGGAGCACCATAAATGTTATTTTGCTTAGGGGCTCCTTGTAATAGATTGTAAACACATTTCTAAATAAATAAATCTTATGGTTCGAATCATGCATACCTCTCAAGATGATTCCTATCCTTGGTGGACACACTAGGGGAACAGTGCTAATTGCGGAGGTAAGAATCATTCATACGAACCCAATCAATGGACTTTGAGCCACTAACTCGAAGCATCCATCAAGGTGGGAAAGTACCATGAAAAATGGATTCCGAGCCATTGGCTTGAAAGCATCTGGAAAAGAGTCAAAGGTGACCATGAAAAATGGATTCTGAGCCATTGGCTTGAAAGCATCCATAAAAGAGTCGAAGGTGACCAAAATAAATGGATTCTGAGCCATTGGCTTGAAAGCATCCGTAAAAGAGTCGAAGGCGACCAAAATAACCAGATTCTGAGCCATTGGCTTGAAAGCATCCGTAAAAGAGTCAAAGGCGACCAAAATAACTAGATTCCAATACATCCAAAAAAGAGTACTAAGTTACCATTTATGGACTCCGGACCTTTAGGTTCAAAGAGTCCTACGAGGTCCATAACGACCATCTACTCGGATTTCAAACCACTTGTTCAAAATTTTCTATTCAATACAATAGGGGCTCCGAGCATCTGAAGTAAAAAAAACTCTATGAAAATTGTGCATTAAGCATAGATAAGCATGCCAAGCGTTGCGCGTGACCGACTTCATTTGATAATCGAAGGTGCTCACCCTCAAAGAGGGGCTAGGAGGTAAAGGCACAATTTAAACACATTAAAATTCATATTACCCAATCAATTATATTACATCATGAAAAATCAGTGTCTAAACCAAGAAGAAAATGAAGATCCCTTCGATCCCTAAGACTAGCTTCGGAGTTAGCCTGACTTTGAGGGTGACTTGTTCTTGAACCCAGAGTCATCATTACTTTTCGTTTAATCCGCTTCCCTTTCTTTGAATCCCTAAAGTCCTTATGCTCTTGCGGAAGTTTAGCCTAGGTTCGAAGTCTTTCAGGGCTGGTCTTCGCTTGGTCTTCATCACACCACTCCTCTTTGGACCAGTTGATGTCCAACGAAGATGAAGATGTTAAATTTACAATTTCCTCCTTAATATAAGCTAGTACGTCCTTACAAATTTCTGGTGCAACATCTCCGTTGCTCCCTCAAGGAATAGAAAATCAAGGATGCCTGTGAGGCCTTAAGGCTTTGAAGGTAGCTCACTACTGATGGAGCCCTTCGTTAACCTCTAGCACTTCAAGCTCATCATCTAGAAAATGCAAAAAATTCTAAAAGCATTTCCAAATAAGTCTTTTTCATTCAAAGCAAGATAGTAATATAAGTTTTTACATAATAGGGCCCTAAGGAGACCTAGACCTTCAGGTCCGGTGGAGGCTTGCTTGTTGAAGGCAGTGTCCGCGCGTACTTTTGATGGTGGCCTTCGTCGATCCATGTCTTCACCGTTGTCCGACCTTCAGCTTTCCAGGATGCTTGAAAAGCCTCCGAAGCTATGGCGATGTCGGGCGAAGGGGTCAATAGCTAGTCGCTAGCAAAGATGGTAGGTGCTACTCCAAGGTACGGCGCAATATAAATTCCGATGTCTTTTAAGTGGTGAAGTACTCCGAGCGTGGATACTTGTCTGGAGATCTCTCTGTACCGAGTACCCAAAGTATTCATTGTCTTCGCCACCGCTTGGATCATCTTCCACTTCCAAACCAAAGTTTTGTTCGTCGGCGAGGAAGGGGCGCAAGCCATCTCAAAGTATTCCAAGATGCCCCGAAGGACGTCCATGGTCTCAGATCCTGTACTGTCACACTTTTCCTTCTCTGCAACAAAGGCCTCGGATGAAAGCTGTATGTCATGGATCAGAGTGGTGAGCTCGACTGTCTTCGTCATGAGGACAGTCTTCTGCCTAAGCAGTCGCCTTACATCGTCGTCTAAACATTGGTGCTCTTCTCGAATCCTTACAGCTTCAGCTCCGGAGGCTTCTTGCGCCACTCGAAGCCTTTTGACTTTGGTCCAGAGTACCACCCACTTAGCTAAAAGTTCTTCATTTGTGGCTTCCAGCTTTGCCTTCACACTTCGCTCTGGATAGACTATCTCCTCCAAGTTTGAAGCCCGGCCCTCGGAGTCGGCAAGGCTCTCTTAGAGAGTCGTCACCTTCTCTTTGAGCTGATTACATTCGTGCCCATTAGCAATAGAAGCTGCACGGGTAAGAACAACATGCTGACAAAGAAAAAGAAGAGAGAGGTGAGTATGGTATGTATTTCAAATAAAACTAACGTTTGCGGGTGCACCATACCTGAAAGGCAGCGTGTTGAAGAGCAGCGTCTAGCTCCGACCCTTCGGCCTCGCCTATTGGGGAGACCAGCTCGGTCTCACCCACCTCTCGACTAGGCCGAGCTAGAGGCTCTAGCAGAGGCCAAAATCCTGTCCTTTCAAGAAAAGGGACCAGAAGGAGGAGCCTTGTCAAGGCACTCTGGTCGTCGTCGGTGGGAGTCAACCCCACTGTAGGAGCAGGCATCGGCCAAGATTTGCCTTTTTCTTTTCTAGGAGCCGCCACATGATTCGGACCTGTCACATGCTCTGGAGCCGACTCTTGTGCTGAGCCAACTCTCGCACCAAAGTTGTCACCTGCTTCGGAGCTATCTTCTGCATTGAAGCCATCATTGACTCCGAAGCTGTCTCTAGCTCTGTGACCACCTCTTTCACTAGAGGCACCTCCACCAGAGCTGGTTCTGCAAACTCAAAGGTATATACTATTATTTAAATGTTGCAGGTAAAAGAAAGTGAAACAAGGCTTGGTTGGTAAAGATGTACCTCCACCACCTTGGTGTCAGATGAGCACATGACTGCTCGGATGTTCGAACATCCGAGTGAAGTTTTCGTCAGACTCGGGAGATTGAACCGAAGCAATAGTCGATGGAGTTTTCTCGGCTAATGCAACCACCACTTCGTCCAAAGTTGGGCCCTCCATTTCCAGGGTTTGAACCCTTCCGTCCTCAACTCTGCCTTGGTCACAAACCGGGACGTCCGTCCAGCTCGATGGAGCGACTTCGGCATCCACCTGCCTAGGTTCGCTCCCCTCTTCGTTTAGCACCACCTCTGCCTCATCTCGGATGAAGGTGTCGGTTTCCATCTTAGAACCCTCTTCATCGTCCCCCTCAAGCAGAGCCTCGAACTCCTCTGCGATTTGCGCATCTGCATCATCTTCTTCTTTGGACTGTGGTGGTGACGAGATAGGCGACATCAAAGGGGTACGAACCTTCGACTTGCGGGCTATATTCTTCATCGGCATCTTCACTAAGCCTGAGGCTCTGGCCTCATCTTTCCTTTTCCATGCCACTGTTTTTGTCATCGACCAGTCTGGAAGGGCTAGGGGCTTGACTCTGAGTACACTCCATACTCGATTGAATCACTCCCAATTCACGACCAACTTCACACTCCACTCCTTATCCACGAGAGTAGGGGCTCCGAGAACTGTCTCCATTGCTCGGACTATCTGCTTCGGAGTCAGCGACATCCGTGGAGATGAAAGATAATGTATCATCTAATTAGTTCAATAAAATTGAATCAATATATGTATGAAACATTTTGATGCAGGATATGTAGGAAGCTTACCTGCGGAGTTTGAAGGGATTTCTCGAAGTCCCCCTCCGGGTTCAATCGAAGTGGATAGGCTAGTCGTACATCAGAGGAAGAATTCAGAGGGCAATGAATTACTCCGCTTAGTCGTGCATACTCATGTGTTGACTTATGGTGTACAACAACCCGATGTGTACATGAAGTTGGTTTGGATTAGGGTTGATGTCCACTTCCCTGCGATACATGATCTCCGCTTCCCTCTGGTACATGATCTCTTCTAGGGGCCCCGCCAAGGCGGAGGCCGTGCGCACCTCCACATAGAACCAGTGGAGGATCCATTCTGTATACCACCGGTCGTTGATGGCCTTCACCGGAAACCAGTCTTGGAATTCATCCCGAAGTTGGAAATTTATGCTTCCGAAGGTCACCACCATCTTCTCTCCTCCGGGTCCAGTGTATGTATTTGGTTGACATGAAGCTTTATGGATAGCTATGAAGATCTCCATTCTACCCGCACACCCTTCGGCCTACAAGGCCCATTTGTAGATGGCCAAGCGAGCGATGGCATTCGGAGAAAGTTGAGGAAGTTTTACATGGAATAGATCTAGTACCTCTATCAAGAAGGCCATAGTAGGGAGCCCTAGTTCGATTTCGAAGAAGGCTTCAAACACCACGACTTCTCCCACTTGCGGTACCAGAATAATCTCTTTTCTGGGAGATCACACTTTCACTCCGGTCCCCAGCTTCCCGGCCACTGCCTCAGTTATCGTCTTCTGAGGAGCCATGCTGAATAGCGTGGGCCTCATGGCTCCAGATGTGATGAGTCATTGTCAACGATAGTCAAAGAGGACTGAAATGAGAAAAGAAGACCTGCTGCGTCTGGGCCGCGTGTGACTCAGTTACACGGGTAGCGAGCGATTGTCGGGCAGAGGAGGCCGCGAAGTCGGGCTGGCCCAATCCGGGTACATGGGCTAGGAGCAGCAGAGGATCCACTGGACTGTTGACCAGGATTGACTCAGGTACACGGGCGGTGAGCGATTGTTGGGCTGAGAGAGCTGCGGAGTCGGGCCGGCCCAATCCGGGTACCTGGTGCAAAGTCGGTGGACGCTTTGTCAGTTTCGGCGCAAAACTGACGACCGCTGATCTCGCATCGGACTGTCCAGAAGAGAAGCCGTAGTCGCTACGAAAGCTTAGCTTCCGGATAAGTCATCTGTAAATAGGAGTTTACTATTGTGTCCCTAGGCCCACAGTCAGTCAGTCGAGTCTGTAAAAATATCCTAAGGGCAATTTAGTCTTTTCCATTTATTTCAGTGTCTGTAAAAAACCCCAGGGGTATTTCTGCATTTTACCCTCTTATTGGGCTGCCTATAAATAGGCCCCAATCCCTAGGGTTAGGGTTAACTCATTTTTAATCTAAAAATCAGAGTTCACTTTCCCACGTCTTTATCTCTCCTGTTCATTCTTCCGCCGCCGCCAGCGTTTGTTTCTGTTTCCTGGTAATCTCGAAACTCCTGGCTTTTTGTGGATTGAATATATTAAAATACTCCAATCAGCTGTTTGGTTTCTCGATCCTTGAGCCATCGTTGTCTTTGATGTTTATTTGGCTCAGTTTGTGATTATTTTTGGCCGAGTTCTGGGATTCTGTATCTTGTGCGCTGGAAGAAATTGTTATTCTCTAGTTTATTTCTATCGTTCTGATCGGACAAATACGTCTAGGCTTGATGTGTGTATGGATGGCCAACTTGAACAGTGCATCATGAGTTTTTGTTTTCTCCCGTAAGGTTTCTTCCTTGCTTGCACGGTACTTCTGACATTAATGGCGTATGAGTCTTTTGTCTCAGGCTAGCGTCGTTCTGTGCTACACTTTATTTTACAGACCTCATCAATCTGTGGGCATCACAGTGGATGCCTCGAATTGTTATAATTTTTGATTGCCGATTTTGCGCAGGCTTTGTGTCACTGAATCTTTGCTTTACCAGTTTCGAAGTATACATAGACAACTACTTTGCTGCCTTCGCATGTTCTCCTCGCTGCAGACTTCAGTGTTTTTAATGTGCTTCGAAGATCTCTCCGAATAGTCCTTCGAATAGACTTTACAGACTTGCTTCCGAAGGTACTTCGTTGACAGTCTTCGGAGTCTCTGTTTGTTCGAAGCTTCGAACTCCTTTTTACTCCGCAAGTGAAGTACTGGTTGAGTCGAAGTCCTCAGTTTTCTTGCGTTCGAATACTTCGCTGGTTCTTCTTGCACCTTGCAAAGATACTTCGTCTGCAGGCTTCGATCAAGTTTTTTGAAGCTAGCTTCGCAGTGTACACCTTCGCATATCAGCTTCGAAGCAAGCCTCGACACAACTGCTTCGGAGTAGGCTTCGGAAGTGTATACCTTCGCACGTCAGCTTCGAAGCAAGCTTCGATACAAGTGCTTCGGAGTAGGCTTCGGCAGTACAGACTTCGACACGTCGTTTCCGAAGCCACCCTCGACATCCTCGTACTTCGCACGCCTCATAGGCTTCGAACAACCTTCGACATATAGGACTAGAGGCTTTACACAACTGATCCGAACAGGCTTCGTCAAGTACCTTCCTGGAGACAACTTTGAACAGTAACTTCTCATCCTTTTCATCTGTACTCCGTTTAAATTGCTATAGTGAACTCTGATCAGTCCATGTTTTGAATGATGTACTTATCTGCCTATTAGCACTGTATTGGTGTTTCTTTGACTAGGACACCGGTCGTTTCTAGGCTAGATACTTTTAGACTTCGATGATCTGTTTACATTTTGCTGCCTAGTCTTTTGAGGTGCGTTGGGTGTTGGGAGCAGGCCATTGATTCGAAAGAATTTTTTAGGCGCCCATTCACCCCCCCTCTGGTCGCTACTTTCGGTCCTACAAGTGGTATCAGAGCCTGGTTAGGGTTTTTCCATACCTTAACCGGTTCTAAACCCCAGTAGTGATCATGACGTCTCCTGGCAAGGTCCCGTCCTTGGAAGCTTATGGCTATAATTATTGGAAGACTCGCATGCGAGCCTATCTCATGAGCCAAAGCTCAGACATCTGGGACATTTGCGTTCACGCTACGTTTGTCATATTGCCAGTTGCTGAGCGTGATTCTCCTGGTATCATCGCCCAGCATGTGAACAATAGCAAAGCGGTGAACATCTTGTTTTCTGGTTTGGGTCCCACTGAGTTTGAGCGTGTGAGCCATCTCTCCACTGCGAGAGAGATCTGGGCTACCCTCCAGGCACACCATGAGGGGACAGCTCAGGTCAAGGCTCGGCTCTATCAGACCTACCGGCGTGAGTACGAGAACTTCACACAGAAGCCGAGTGAATCTGTTGAAGCCTTGTTTGGTCGCTTTCAGTCGATCATTAACAAGCTTCGGGACAACAAGGGTGAGGGTGTTCAGTTAGTCTCAGATCACGAGCAGGCCCTCGAGGTTCTCCATACCTTGGACCCAAAGATCTGGGAGATCAAGGTATCCTCTATCATTGAGAGCACATCTTATGATACCTTGACCATTTCTGAGTTGTTTAGCAAGCTGAAGGCCACCGAGGTTGATACCCAGTTGAGATCAAATCTCACTGGCTCTGGATCAAAGTCTCTGGCCCTTGCTACACCTTCTGTTGATCCCTCTTCTGTGAGTTGTGCTGGGTTCTCTTTGATGTCTATCACTGAGGACCAGCTTGAGTCTTTGGGAGATGATGATTTGTGTCTGTTTAACAACCGAGTGCGTCGTGTTTATGACAAAAGGATGTTCAAAAGACACGGCACAAAGACCGGGTGCTTTGAGTGTGGTGATCCAGGACACTTCATCGCCGACTGCCCCAAGCGCAATGGCCACAAGAAGGGCACCGGTAGTGGCTTCCACGACTCCGGCAAGCACGTCAGCTCCTCCTTCAACAAGGGCAAGCCAAAGACCAGATTTTTCAGAAAGGCCCTGAAGGACTACCAGCGAGAGAACAAGAAGCGCGACAAGGCCTTCTTCGCTGAGATGGAGAAAAGCTACTCCAAGCGGTCCACATCTTCTTCCTCTTCATCGAGCTCGAGCGATGATGAGATCATCATCAGGAAGGGGAAGGACAAGGACGATCCAGCAGGCCTTTGCTTCATGGCCTTCGGTGACAGACCGAAGAGCCGCTCACATCAGCGCCGAAGATCCCGCAAGAGCTTCTGCTCAATGGCTCTTGGGGATAAGGAAGAGAAGAGCTCCTCCGATGACTCCGACGACGACGACAACGAAAAGGTATCATCCTATGAACGCGAAATCGTTGATTTACTTGAAAGCAATCGTCAGGAGTTAAAGTATCGGGAAAAACTGCTTAGAGGGGCTAAGAAGAGGATAGATGAGTTAGAGAGTGAGCTTGTCGTGGCCAACGGCAGAATTGAGAGTCTATCTTCTTCTCCTTGCTTGGGTGATAGCAGTGAGTGCCCAAAGTGTGAGGTGCTTCTGTGTGACCTGTCGACACTGAAGTCCAGGTACACAGAAAGGGTTGATGAGAGGGACGCTTTGGCCACTGAGCTTGAAAGCGCTCAGCTGGAGCTGAAAGATGCTCAAGCCACTGTCGTCGTACCCTGTGCTGATTGCCCATCTTATCTTGCCAGTTTAGCTGAGCTGAAAGCCAAGGGCGATGAGCATCTGGGTAATTTGGAGAGAGTGAGAGCTGAGCTAGCGCAGACTAGGCCAGAGCTTGAGACATTGTCAGTTCCACCCACTGTCTGTGAGAACTGTCTGTCTCTTAGACTTGAGTTGATTAAGCTGAAAGCCGAGAAGTCTGTCCAGGTAGATAACGAGTGTGAGACCTGCTTGTCTCAGGTGGAGGTACTAGCTTCCTTGAGAGAGGAGCTAGCTGATTCGCAAAATGAGAATTTTTACCTCCGTTCTATCCTGAGTTGGATCAGTGCCAGAGAGCCACAGCTCGGCATGATGATCCAGCAGTTCAAGAGGCAGGATGGGTTTGGGGTAGGTTACACCTACACCAAGGCTGACTTTGAGAGTGCCATTAGCCGGGCAGTGGAGTGGAGTAAAATGACTCCTGAGCAGAGATATCCCAAGACCCATTCCACTGAGTCTTCCCAGGCTTGTCAGCCCAAGGATGGAGTGATCCATGAACCACCCAAAGCTCCACCCAAGAAGCCCATCTGGGTTCCAAAGCCCAAACACCTCCACACTTCTCTTGACTCTCTTCCTGGACCCTCTCAACCCAAGAAGCCGACACCAAACACCACTAAGCCCAAGAACCCCAAACCTCAACCACATTCCAAGAAGCCCACTTACCATTGCGAGTATTGTCAGAGAGACGGGCATCTTGCAGAGTTTTTCTTCAGGAGGAAGCGGGTTGAGAGAGCAGAGCGTGCTCGTGGTGGTCAGGAGCAGTTCTACCAGCAGGGTGGTAGACTGAGAGTTCTTCGACGCGGGGAGAGGCTGGAGGCCAAGCCGCATCGTGTAGGTGGTGGTAGAGGAGACGAATTTCTTGCTCGTACTCCAGTTGGTGGTGGTCGTTCCGGCAGAGCTCCAGGCCGTTTTGGCTACGGTCCTGGACCTCGTGGCCGAGGTTTTAGGCAGAACCGAGGACTGCGCTTTGAGCCTCGTTCTGGTCCAAACTTTTCTGATGATTTCTGCTTTCCGTCTTTTGAGCAGATGGCTCGACACTGGTTTAGCTCTTTTGCTAAACCCGGTGCCGGACCATTTGCTCCCACTTACAACCACTGATTGTGCAGGATTGGGGACTGGGGGACGTTTGGATCATGGACTCAGGATGCTCTCGCCACATGACGGGACATCGCAGATGGTTCTCCAGTCTCACTCCCCCGAGCTCCAAAGAGTACATCACCTTCGGGAACAGTGGTCAAGGGAAAGTAAGTGGCATTGGCTCAATTCGCATTTCAGACCATTTTTCTTTGAAGAACGTTGCTTTGGTTGAAAATTTGAACATTAATTTGATCTCTGTTTCGCAACTTCTTGAGGATGGTTTGGAGGTGCATTTTAAGAAGGGAAATTCTTCTGTGTTTGACTCTAGAGGGTTTTTGATTTGCCAGATCTTACCTTTCGGTAAGGTTTTTCGGATTGACTTCTCTAGTTCTTTTGGCCCTTCTCGCTGTTTGATTGCTGGATCCTCCTCTGAGCTCTGGAAGTGGCATAGGAGGTTAGGCCATTTGAGTTTTGACCTGCTAGTCAGGTTGAGCTCTATGGACCTCATCCGAGGATTGCCCAAGCTTAAGATGGAGAAGGATCTGGTTTGCCATCCCTGTCGTCACGGGAAAATGGTTGCCGCTTCTCACGCACCTGTGACTCAGGTGATGACTTCGTATCCGGGCGAGCTATTACATATGGACACTGTCGGTCCAGCTCGGGTACGCTCAGTCGGTGGGAAGTGGTACGCACTTGTGATTGTTGACGACTTTTCTCGATTCTCGTGGGTTTTCTTCTTAGAGGCTAAGGATGAAACTTTTCATTTTGTTCATGACCTGATTTTGAAGCTGAAGAATGAGAACAATGGTCGGATGCGAGCAATTCGCTCCAACAATGGCTCTGAGTTCAAGAACTCTCAGTTCGTCAGCTTCTGCAGTGATCAGGGTCTTGATCATCAGTTTTCTGCTCCTTACACTCCCCCACAGAATGGCGTTGTGGAACGAAAGAACCGCACGCTAGTCGAGATGGCCAGGACGATGCTCGATGAGCACAGGACTCCTAGGCGCTTTTGGGCTGAAGCCATGAACACGGCTTGCTATTTGGCCAACCGCATTTTTCTTAGAGCTTACCTAGGTAAGACCTCATATGAGCTGCGGTTTGGCAGACAGCCCAAGGTGAGCCACTTGCGAGCGTTTGGCTGCAAGTGCTTTGTGCTCAAGAAGGGAGGGCATTTGGACAAGTTTGAGTCTCGTTGCTGGGATGGTGTTTTTCTTGGTTACGCTTTGCATTCTCGAGGCTTTCGTGTTTGGAACCTCGACTCCCAGCAGCTTGTCGAGACTTGCGAGGTTTCTTTTGATGAGTCCTTGCCTTCTTCAACTCCTTCTTTTGAGTTTTCTGGTGATGGTGAGCTCGGAGAGTCCATCTTCGAGGAAGATGAGGATACTCCAGCTGCTGATGAGGGTGGGCCTTCTGCACCTCCTGCAGAGCCCACACCTTCTGAGACTTCGACTGAGGACGAGGGCGGACCTCTGATCACTTCTTCCACTTCGATCGAGCCCCCTCAGTCGAGTCAAGAGGTGCCAGCTGCTGACTCCGGTGAGGTGACTTCAGATCACCAGGGATCCCGAGCAGTTCAGCGTGATCACCCCTCATAACTCATCATCGGTGATTTGTCTACAAGAACTTTGCGTTCGTCTGTTGACTCTCTTGCTGTGTTTGCTGAATCAGCTTTTGTTGCATCTTTTGAGCCCAGAGACATTTCTCATGCTCTTTCTGACTCGAACTGGATTAATGCCATGCAAGAAGAGCTAGAGAATTTTGTCCGCAATCGGGTTTGGACACTAGTAGAGCTGCCACTAGGATGCAACCCCATAGGCACCAAGTGGGTGTTCAAGAACAAGCAAGGTGAATATGGGGTTGTGGTGCGCAACAAAGCTCGACTAGTTGCCCAGGGTTTCTGCCAGAAGGAAGGTATTGATTTTGAAGAAACCTTCGCCCCTGTCGCCCGTCTTGAGTCCATTCGCATTCTTTTAGCTTTTGCCGCTTCGAAGGGTTTTAAGCTTTTTCAAATGGACGTCAAGAGTGCTTTTCTGAACGGGTACATAGAGGAGGAGGTTTATGTTAGGCAGCCCCCCGGTTTTGAGAACCCCAAGTTTCCTCGACATGTTTTTAAGTTGCACAAAGCTTTATACGGGTTAAAGCAAGCCCCCAGGGCTTGGTATGACCGGTTAAAGCAGTTTTTGTTGGGGAAGGGCTTTGTGATGGGTTCTGTGGATAAGACTCTCTTCTTGCTCAGGGATGCTTCAGATTTTTTAGTCGCTCAGATTTACGTGGATGATATTATTTTTGGCGGTACTACTAACGATCTTGTGTCCAAGTTTTCTGAGCAGATGCACAACGAGTTTGAGATGAGCCTCATGGGTGAGCTCAAGTACTTTCTAGGGCTCCAGATCAAGCAGACCAAGGACGGCACCTTCATCCACCAAGGTAAGTACACTCGTGACATGTTGAAAAAATTTGACTTTGGTGGTGAGCTAAAGCCGCAGATGACCCCAATGGGTACATCTGGGGGCCTGGACAAGGACGAGAGCGGCGTCAAGGTCAACGAGAGAGAGTTTCGAGGAATGATTGGTTCGCTGCTGTACTTGACGGCGACGAGGCCAGACATACAGTTCGCCGTGGGACTGTGCGCGCGCTTCCATTCTTCACCTCGCGCGTCTCATCGGCAGGCTGTCAAGCGCATCTTCAGGTATCTCACTTATGCGCCTGATCTTGGTCTTTACTATTCAGCATCATCTTCTCTTGATTTATCTGGCTTTTCGGACGCTGACTTTGGTGGGTGCCGGTTGGATCGCAAGTCGACTTCCGGTACTTGGTTCTTCTCTTGTCTCTTGGTCTTCTCGAAAGCAATCTGGAGTTGCTCTTTCGACCACAGAGGCTGAGTATGTAGCTGCTGCTAGCTGCTGCTCACAGTTGGTTTGGATGATTTCCACTCTGAGAGATTTTGGGTTGTTCTTTCCTACCAGAGTTCCCTTGTTTTGCGACAGCACCAGTGCAATTAGTGTAGGGAAAAACCCATGTCTTTATTCAAAAACCAAACACATTGATGTGCGCTTTCACTTTTTGCGGGATCAATATGAGAAAGGTGTCATTGACCTTGTTCATGTTGATACCCATCATCAGTTGGCTGACATTTTCACCAAACCCCTAGATCAGTCTACATTTGAGCGTTTACGAGGGGATTTGGGTGTTGTGTATCCTTTTAGGATATTTTGAGTCAGTTCATTTCTTTCTTCTTTACTCTTTTCTTGAGTCTTTTTGTGTGTGTTCATATCATATATATTCACATATCACACTTTTGAGCCTGCTTCTGTTATATGATTGAACTGCTTTACTTATTCTAGCTGGTACATGCTTTTGATTACTTGTCGATGATCATGCTTTGTTTCAGTTCATTTTGATATGTCTGATATCTGTCATATGCATGGCTTTTACACTTTAATCTTCAAAAATGATCACCATTGCTTCTGGTAACTAGCATGTGTAGGCTGAGTGCTTTTTGCTATCTGTTACATACCTTGTAGCTAGATCCTCACATAGATGCAGATATGCAACTTGGACATCTTTATGCTTTAACATGGAAAATATGCTATAGAAATGTTAAAAAAAAAATCAAAAATGAATGAAAATTCCATGCCTTTTTATGCTTGAGTTGAAAAAGATCCAAGTGGGTTTGCTTTGTCGCATTGCATTGTTCTGGACTGCTTACCATAGCACCTTGGTATGAACTAGGACAGTGTAGTGTTTGCCAAGACCAATGTCTTAAGCTTCTGATGGTCCAGCTCTGGCCTAGGCTTGACTTGGTCGGTTAGCATAAGGTTTGACATGCAAATAACCCTTGGCAAAAATGAAAAAGGAAAATGTAAAAGCCTGAAAATTAAAAAGACAACAAGTTTGCTGAAGCACTTTGTTTTGGACAATGCTTATCTTGGTAGATATCAGTTAGCTTCTGCATCTCATGTTCTACCTTGCTTGTTAACTGGAAAATGTGGTGATGCTTTTGTTTGCAAAAAACTGAAAAATGCGTGCTAATGACTTTCTTTAGATATCATCTGTTGCACTGATCATGCCATGTGTCTTAGACAGTATGTCTTTTGCTATACTTGTTAGATGTAGTAATTGCAGTCAATCATATATGAGAAGCATGCTTTCTACACTCCACCTGCACCCCAGTTGCATTCATTGCATATTTTGAGGGGAAGTTGCATTTCAGGGGGAGTCAGTGTCGTTTTTCGAGTGCTTGATGAGTTCACTTGTCAACAAGGGGGAGAAATTTTGGTATAAGAGTTTAAGGGGGAGTTTTGGCTTTCTCTGGGATTTGTTTCAGGGGGAGTTTTTGTCCCGTTTGTCCTTACTCTTTTGATATCCTTGTTGTTGTTTCTGAGATCGCACTCGTCTTCGAGCTTTTACTTTATTTTCTTCTTCTTCTTTGTTTTCTTGTGTTTTGTTTTCGTGTTTCCACAGTTGCTTGCAGGTACTGAAGAGCAGATTAAGAGAAGTGTTGACAATGCACTCATCAAGGGGGAGATTGAGGAGCCATGCTGAATAGCGTGGACCTCATGGCTCCAGATGTGATGAGTCATTGTCAACGATAGTCAAAGAGGACTGAAATGAGAAAAGAAGACCTGCTGCGTCTGGGCCGCGTGTGACTCAGTTACACGGGTAGCGAGCGATTGTCGGGCAGAGGAGGCTGCGAAGTCGGGCTGGCCCAATCCGGGTACATGGGCTAGGAGGAGCAGAGGATCCACTGGACTGTTGACCAGGATTGACTCAGGTACACGGGCGGTGAGCGATTGCTGGGCTGAGAGAGCTGCGGAGTCGGGCCGGCCCAATCCGGGTACCTGGTGCAAAGTCGGTGGACGCTTTGTCAGTTTCGGCGCAAAACTAACGACCGCTGATCTCGCCTCGGACTGTCCAGAAGAGAAGCCGTAGTCGCTACGAAAGCTTAGCTTCCGGATAAGTCATCTGTAAATAGGAGTTTACTATTGTGTCCCTAGGCCCACAGTCAGTCAGTCGAGTCTGTAAAAATATCCTAAGGGCAGTTTAGTCTTTTCCATTTATTTCAGTGTCTGTAAAAAACCCCAGGGGTATTTCTGCATTTTACCCTCTTATTGGGCTGCCTATAAATAGGCCCCAATCCCTAGGGTTAGGGTTAACTCATTTTTAATCTAAAAATCAGAGTTCACTTTCCCACATCTTTATCTCTCCTGTTCATTCTTCCACCGCCGCCAGCGTTTGTTTCTGTTTCCTGGTAATCTCGAAACTCCTGGCTTTTTGTGGATTGAATATATTAAAATACTCCAATCGGCTGTTTGGTTTCTCGATCCTTGAGCCATCGTTGTCTTTGATGTTTATTTGGCTCAGTTTGTGATTATTTTTGGCCGAGTTCTGGGATTCTGTATCTTGTGCGCTGGAAGAAATTGTTATTCTCTAGTTTATTTCTATCGTTCTGATCGGACAAATACGTCTAGGCTTGATGTGTGTATGGATGGCCAACTTGAACAGTGCATCATGAGTTTTTGTTTTCTCCCGTAAGGTTTCTTCCTTGCTTGCACGGTACTTCTGACATTAATGGCGTATGAGTCTTTTGTCTCAGGCTAGCATCGTTCTGTGCTACACTTTATTTTACAGACCTCATCAATCTGTGGGCATCACAGTGGATGCCTCGAATTGTTATAATTTTTGATTGCCGATTTTGCGCAGGCTTTGTGTCACTGAATCTTTGCTTTACCAGTTTCGAAGTATACATAGACAACTACATTGCTGCCTTCGCATGTTCTCCTCGCTGCAGACTTCAGTGTTTTTAATGTGCTTCGAAGATCTCTCCGAATAGTCCTTCGAATAGACTTTACAGACTTGCTTCCGAAGGTACTTCGTTGACAGTCTTCGGAGTCTCTGTTTGTTCGAAGCTTCGAACTCCTTTTTACTCCGCAAGTGAAGTACTGGTTGAGTCGAAGTCCTCAGTTTTCTTGCGTTCGAATACTTCGCTGGTTCTTCTTGCACCTTGCAAAGATACTTCGTCTGCAGGCTTCGATCAAGTTTTTCGAAGCTAGCTTCGCAGTGTACACCTTCGCATATCAGCTTCGAAGCAAGCCTCGACACAACTGCTTCGGAGTAGGCTTCGGAAGTGTATACCTTCGCACGTCAGCTTCGAAGCAAGCTTCGATACAAGTGCTTCGGAGTAGGCTTCGGCAGTACAGACTTCGACACGTCGTTTCCGAAGCCACCCTCGACATCCTCGTACTTCGCACGCCTCATAGGCTTCGAACAACCTTCGACATATAGGACTAGAGGCTTTACACAACTGATCCGAACAGGCTTCGTCAAGTACCTTCCTGGAGACAACTTTGAACAGTAACTTCTCATCCTTTTCATCTGTACTCCGTTTAAATTGCTATAGTGAACTCTGATCAGTCCATGTTTTGAATGATGTACTTATCTGCCTATTAGCACTGTATTGGTGTTTCTTTGACTAGGACACCGGTCGTTTCTAGGCTAGATACTTTTAGACTTCGATGATCTGTTTACATTTTGCTGCCTAGTCTTTTGAGGTGCGTTGGGTGTTGGGAGCAGGCCATTGATTCGAAAGAATTTTTTAGGCGCCCATTCACCCCCCTCTGGTCGCTACTTTCGGTCCTACATCTTCTTCGAGCATGTAGACGCCCCAAGGATATACGATTGATCCGTATACTTGGTGTATGTCGGCCAGAGATCACAAGAGTCGGCGGGCCGAGGGTTCTCCGAAGGTCCCGCCGCCGCTGCCGCTGCTGCCATGGCCTACTGCCAGGCCAATGTCGAGGCCGGTGCAGGAACCTTGGAGCTAGTTTTCTCCATTGGAGAAAGCTAGAAAGATTGGAAATGGGAGATCGGGAAGGAGAAAAGAAGGTCTACAGAGCAGTTGGAAACATTCCTAAAAATCATTATTCTCCTCCTTTTATAACCCCAGAAGTCCCTTGTGTTGTACGTTATAGAGCAATGTTTGGGTTGCTTTGTTTCAGTTTCGATGCCGTTATGACATGTAGGGCCACCATAGTGAAGACCTACAACCGCCGTGAGATCGTGCGACCATTAGCCTTCTTGGAGAGTAATGACTCTAATTTGGATCTACCGACTCTATGAACTAACGGCTAGTTTGGCTCCAAAGAAACTTCGACTCTGAAGCTGCCTTCTTGGACACCTCCAAATTGATTTCAGGTCCGGAGATTTCTTATCCCTGAAGACATTATTACCAATGGTTGTAAGGACTTTAACTTTTTTCTAAGCCTTAAACATGAAATTATTCCTTGCGTATACTGCTCTCTTCACTGCATAGGCAATTTGGAGAGACGTATTCGAGGGGCTACTGTTTGGGGAAAATATTTCATCCTCACCATCATGTTAAAACCTCTACATCAACGTTGCCAGAAGACAAAATGAAGTTAGAATCTTTGATCTTGGAAGGTCCTAACGCATCAAGACTTCGCTGCATTCAGAGCTTTCTACAATAAAAGTCTTTGCAAAGGGTTCGACATGACGAAGAATGCCAGAACCTCTTTACCCGGAGGAGTAATGCCAACAAGGATTGAAGAATTACTTTATCACTATTGACTTAGTCTTTTACTCTTTTAACCCTACGAAGAATATTAAATAGTATCTTCTAAGTCGGTTGTAATTAGAGAGTAAAGAGGTCTTTTCGTAATGTATCTTGTCTATAAATACCCCTCTTCATTCTGAAAGAGGTATAGAATACTCAGATATTCAATATACACTTCGAACTATCTCAATCTATTATAAAATTCAGAGGCTTGGAATAGTCCACATAACCAAACACTTCGTTTGATAGTCTTTCGAGTTTACTAAACCTGTTAGCGTAATCTTTTGTGCCAATAGTATAAATATGAGGGAATACTTGGATCAAAAGAGAGACTAAAATTGATGCAATCAAATCTTGCGTCAGCCCGATTAGTAAGTGTTGATAGCAAAAATTGGCATTAATGGTCGAAATCATCAAAATATCAATTTTGGTAATTTGGGTCAAAAATATACAAGTCCTGGTACAGGCCACAGCCCTAAAGTGCCGGAGGCCCATCTGCATGATGCCTCGGGAGCCTTTTAGCGGCCTTCTTCAGTGGCCCTGCCGAAGGCCCGTTTTGAGTAGGCTTCGGATAGGAGGCTAACAAAGATTCAGGTTTGTTTTTATCTCTAATCTTGATTAGGCTGAATCTTATTATATTAGAGTTAGAGATAAGAAGACTAGCTCCGATAAATATAGCAGTGAGGCCGGTTCATAGGACCCCCCCAACACAGATCAACTCTTCAAACCCTAGTTTGAACTGTACCTTTATTTTCTTTACTTTCTGCATTAGATTAGTACAACTTCATGGGTTTGTGCTATAAGCCCTCTGTCGGCCACGCCGTAACGGTGGTAAGCCTTATTGGTTTGCTAGTGAATCATCTGTTAATCTACGTAATAGATTGCTATCACCTTGTTGGATCTCTTGTGAACCATCCGTTATCTACGTAACAGATTTCTACCCTTCGTTTTGTATACTGCTGTACTTGGTAATTTGGTCTCCAAGCCGAATTAGTATTTGATCTTCGTTTTGCTGCAGGTTTCATGTTCGGAGTCCCCTTCACCGAAGGTTTCCTGAGCTACGAAACTGGTTTCAGAGGTTGCCAGAGCACCCTTCGGCGAGTCCTTGCTTCATCTGTTCGTGCCAGATTCGTCGTGCTATTGTCGGTCTGGTCCAGTCCCGCACATCGGAGCTACTCTGCATCGAACTTCATTGCACCAGCGTTCTGCATCGGCCTTCGTCATGCCAACGCTCTGCATCAGACCACATTGCACCGGCGTCCCGCATTAGATTTTGTTGTGTTAGAGGCTTCACGCCTAACCCTGTCGTTCGGAGGCGATTTCACGTTGCGATATATTCGGAGCCTGTCTTTGGCCCGATTGATCCGAATGCCGAAGGCTACCTTCGGCGCACACTTCTCACCAGACGCCAATGGCCCCCTTCAGTGACTCTTTGAATGGTACACTCTGAACCAATCAAGCTTCGTCCGGCCGATTGGATTATTTTATCTATACATTTCAGCTAATTGGATTATTTATTTGTGATCTGATTACCTGGCGACTCCACCCCCTTGCCACTATTAAGGGTAGTCGGAACGCGACGTCAGTGTTGTGTCATGCTTAGGCTCATCCCTAAGTATCCACATGCTTTTGGATCATCGAACTGGCCCAAGTGTGGGGGCATGTTTTCGTGACAACACACTTTATGGCGACTTCGCTGGGGACAATGACGCCAAGATGACAAGTACATCTACATTGGCTATGAGTACCTCTACGATGACTACTACGACTACAACGTCGATGGATCCCATGGGGGCGCAGAGATCGACAATCGCAACATCATGATGCCCACACTTGAAGATATCCCCGAGGAAGGTCGAGCAGAGATCGAGTCAAAGATGAAAGAGCTCCAAGATCTCATGCTCGGGAGCTATGTCAAGACACGCGCGGGCTTCATCAAGCGTGATGTCAACATCCCCGACCTCGCCCAGATGCAGGTAACACCAGTGTCACCTCCTTTATCTTCTTTAGAGATTGAGCAAAAGATATCTGCATCTATAGATCAAGCCGTTAGCGCTTCGCTAGCCAACTGTCTAGATTTGACAATTAGCTCTCAGGTAGAGGTAATGTTTAGAAGGTTTGGCTTTACCGAGGCCGTTCCTTCAACTCCAATTTCTATCGTACCCCCGGTAAATCGCATTTATAGCAGAACCGATGGTAGTACTGGCAAAGATATCACATCTACGACCTCAACATCTATGGTTGAGACAAGTCACTACACTTACGGCCAAGCTAACCCTGCTTATTATGCGCCGTCTCCACCTGCGCCTACACCAGCTTTTACGGCGCTACCTCCTCTGCAAGCTCCTACACAACCACATAGGCCGAAGCACGTTGTATACCCCGAGCCAGCACGTGAGGAGGACCCCCGTGGCTTACGCGCCAACATACCACCGCGTGTCGCGCCACCACATGAGAGATGCGCACAGGAAGGAGGCCAGGACGACATTGAGGAGCAAATCCGCGCACTATTTAGAGAGTGTACCGGCTTCGTGCCTCGGGATCGGGCTAGGATCTACTGGAAGCTGTATCCCGATCACTTCGATACCATACCCTACCCTCACGGCTATAGAGTCCCTAAATTCACCAAATTCGACGGCGAGGGTAACAAGACCACACTAGAGCATGTCAGCCAATTCTTAGCACAATGTGGAGAAGCTAGTCGGCCAGACGCATTAAAACTTAGACTATTTTATCTCTCGCTATCCGGCAACACTTTCACTTGGTTTTCGGCGCTGCCGCCGAACTTCATCCAAACATGGGGCCAATTAGAACAGAAGTTCCATGACTATTTTTATATGGGCGAGATAGAACTTAGGCTTTCACACTTGACATCAGTCAAAAAGAAATCTAGCGAAAGTGTCTCTAAGTACATCAAGTGCTTTAGAGACACCACAAACTGATGTTTTAGTCTCAATATTTCAGAAAGAAATTTGGTGGATCTGGCTTTCAACAGATTGAATTCCAAAATTAAAGAAAGGCTAGATAACCAAAAAATTTTAGAAGTCAGCCAAGTCCTACAGTAGGCTCTGGTCGAAGAAGGCCGAGCCAAGGAGAAAAAATTCATTAAAATGCTTAACATGCCTAGAGCTGAAGTTCACATCATGGAGCACTCCGACGAGGAAGAGTCGGAGCAAGAAGATTCGGCCGACATGTATGCGGCCAAATGGGCTTGGAACACTAAGAGCAAGCCCGTCACTTGTTCTGAGCTACGGCCGTCTCCCACTAAGAGTCGGCCCAATGAAGTTAAATACTCCTTTGATGTAACTAAATGCGATAAAATATTTGATTTCCTCTTGAAGAGCCAGCTTCTCAGGTTGCCCAAGGGCCAGGTCATCCCGACCGTCAACGAGCTAAAGAAGCACCCCGACTGCAATGTTTTCCATCAGCAGGTTCAATCGTCCATAGAAGAAGGATGATTGAAAATAGATTCTAGTCCAAAGATGAACGTCGACAAAGACCCCTTTCCCGTGAACACTGTCGACGTCGACGCAAAGAAGGTGTTGATTCGGCCGGAACAGGCTGAGTCATCTAAGAGGAAAGTGGCCAGAGAACCCTGAAGTTGGGGTGTGGAAAAAGAACATCAACACGTCTCCTTTGGCTAGGGCTCGCAAGAAGCCAAAGGTAACATACAAAATGATGTTGGATAAACATCAGAAGAAAGCCGACAAAGAAGGCCCCCGACGAAAAATGCCAAGACAGTCGAAGGTGCCAAGACAACCAAACAGTTCAGAAAAGAAGTTAAGACCCCAACAGCCAGACCCCCCAAGGGCGAGTTCGGACCCCAATGGCTGAACCCTCTGCATAGTGAGTTCGGACCTCAATGGCCGAACCCTACGCATACTAAGTCTGGACCCCAATGGTTGAACCCTCCGCTAGGTGCGTTCGGACCCTAGTGGTCGAACCCACCTCCGCTCTGGACGAACCCCCTGGTGGGAGAGTTCGGCCCGTAGTGGCTGAACATACCTCCGGCTTGGAAGGACCCTTCGTTGATATGGTCCAAAATGCCTTTGACTTGGATGAACCCCCCTCTGGGTGGTGGGTTCGGCACACAGTGGGTGAAGCCGTTGGAACCACCGATGCCTCCACCATAATACTAGGCAGGATCCCTATGGGCTCCGAACTACACCTCGCCGCTAGAGTACCCTTCGTAGTATAGTGTTGCCCCCTGTTTTCCTTTGGAGTATTATGATTAGCAGGGACAAGTGGATACGATGAAGGGGAACGTTTTCCATAGGCTATTTGTGTTAACTCTAAATCGACTCACGTAGGACGAAACCAAGAGAGATGGGCACGAAGAGTGTAGGACCGAAAGTAGCGACCAGAGGGGGGGTGAATGGATGCCTAAAAATTCTTTCGAATCAATGGCCTGCTCCCAATACCCAACGCACCTCTAACGACTAAACAACACAGAAAGAACAGATCGCCTAAGTCTAAAGGTATCTAGCCTAGAAGCAATTGTTGATAAATAGAGAAATGCCAATGCAGTGCTAATAGACAGATAAACAGTATACAAAAGACAAGGCAAGATAAGCTTCTCAGTAATAAATGCACAAGGAGTGAAATGAGAAGTTACTGTTCAAAATCTGTCTCCTATTCGAAACTTGGCGGAGCCTGCTTCGCTGGTCGAAGCCTGCTTCGCAGTGTCGAGGCCTGCTTCGCTGGGCCGAAGCCTGCTTCGGAGGTCCAGGCCTGTCGAGGTAGAGCGAAGGTTGAAGTTGACGTGCCGAAGGTTTGTTTGGTCTAGCCTAGCTCGTGTGTTACAGAGTGCGAAGTATGCTCCGTAGCGAAGTGTGCGTGTATCGAAGCTTGCTTCGAACAGTATACTTCGAAGCACAACCTTCGAACAGACCTTCGAACACGTCACACACAAAAACTACTTTCGAAGGAGAAGCGAAGGCTGACACGCGACAACGAACCAAAACGAAGCCTACACTCTACCTTCGAACAAACACATCGAGGACCTTCGAAGAAGACGGAAGAAAACACTGAGCGAAGTCTAACAGAAAGACAAGCTTCGAATCCAACTTCGAAACCTGTCGAAGTATGGACTTCGAAGAGCTCGAGTCGGAGTACCTTCGCACAGACGTTCGAAGTATGAGATGCTGACAGCTCAAAAAGTACATCGAAGCTAGCAAGTCAGGACACAAAACGAATTTCGAAGTTCAAACGAAGCCTTCGAGTATATCAGATCGAAGCCTGCCTCATGGAGCTGAGGGGCTTCGAACAGAGAGGGTGGCTTCGCCAAAAAACAGTCAGAAAAGGTACTCAGCCTTGTCAACTTCGATCAAAAAGCTGCGCAGAAAAGCAAGGCTAGAGTACTAGTGTACTGTTGCTACAGTGTAGTACTACTTCTTGCTACAGTGCGCTAGAACTAGTACTCACGGAAGAACACAAACGATGCACCAGAGAAGCTTCTGTTCCCGAATAAAACCAAGATGTGCACGTAGTCCGAAGCGTTAACTCCACAAAACAAACACTGCACTTCGAATGAAATCAACAGGGAATAAAGATTCACAGCATCAAGAAGAACAGCAAAGATGCAGTAATGGAAATGACTTGAGAATAAGTCTGGCGGCGCATGGCAAGAGAGAGAGAGACAAAAATGACCCAATAGAGTAGGAAATGATTTCAGCAAAAGGGTGACCTAACCCTAGGGATTGGGGTCCTATTTATAGGCTGCCCAACACTAGGAATATTCCACCAGCCCCTTAGGGTTTTTACAAACACAGGAATAAAGGAAAAGACTCTACTGCCCTTAGGTATTTTTATAGACACGACTGACTGACTGTGGGCCTAGAGATACAGATGACTTATCCGGAAGCTAAGTTTTCGTAGCGACTACAGCTTCTCTTATGGACAGTCGGATACAAGATCAACGGTTGTCAGTTTTGCGCCGAAACTGACAAATCCTCCACCGACTTTGCACCAGGTACCCGGATTGGGCCGGCCCGATTCCGTGGCTCTCTCAGCCCGGCAATCACTCACCGCCCGTGTACCTGAGTCAACCCTGGTCAACAGCCCAGTGGGTCTTCTACTGCTTCTGGCCCATGTACCCGGATTGGGCCAGCCCGACTTCGCAGCCTCCTCTGCCCGACAGTCGCTCGCTGCCCGTGTACCTGAGTCACACGCGGCCCATGAAACAGCAGATCTCTTCTTCTTCTATCCTCTTTCACTATCGTTGACAATGACTCATCACATCTAGAGCCATGAGGCCCACGCTATTCAGCATGGCTCCTCAATCTCCCCCTTGATGAGTGCATTGTCAACACTTCACTTCTTCAGCTCTTCAGAACCCGCGAACAACTGTGGAAACACGAAAACAAAGCACAAGAAAACAAAGAAGAAGAAAATAAGGTAAAAGTTTAACCCTAATGACCAAAAGCCAAACAAAAGCAAGAAGCGTTCATTATGGTTAACCAAATGTAAAAAAAACTCAAAACGAGTGCAATCTCAGAAATAGTAACAAGGATATCAAAAAGAGTAAGCGAGACAAAAACTCCCCCTTAAACTCTTATCCAAAAATTTTTCCCCCTTGTTGACAAGTTAACTCATCAAGCACTCGAACAAGACACAGACTCCCCCTGAAATGCAACTCCCTCTCAAAATATGCGATGAATGCAACTGGGGTGCAGGTGGAGTGTGAACAGGCATGCTTCTCAGATATGATTGATTGCAATTACAAAGTCTAAGAGATACAGCAAAAGACATATTGTCTAAGATACATGGCATGATCAGTGCAACAGATGATATCTAAAGAAAGTCATTAGCACGCATTATCAATTTTAGCAAACAAAAGCATCACCACATTTTCCAGTAAACAAGCAAGGTAAAGCATGATATGCAAAAGCTAACTGATATCTACCAAGATAAGCATTGTCCAAATCAAAGTGCTTGAGCAAACTTGTTATCATTTCAATTTTCAAGCTTTTTCTTTTCTCTTTTTCATTTATGCCAGGGGTTATTTGCGTGTCAAACCTTATGCTGACCGACCAAGTCAAGCCTAGGCCAGATCTAGACCATCAGAAGCTTAAGACATTGATCTTGGCAGACACTACATTGTCCTAGTTCATACCAAAATGCTATGGTACGCAGTCCAGAACAATGCAATGCGACAAAGCAAACCCACATGGATCTTGGCAAGTTATGCATAAAGAGGCATGTAATTTTCATTTTTCTTGATTTTTCATCATTTTTATAGCACATTTCCATGTTTTAAAGCAGAAAGATGTTCAAGTTGCATGTTTGCATCTAAGTTAGGAACTAGCTACAAGGCATGTAATAGATAGCAAAAACATTCAGCCTACACATGCTAGTTACTAGAAGCCATGGTGATCATTTTTCAAGTTTTAAAGCATAAAAGCCATGCATGCATATGACAGATATCAGATATATTAAGTGAACTAAACCAAAGCATGATCATTGACAAGTAATCAAAAGCATGTATCAGCTAGAATAAGTAAAACAGTTCAATAATATAACAGAAGCAACTCAAAAGTGTGATATGTGAATATGCAAGATATGAACACACACAAAAAGACTCAAGAAAAGAGTAAAGAAGAAAGAAAAACTGACGCAAAAATATCCTAGAAAGGATACACAACACCCAAATCCCCTCGTAAATGCTCAAAGGAAGACTGATCTAGGGGTTTGGTGAAAATGTCAGCAACTGATGATGGGTATCAATATGAACAAGGTCAATGACACCTTTCTCATATTGATCCCGCAGAAAGTGAAAGTGCACATCAATGTGTTTGGTTTTTGAATGAAGACATGGGTTTTTCCCTACACTAATTGCACTAGTGCTGTTGCAAAACAAGGGAACTCTGGTAGGAAAGAACAACCCAAAATCTCGCAGAGTGGAAATCATCCAAACCAACTGTGAGCAGCAGCTAGCAGCAGCTATGTACTCAGCCTCTGTGGTTGAAAGAGCAACTCCAGATTGCTTCCGAGAAGACCAAGAGACAAGTGAAGAACCAAGAAACTGGCAAGTACCGGAAGTCGACTTGCGATCCAACCGGCACCCACCAAAGTCGGCATCCGAAAAGCCAGATAAATCGAGAGAAGATGATGCTGAATAGAAAAGACCAAGATCGGGCGCATAAGTGAGATACCTGAAGATTCGCTTGACAGCCTGCCGGTGAGACGCGCGTGGTGAAGACTGGAAGCGCGCGCACAGTCCCACGGTGAACTGAATGTCCGGTCTGGTCACCGTCAAGTACAACAGCGAACCGATCATCCCTCGAAACTCCCTCTCATTGACCTTGATGTCGCTCTCGTCCTTGTCCAGACCCCCAGATGTGCCCATCGAGGTCATCTGCGGCTTCAATTCACCACCAAAGTCAAATTTCTTAAGCATGTCGCGAGTGTACTTACCTTGGTGGATGAAGGTGCCGTCCTTGGTCTGCTTGATCTGGAGCCCTAAGAAGTACTTGAGCTCACCCATGAGGCTCATCTCAAAATCACTGTGCATCTGTTCAGAAAACATGGACACACGATCATTAGTAGTACCGCCAAAAATAATATCGTCCACGTAAATCTGAGCAACTAAAAAATCTGAAGCATCTCTGAGCAAGAAAAAAGTTTTATCCACCGAACCCATCACAAAGCCCTTCCCCAACAAAAATTGCTTCAACCGGTCATACCAAGCCCTGGGGGCTTGCTACAACCCGTATAAAGCTTTTTGACTTAAAAACATATCGAGGAAACTTAGGGTTCACAAAACCTAGGGGTTGCCTAACATAAACCTCCTCTTCTATGTACCCGTTCAGAAAAGCACTCTTGACATCCATTTGAAAAAGCTTAAAACCCTTCGAAACGGCAAAAGCTAGAAGAATACGAATGGACTCAAGACAGGCCACAGGAGCGAAGGTTTCTTCAAAGTCAATACCTTCCTTCTGGCAAAAACCCTGGGCAACTAGTCTAGCTTTGTTGCGCACCACAACCCCATCTTCACCTTGTTTGTTCTTAAATACCCACTTGGTGCCTATGGGGTTGCATCCTGGTGGCGGCTCAACTAATGTCCAAACCCGATTGCGGACAAAATTCTCAAGCTCTTCTTGCATAGCATTATTCCAATTTGAATCGGAAATAGCATTAGAAACATCTCTGGGCTCAAAAGATGCAACAAAAGCAGATTCAGCAAACACAGCAAGAGAGGCATTAGATGAACGCAAAGTTCTCTCAGTCAAATCACCTATGATGAGCTCTGAGGGATGGTCACGCTGAACTGCTCGGGTTCCCTGGTGATCTGAAGTCACCTCACCGGAATCAGCAGCTGGCACCTCTAGACTCGACTGAGGGGGCTCGATCATAGTGGAAGAAGTGATCAGAGGTCCACCCTCATCCTCAGTCGAATTCTCAAAAGGTGTGGGCTCTGCAGGGGGTGCAGAAGGAACACCCTCATCAGCAGCTGGAGTATCCTCATCTTCCTCGAAAATGGATTCTCCGAGCTCATCATCACCAGAAAGCTCAAAAGAAGGAGTTAAAGAAGGCAAGGACTCATCAAATGAAACTTCGCAAGTCTCGACAAGCTGCTGGGTTTCGAGTTTCCAAACACGGAAACCTCGAGAATGCAATGCATAACCAAGAAAAACACCATCCCAGCAACGAGACTCAAACTTGTCCAAATGCCCTCCCTTCTTGAGCACAAAGCACTTGCAGCCAAACGCTCGCAAGTGGCTCACCTTGGGCTGTCTGCCAAACCGCAACTTGTATGAGGTCTTACCTAGGTAAGCTCTAAGAAAAATGCGGTTGGCCAGATAGCAAGCCGTGTTCATGGCTTCAGCCCAAAAACGCCTAGGAGTCCTGTGCTCATCGAGCATCGTCCTGGCCATCTTGACTAGCGTGCGGTTCTTTCGTTCCACAACGCCGTTCTGTGGGGGAGTGTAAGGAGAAGAAAACTGATGGTCCAGACCCTGATCACTACAGAAGCTGACGAACTGAGAGTTCTTAAACTCAGAGCCGTTGTCAGAGCGAATTGCTCGCATCCGACCATTGTTCTCATTCTTAAGCTTCAAAATCAGGTCATGAACAAACTGAAAAGTTTCATCCATAGACTCCAAGAAGAAAACCCACGAGAATCGAGAAAAATCGTCAACAATCACAAGCATGTACCACTTCACACCGACTGAGCGCACCCGAGCTGGACCAACAGTGTCCAAGTGTAAAAGCTCGCCTGGGTACGCAGTCATCACCTGAGTCACAGGTGAGTGAGAAGCGGCAACCATTTTCCCATGACAACAGGGATGACAAACTAGACCTTTCTCCATTTTAAGCTTGGGCAATCCTCGGATGAGGTCCATAGAGCTTAACCTGACTAGCAGATCAAAACTCAAATGACCTAACCTCCTATGCCACTTCCAGAGCTCAGAAGAAGATCCAGCTATCAAACAGCGAGAAGGGCCAAAAGAACTAGAGAAGTCAATTGAAAAACTTTACCAAATGGTAAGATCTGGCAAATCAAAGACCCTCTAGAATCAAACACAGAAGAATTGCCCTTCTTAAAACGCACTTCCAAACCATCCTCAAGAAGTTGCGAAACAGAAATCAAGTTAAAGTTCAAATTTTTAATCAAAGCAACATTCTTCAAAGAGAAATGATCTGAAATGCGAATTGAGCCTATGCCACTTACCTTCCCTTGACCACTGTTCCCGAATGTAATGTACTCTTTGGAGCTCAGGGGAGTGAGACTAGAGAACCATCTGCGATGTCCCGTCATGTGGCGAGAACATCCTGAGTCCATGATCCACATGTCCTCCAGTCCCCGATCCTGCACAATAAGTGGCTGTAAGTGGGAGCAAATGGTCCGGCACCAGGTTTAGCAAAAGATCTAAACCAGTGTCGAGCCATCTACTCAAAAGATGGAAAGCAGAAATCATCATGAGAATTTGGACCAAAACGCGGCTTAAAGCGCGGTCCTCGGTTCTGCCTAAACCTGCGGCCACGAGGTCCAGGACCGTAGCCAACACGGCCTGGAACTCTGCCGGAATGGACACCACCAACTGGAGCATGGGCAAGAAAGTCGTCTCCTCTACAACCACCTACACGACGCGGCCTGGCCTCCAGCCTCTCCCCGCGTCGAGGAACACGCAGTCTACCACCCTGCTGGTAGAACTGCTCCTGACCAACACGAGCTCTCTCTGCTCTCTCAACCCGCTTCCTCCTGAAGCAAAACTCTGCAAGATGCCCGTCTCTCTGACAATACTTACAATGGTAGGTGGGCTTCTTGGGATGTGGTTGAGGCTTGGGGTTCTTGGGCTTAGTGGTGTTAAGTGTTGTCTTCTTGGGCTGAGAGGGTCCAGGAAGAGAGTCTAGAGGAGTGTGGAGAAGTTTGGGCTTTGGAACCCAGATGGGTTTCTCGGGTGGAGCTCTGGGTGGTTCATGGATCACTCCATCCTTGGGCTGACAAGCCTGGGAAGACTCAGTCGAATGGGTCTTGGGATATGTCTGCTCAGGAGTCATTTTACTCCACTCCACTGCCCGGCTAATAGCACTCTCAAAGTCAGCCTTGGTGTAGTTGTAACCTACCCCAAACCCATCCTGCCTCTTGAACTACTGGATCATCATGCCGAGCTGTGGCTCTCTGGCACTGATCCAACTCAGGATAGAACGAAGGTAAAAGTTCTCATTCTGAGAATCAGCTAGCTCCTCTCTCAAGGAAGCTAGAACCTCCACCTGAGACAAGTAGGTCTCACACTCACTCTCTACTTGGACAGACTTTTCAGATTTCAGCTTGATTAATTCCATTCTAAGAGACAAACAGTTCTCACAGACAGTGGGTGGAACTGACAGTGTCTCAAGCTCTAGCCTAGTCTGTGCAAGCTCAGCTCTCAACCTTCCAAAACACCCAAATGCTCATCGTCCTTGGATTTCAGCTCAGCTAAGGTAGCTAGATGAGATGGGCAATCAACATAGGGTGCGATGATAGTGGCTTGAGCATCTTTCAACTCCAGCTGAGCGCTTTCAAGCTTAGTGGCCAAAGCGTCCCTCTCATCAACCCTTTCTGTGTACTTGGACTTCAGAGTCGACAAGTCACACAGAAGCACCTCACACTTAGGGCACTCACTGACATCACCCAAGCAAGGGGAAGAAGATAGACTCTCAATTCTACCATTGGCTATGGCAAGCTCACTCTCTGACTCATCTATCCTCTTCTTGGCACCCCTAAGCAGTTTTTCCCGATATTTCAACTCCTGACGATTGCTTTCAAGTAAATCAACGATTTCACGTTCATAGGATGATACATTTTCGTTGTTGTCGTCGGAGTCGTCGAAGGAGCTCTTCTCTTCCTTATCCCCAAGAGCCATTGAGCAGAAGCTCTTGTGGGATCTTCGGCGCTGGTGTGAGTGGCTTTTCGGTCTGTCCCAGAAAGCCATGAAGCAGAGGCCCACCGGATCATCCTTGTCCTTCCCCTTCTTGATGACGATCTCCTCATCGCTTGAGCTCGATGAAGAGGAAGAAGACGTGGACTGCTTGGAGTATCTCTTCTCCATCTCGGCGAAGAAGGCCTTGTCGCGCTTCTTGTTCTCTCGCCGGTAGTCCTTCAGGGCCTTCTTGAAGAATCTGGTCTTCGGCTTGCCCTTGCTGAAGGAGGAGCTCTCGTGCTTGCCGGAGTCATGGAAGCCACCACCGGTACCCTTCTTGTGTCCATTGTGCTTGGGGCAGTCGGCGATGAAGTGTCCTAGATCACCACACTCAAAGCACCTGGATTTTGTGCCGTGTCTTTTGAACATCCTTTTGTCATAGACACGACGCACCCAGTTGTTAAACAGACACAAATCATCATCTCCCAAAGACTCAAGCTGGTCCTCAGTGATAGACATCAAAGAGAACCCAACACAGTTCACAGAAGAGGGATCAACAGAAGGTGTAGCAAGGGCCACGGACTTTGATCCAGAACCAGTGAAATTTGATCTCAACTGGATATCTACCTCAGTGGCCTTCAGCTTGCTAAATAACTAAGAAATGGTCAAGGTATCGTAAGAAGTGCTCTCAATGATAGAGGATACCTTGATCTCCCAGATCTTTGAGTCCAAGGTATGGAGAACCTTGAGCGCCTGCTCGTGATCTGAGACTAACTGAGCACCCTCAGCCTTGCTGTCCCGAAGCTTGTTAATGATCGATTGAAAGCGACCAAACAAAGCTTCAACAGATTCACCCGGCTTTTGTGTGAAGTTCTCGTACTCACGCCGGTAGGTCTGATAGAGCCGAGCCTTGACCTGAGCTGTTCCCTCATGGTGTGCCTTGAGGGTAGCCCAGATCTCTCTCGCAGTGGAGATCGAGATGGCTCACACGCTCAAACTCAGTGGGACCTAAACCAGAGAAAAGAATGTTCACAGCCTTACTGTTGCTCAGATGCTTAGCAATGATACAAGCAGTACCATGCTCAGCGACTAGCAATATGACAAACGTGGTGTGAACGCAAATGTCCCAAATATCCGAACCATGGCTCATGAGATAGGCTCGCATGCGAGTCTTCCAATAGTTATAGCCATAGGCTTCCAAGGACGGGACCTTGCCAAGAGACGTCATGGTCACTACTGGGGTTTAGAACCGGTTAAGGTATGGAAAAACCCTAACCTCGCTCTGATACCACTTGTAGGACCGAAAGTAGCGACCAGAGGGGGTGAATGGGCGCCTAAAAATTCTTTCGAATCAATGGCCTGCTCCCAATACCCAACGCACCTCTAAAGACTAAACAGCACAGAAAGAACAGATTGCCTAAGTCTAAAGGTATCTAGCTTAGAAGCAACTGTTGATAAACAGAGAAATGACAATGCAGTGCTAATAGACAGATAAACAATATACAAAAGACAAGACAAGATAAGCTTCTCAGTAATAAATGCACAAGGAGTGAAATGAGAAGTTACTGTTCAAAATCTGTCTCCTGTTCGAAACTTGGCGGAGCCTGCTTCGCTGGTCGAAGCCTGCTTCGCAGTGTCGAGGCCTGCTTCGCTGGGCCGAAGCCTGCTTCGGAGGTCGAGGCTTGTCGAGGTTGAGCGAAGGTTGAAGTTGACGTGCCAAAGGTTTGTTTGGTCTAGCCTAGCTCGTGTGTTACAGAGTGGGAAGTATGCTCCGTAGCGATGTGTGCGTGTATCGAAGCTTGCTTCGAACAGTATACTTCGAAGCACAACCTTCGAACAGACCTTCGAACACGTCACACACAAAAACTACTTTCGAAGAAGAAGCGAAGGCTGACACGCGACAGAGAACCAAAACGAAGCCTACACTCTACCTTCGAACAAACACATCGAGGACCTTCGAAGAAGATGGAAGAAAACACTGAGCGAAGTCTAACAGAAAGACAAGCTTCGAAGCCAACTTCGAAACCTGTCGAAGTATGGACTTCGAAGAGCTCGAGTCGGAGTACCTTCGCACAGACGTTCGAAGTATGAGACGCTGACAGCTCAAAAAGTACTTCGAAGCTAGCAACTCAGGACACAAAACGAAGTTCGAAGTTCAAACGAAGCCTTCGAGTCTATCAGATCGAAGCCTGCCTCATGGAGCTGAGGGGCTTCGAACAGAGAGGGTGGCTTCGCCAGAAAACAGTCAAAAAAGGTACTCAGCCCTGTCAACTTCGATCAAAAAGCTGCACAGAAAAGCAAGGCTAGAGTACTAGTGTATTGTTGCTACAGTATAGTACTACCTCTTGCTACAATGCGCTAGATCTAGTACTCATGGAAGAACACAAACGATGCACCAGAGAAGCTTCTGTTCCCGAATAAAACCAAGCTGTGCACGTAGTCCGAAGCGTTAACTCCACAAAACAAACACTGCACTTTGAATGAAATCAACAGGGAATAAAGATTCACAGCAACATGAAGAAGAGCAAAGATGCAGTAATGGAAATGACTTGAGAATAAGCCTGGCGGCGCACAGCAAGAGAGAGAGAGAGACAAAAATTACCCAATAGAGTAGGAAATGATTTCAGCAAAAGGGTGACCTAACCCTAGGGATTGGGGTCCTATTTATAGGCTGCCCAACACTAGGAATATTCCACCAGCCCCTTAGGGTTTTTACAGACGCAGGAATAAAGGAAAAGACTCTACTGCCCTTAGGTATTTTTACAGACACGACTGACTGACTGTGGGCCTAGAGATACAGATGACTTATCTGGAAGCTAAGTTTTCGTAGCGACTACGGCTTCTCTTCTGGACAGTCAGATACAAGATCAACGGCTGTCAGTTTTGCGCCGAAACTGACAAAGCCTCCACCGACTTTGCACCAGGTACCCAGATTGGGCCGGACCGATTCCGCAGCTCTCTCAGCCCGGCAATCACTCACCGCCAATGTACCTGAGTCAACCCTGGTCAACAGCCCAGTGGATCTTCTACTGCTTCTGGCCCATGTACCCGGATTGGGCTAGCCCGACTTCGCAGCCTCCTCTGCCCGACAGTCGCTCGCTGCCCGTGTACCTGAGTCACACGCGGCCCATGAAACAGCAGATCTCTTCTTCTTCTGTCCTCTTTGACTATCGTTGACAATGACTCATCACATCTGGAGCCATGAGGCCCACGCTATTCAGCATGACTCCTCAAGGGGCAAGGAAGATTCAAAGGGATTCTCTCCAATTCAAACCAATCTAATCTACTATTCCCTTTAACCATTCTTTTTTACTTTTACCCATCCTTGCCATAGGAGTAGCCATAACACGTCCATCTTTGTTGGTTTCCGTTGTAAACCATCCGTCCACCACATCATAATCGTGGTAATCCATGTCGATTCGCTTGTGAATCATCCATTTAGTCCCCGTAATGGACTTTTATTGGTTTTTATCAGTAATTCTGTCTTTAGGATGAATTGCTTATGACTTGTTCATGTTGATACCCATCATCAGTTTGCTGACATTTTCACCAAACCCCTAGACCAGTCTAGTTTTGAGCGTTTATGAGGGGATTTGGGTGTTGTGTATCCTTTTTAGGATATTTTAGTCAGTTTTCTTTCTTCTTTACTCTTTTCTTGAGTCTTTTTGTGTGTGTTCATATCATGCATATTCACATATCACACTTTGAGCTTGCTTCTGTTATATTATTGAACTGCTTTACTTATTCTAGCTGGTACATGCTTTTGATTACTTGTCGATGATCATGCTTTGCTTTAGTTCGCATGATATGTGCGATATATGTCATATGCATGGCTTTTATGCTTTAAAATTGGAAAAATGATTACCATTGCTTCTGGTAACTAGCATGTGTAGGCTGAATGCTTTTGCTATCTATTACATGCCTTGTAGCTAGTTCCTCACTTAGATGCAGATATGCAACTTGGACATCTTTATGCTTTAACATGGAAATGTGCCATAAAAATGATAAAAATCAGAAAAATGAAAAATACATGCCTTTCTATGCAAAATTTGAAAAGATCCAGGTGGGTTTGCCTTGTCGCATTGCATTGTTCTGGACTACTTACCATAGCACTTTGGTATGAACTAGGACAGTGTGGTGTATGCCATGACAAATGTCTTAAGATTCTGATGGTCCAGTTCTAGCCTAGGCTTGACGTGGTCAGTTAGCATAAGGTTTGACATGCAAATAACCCCTGGCAAAAATGAAAAAGGAAAAAGAAAAAGCCTGAAATTAAAGAGATAACAAGTTTGCTGAAGCACTTTGTTTTTGGACAACGCTTATCTTAGCAGATATCAGTTAGCTTTTGTATCTCATGCTTTACCTTGCTTGTCAACTGGAAAATGTGGTGATGCTTTTGTTTGCGAAAATTGAAAAATGTGTGCTAATGACTTTCTTTAGATATCATCTGTTGCACTAATCATGCCATGTGTCTTAGACAATATGTGTTTTGCTATACCTGTTAAATGTTGTAATTGCAGTCAATCATATCTGAGAAGCATGCTTTCTACACTCCACCTGCACCCCAGTTGCATTCATTGCATATTTTGAGGGGGAGTTGCATTTCAGGGGGAGTCTGTGTCTCTTTAGAGTGCATTTAGTCTCGCTTGATGAGTCCAATTGTCAACAAGGGGGAGAAATTTTGGGAAAAGAGTTTAAGGGGAAGATTTGGCTTTCTTTGGGATTTGTTTCAAGGGGAGTTTTTGTCCCGTTTGTCCTTACTCTTTGGATATCCTTGTTGATAATTCTGAGATTGCACTCATTTTGAGTCTTTACTTTTGGTTAACCATAATGATCGCTTTCTTGCTTTTGTTCAGCTTTTGGTCATTAGGGTTACACTTTTATTTTATTTTCTTCTTCTCTGTTTTTCTTGTGTTTTGTTTTCGTGTTTCCACATGTGCTTACAGGTACTGGAGAGCTGATAAAGAGAAGTGTTGACAATGCACTCATCAAGGGGGAGATTGAGGAGCCATGCTGAAGAGTGTGGGCCTCATGGCTCCAGATGTGATGAGTCATTGTCAACGGAAGTCAAAGAGGATTGATAAGGAGAGAAGACCTGTTGTGCCTGGGCCGCATGTGACTCAGGTACACGGGCATCGAGTGACTGTCGGGCAGAGGGGCTGCGAAGTCAGGCTGGCCCAATCCGGGTACATGGGCTTGGAGCAGCAGAGGATCCACTGGGCTGTTGACCAAGATTGACTCAGGTACATGGGCAGCGAGCGATTACCGGGCTGAGAGAGCTGCGGAATCGGGTCGGCCCAATCCGGGTACCTTGTGCAAAGTCGGTGGATGCTTTGTCAGTTTCGGCGCAAAACTCACAACCGCTGATCTCGGATCAGACCGTTCTAAGGCAAAGTCGTAGTCGCTATGAAATATCTACTTCAGGATAAGTCATATGTAATTAGGAGTTTACTATTTTGTCCTTAGGCCCAGAGTCAGTCAGTCGAGTCTGTAAAAATATCCTAAGGGCATTTTGGTCTTTTCCATTTTATTTCAACGTCTGTAAAAAACCCTATGGGTCTTTTGGTATTTTCCTAGGCTATTGGGATGCCTATAAATAGGGCCCCAATCCCTAGGGTTAGGGTTAACTCACTTTAATCTAAACATCTGAGTTCACTTTCCCCACGATTTGCTCTTGTTCGTCTCCTGTTCATGTGAGCGCCGCCATGCCTCTCGGCTGCCACTATTCATCGCGCACACGTCAAGAAATCAATTCGTCAGTTTTATTCTTCCATTATTATATCTCTGACGTCTCGCTGCAATTTTGGTTATTGTTGCGTCATTTTGCGTGCCTTGCTCTTCTCTGTGTATTAGCTATGGTTTTTGCTACAATTCTTTCTCTGTATCTGTTTTAGTATTCTTTGGCAGAGCATAGTTTATCCTTGAAATATTTTATTTCTGAACATCTATTTTGCTGGCGTGGTCCTAGAGTGTTCCTTCTTCTGGGTCATTATTGCTGTTCTGAATCCCTGCAGGCATATATGAATTCTAGCTAGCACAAATTGTTTCTCCAGAAGCTAGAGGCAGGAATTGTCTTGCGTAATCCTTTGGCTAGTATCTAGGTTGCAGTTTTTTTTGTAAGCCTCTCACGCATTTTTCAAGAAGCCTAGTGCTTGCTGGTACAGCTTGTTGCATGTGGAGCAGCCTTCTGCTAGCAGTTCATCCTGTGGCAACTGCAAGTCTTAATAGCCTACGACTGCAATTGAAGCAGTGTCTAGACAAGTAGCTTGCAGCACAAGCCTACGGCATGTAGCAGCAAGATCTTGTTTTTGCGTATTGCTTCAGCCACTCCTTCCCACGGGAAAACGTGTTCAGAATACTTGTCGTAGTCTCTGGTGAACATAGTGAAGTCCAACGCGAAGGTTCGTTGAGTCGTGCGGAGGTCTGGCTTCGAGCGTCCTTGCGAAGGTACTTCGAAGCCGAAGTCCTTTTTGACTCAAGAACTAAGAGACTTCGATCTAAGTTGCATTAAAGGCTCCGAAGTCCCTGCTTCTCTGGACTGTTGTGTTCGCTCGAAGTGTTTTGCAGAGTGTTTCTTTTTGCCTGGTGTCAGTCCTGTTGTGTGGACCCCACTACAGTTGTTTGCTTTTCCGAAGGGTGTGGTTCAGAGTTTTTCATCAGTCCTCGGCGTCGGTACTGTATTTTTGAAGCAGGCTTCGACAGTTACACACATCGCTAAACTACTACACGAACGTCGACAATTTCAGGCTTCGCACGTTCATAGGCTTCGACAAGTATCTAACAGGAGACAACCTTTAACAGTAAGACTCCTCGTTTTACGTGCACTCAAATTGAATCTCTGAGATGATCTATTTTTGTGAATCTTGATATGTTCATGTTTTAAATGCATTGTTAATCTGCCTATAAGCACTGTTTTGGTTTCCTTCTTTTTATGTCACTGGTTGTTTGTAGGCTAGATCATTTTAGGCTTTGTGGATCTGTTTTACTTTTCTTGCTAAGTCTGTTGAGGTGTGTTGGGTGGTGGGAGAAGGCCATTGATTCGAAAGAATTTTTTAGGCACCCATTTACCCCCCTCTGGTCGCTGCTTCCGGTCCTACACCGGTCCACACCTAGTCTGACCGGCCTACTATGGTCGGTCTGATCGCCTTTTCACACTTCATCCAATTAGACCACATTCATGTTGTCTTGTTTAATTGCCTTGCTACTCCACCCATATTTTCCCTTGTCGTGGTCAAGGGTCGTCGGAACGTGGCGTCGACGTCGTGTGATGTCTAGTGGGCCACCCTTAGGTGTTATGCGCTTTTGGATCGCCGAACTGACATCAGCGATGTTTGGCACTTTGTCGGAAGATTTTAGTGTCAACACACTTTTTGGTGACTCTGTTGGGGACACACACATCAAATACAACCACGTCGATGATGGGCACGACTACTATGACTATGTTTACTACACCCTCTATGCCCACGAACATGGCGGGGAGCACAGAGATCAACAAAGACAAGTCCATCCACCCCACCTTAGAATATGTTTTCAAGGGTTAATTTTTCTATGCCATTACAATTTTGACGGTTTGCTAATAGGCCATCAGTGTCTCACTGATAGATAGGAGCCGCCATAGTCACTGACAGTGGTATGTAGGCAATTTCTAAAAATTATAATGGCATGTGAGTAATTTTCCCTATTTTCAAAGAGGACAGAGAGATGATCGAGGACAAGATGAGGGAGCTACGCGCCATCATTGCTGAGGCGCTACACCAAGACTCGTGCATGCTTCGTCAAGCACAACACCGATCTCCCCAACATATCCATGAGTATGGTAACATCCCCTCCCCCTCTCTCTAGCTTAGACATCAAGCAAAAAATAGCTACAAATGTAGATTAAACGATCAACGCTACATTTGCGAATCGTCTAGGGCGCGAGGTAGACTCTAGGATGGAGGCAATGTTTAAGAGATTCGTCTTTTTTGAGGACGCTTCTCCAACCACGATTGCTAGCGTACCCCCTATTCACCACATATACAGTAGAACCGATGGGAGTATGGGAAAAATATAGCATCTACGGCCTCACCATCTATGGCTGAGACGATTTTTCCCCTGTCAGTTAGACCGGCTTTCAGGCCGGTCAGACCGGATATTTCACCCTTGGCTAGACAGGCCTAATGGCCAGTCAGACCATGACGACCATAGTCAACGCACCACAAATAGCGCCCATGCCACCTTTGCCCGTGCTTCCTGCACCTCGTGCTCCCACATACCCGCATAGGCCCAAGAACGTTGCATACCATGAACCGGCACGAGAGGAGGATAACCAATAGGAACTATAAGGCCGACACGCTAGGATTCCGCCACGTGTCACACGGCCGCATGATAGGCGCCCGCAGGATAAAGGCATAGATGACATAGATGAGCATATTTGTGTGTTGTTCAGAGTGTGCGTAGGCTACGCACCTCGAGATCAGACTAGGCTTTACCATAAGCTGTACCCAGACTATATTTACACCATCCCATATCCTCACAGTTTTAGGGTTCCCGAGTTCACTAAGTTTAACGGTGAGGATAGCAAAAGTACCTGGGAGCACATAGGTTAGTATCTAGCACAATGTGGAGAAGCTAGTGGGTCTTATGCATTTAAACTTAGGCTATTTTCCTTGTCATTGTCCGACACTGCTTTTACATAGTTTTCGGTTCTTTTGTCAAACTTCATGCGGACTTGGGCCTAGTTAGAAAAGAAATTCCATGATTATTTTTATACCGGTGAAACTGAACTTACATTCTCGCACCTGACATCAGTTAAGTAGAAGTTTAATGACAACATCTCCGACTAAACTGGGCGATTTAGAGACACCAGAAACTAGTGTTTTAGCTTGAACATTTCTGATAGAGACTTAGATAATTTGGTCATTAATGGTTTATGTTCTGAAATTAAAGAAAAGCTAGATGGGTAGGACTTCTTAGAGGTCAACCAGGTCTTGTAGAAGACTCTAGCCTAGGCAGGCCAAGTCAAAAATAAAAAAATTCACTAAGACATTTAGTAAGCCCAAGGCCGAGGTACACATCATGGAGCACTCCAATGAGGAATCATTGGCAAGTGAGGATGACTCGTCTGATATATACACAGTGGAGCGGACTTGTTCTAACATGTCCAAGCCAATTACTTGTTCTGAGCTACAGCTGTCTCCCACTAAGAGTCGGCCTAGTGAGGTCAAGTACGCTTTTGACGTGACATAATGCGGTAAGATATTTGGTTTTTTGTTGAAGAACAAACTCCTCAGGTTGTCAAAGGGTCACATCATTCCCACTGCCGATGATATGAAGAAATCCGCTTACTATAAGTGGCACAATTCATATTCTCATTCTACTAATGATTGCAATGTCTTATGTCGATAGATTCAATCCGCCCTTGCAATCGCTACACCACTGCTCCGTTGGTTATCAACCAAGCATAGCCTGATTGAACTCGCCAAGAAGGCTAATCCTTGCCTGCAAATCGAAGAACATAAATCCGAACTAAAAATTCTATTGGAATATGTGAATTGGGGTTCACATACAAATCCGGCGAAGCGGCAGCTATAAAAGCAACGTGTAAAAACTAAACCCAAAAGCCATAGTATTTTGGGATGCACCCCTAATGGGCTCAACTGGATACACGGCCCAAAGGCCCAATAATGCAGAAAACAACATGCTGACAGATTCTTGACTCTATATTGTTTTGACGATTCCCGTTGATCTAGAAGGGGTTTTGAGATGAGACTGGTGGCATTGGAAAGGTTTTGAAGTTATCTTTCTGTTGCTGAGTGTAACGTCAAAAACGGAGTCCGTATGCCGCCTGGGAAATTATTTTAGTGCACGCTGCTCCTGGAATCCGAGTTGGATACGAATTGTAGTTGGATTGCACTATCAAATTAGCTTGGACATCCTTCCTGGTTCTTCTCCAACTCTTTGATTATCTCCAAGTGATTTTCATCATCTCCATGGTTCCTAACAATAATAATAATATTAGGTAGTAATTTATTCCCAAGATAATATACTAAGATACTTAGAAACGAGTTGACTTGGAGATTTAATCTTCGTGCACGAACTTTAATAATTGGATCTTGGTATTCATGTATGGTTGTATCAATGGTATGGATGTCATCATCATCCTCCCCTTCTTGATTTGGAGTCATCCTCGACTCAATGTCTATTGGTCCCTAATCAACTTCCATGATAATACAAGAGTTCTATATACATGCATCTCTTCTATTAATCCAAGAAAGTATTTCTGAAATTAAAAATGAACGCATCTCATGGTGTAGCATCTAAAGTTCAAATATATAAAAATTAAATCTAACATAGAAAGCATGCACCTTAACTTGTTTCCTCACAATCATGATCCTATCCCAACTGGTGATGTTCTCACCATTCTCCCCTTCTTGAAATAGAGTCGTCCTCGACTCATACTCATCTTTTGCTCCTATGGTTGGTTTTAATTCTGCAACGTTAAATGTGGAACTATCCCAAGACATGGGAAGCAAGATAGGTTTATAGTTATGTAACTCAATAGAAGATAAAAACTCGGGAGGCATATCAAATTTACACTTATGTATCTCAATATGAGATAAATACTTAGTGATAACTGGGGGCAAAGTATAAACTATATTAGTAAGAGAATAATAAGTAGTTTCATAAATCACAACGTAGCACACAAATTGACTATGAATTTCAGTTTGATCAGTTTTAGGTGCACGGATAGAAGAATCTTTTAGTTTGATTTCATACTGAATTTCAGATCTAATATCAAGTTGTTTGCTCTCATTAGTTGTCGTCTCGATATCATCTTTAACAATTTCATCAGAAGTTGAAAGTAACAAAGTAGATTTCACATCCTCTTGCACAACGGTATAGTTATTATTCCTATCATGGTGAAGTGCATCATTATTAAATTGCAAAGGGTGTTCTATTATTTCAACTGATGAAGAAACATCAATGGGTACCTATAAGGTCTTTTTACCTAGCACCTCAACTCGTGTAGAGATGGAAGGCCATATGCTTGCTGATGTTGGTGCAGGTACATGTGCAGGAGCATGATGAACACTTGAAGAAAAGAAAGGCTTGGTTAGTGCTGGTGTGCTCGTCACTCGTGGTGGATAGGAGTCTCTTGCCTTGTATTGTCGTTCTTGCAATTTTTTCTCTGCAATGATGGCAAGATGGAACAAACGACTAAGAGTATTAAATTCTTTATAATAAACGATATCTTGACTCTCATGCATCAATCCATCATAGAAGCACCACATCGTGTCCTCCGAGTGCTCCACAACACCACAACGGGTCATGCTCTCTCGAAGCTCAGCATAATTTCTCACAGACATGTTACCTTGAAGTAAGCATTGTAGTTTCATACACAATTCACGATGATAAGAAGGAGAGACAAATTTACTACACATAGCTCTTTTTAAATTACCCCATGAATCAGGTTGTAATTGAAGTTCACTTATATATTCCCACAAGATTAAAGAATGATTTTTAAACATACCAGTTGCTTGTTTAACTCTATGTTGTTCAGGAACTAGATATAAGTTAAATTTATGCTCTACGGTAATCTCCTAGTCTAGGTATTCTTCAGTATCATATTCACCGTAAAAAGATGGGATGGTAAACTTACTTTGATAGAAGAAACATTGTTACCATGATTATGATTTGTCATACCTCCCATACCTACCATCTTTAGTAGAAAAGGAAAAACACTGGAAAAAATATTAGCCCTATCAACTATTAGGTAGCGGAAGGTGCTCTCGCTCACAGGGAAGTGGATGGCACAATCTTGGTCGTGGCACAATTCTTGACTAGTTGGTGACTTCCAAAGAGAAGTAAACGATTGTAAAGACTCAAGCTGCACCGACCAGAGGTATATATGTGGAGTCTAGGCGGTTAAACAAGAGTATTCTATATGGTGGAACACAATTCCGAAATAGATAGTAATATTAAATAAGTGTCTAGAGTACTCGTACTAATTTTTGGTGTTAATGTGATCACTATGACAACAAGGCTTATATGAGAGAGTGGTTGAGGCTCAAAGGGTGACTTATGTATTGAAAAAATCAGCACAAAATAATACCAAAAATAGCACCACAGAAAACCAACATCTTCCAAGCTTATCCCTAAGTGCTCCTCTTTTTTTCGATATTCTTCTCTTTTTTGATATTTTTTAACTCTTTTTTGAACACTTTTTTGAACTCTTTTTTTGAACTTTTTTTACACTTTTTTTGACTAGGAGCACAAAGAAGACAAACCAAGAAGATGTGATATAATTTTGCTGCAAAGAAGTGCTATGTAGATAAATAAAAATGAGCTAAAAAATCTACGCAAGAAACTTCGTGACTGGAAAACTCGATCTTTCCGCCGAATTCGGAAAAACTAAAATCAGAAAACCTAGCTAGCTAGGCAAACTTGTACCTAACTTTTTCTGTAGATTTCAAAAATGTATTTATTTGCCCTATTCTGAGTCCATATGCAAAAGATATGACTGTTTTATCGGAGGCAGTTTCAATCAAGGTTTTGACGTTCTAGTTCGGACGTGAATTGCAAATCAAAGGGGATTTATGGGTGGTGGCTTGTATAAGAGATTTAGAAAAAGAGATCACAATACTAATCAGCAACCGGACTAGACCAAGGACATTGTTGGCGTAAAAGATTACGCTAACAGGTTCTCTAAGATTAAGAACTAACAAACAGTGAATTTGTGTTGAGAACTATCTCAAGCCTCCGAATTGGATAATATCTTAATTAGTCCGAAATTGTGTATTGAATAGCTGAGTATTTGATGCCTATTACATGGTAAGAAGGAGGGTATTTATAGGCAAAAAGTCAAAGGAAAAGACCTATTTACCGCTCAATTATAACCGACATAGTGGAAACTATTTGGTACCCCGAATAGGGTTAAAATAGTTGTTTGCGTAAAAGATTACGCTAACAGGTTTTCAGAGATTGGAAACTAACAAACGAAGTGTTTGTGAGGTGAACTATTTCAAGCCTCTGAATTGGATAATAGCTCGAAGCAAATCGAAGTTGTGTATTGAATAACTAAGTATTCGATCGTCATTATAGAGTAAAATGGGGGGTATTTATAGGTAAAAATATTATGGAAAAGACCTTTTTACCCCTAAATTACAACCGACTAGTGGAAACTATTCGGTACCCCTAATACGGTTAAAATGGTAAAAGACTAATCTAATCAGAAAGAAGATAAGTCTTCCATCCTTGCTGGCAGATAAGCTCTCAGAAGATTCGACCTTCAAGGTTATACTCCGAATATGAGTCTGCATTGATCCTTCGAACTTGATCACGTACTAAACCGGAGTTAATAATGGAACTTCGGTTTAGTAGATTGCCTTTGTCTTATTACTGTAGAGACCCTAAGGATGAAATATTTTCCCCCAACAGTAGCCCCTCGAATACGCTTCTCCATATGATCTGTAAGGTTAGGAGAGTAGTATATGCAAGAAAAATAATCATGCACAAGGGTTAAATTGATTTCTAAAAGAGTTCTATCCGAACAACTCTGAAATCAATTTCTATGAAGTCGAAAAGACCTTTAGACTCTGAAAAAATAGCCATTAACCTTTTCCTTTCAGAAGAAGCTATAATGCTTTGTTGATTTCGTAAGAAGTAATGGTCAAGAAGACGGAACGCCAAGTCTGAACGGTAAAAAATCAGGAGTCCAGGCTATAAACAAACGACCAGAAACATCCAAGATACTTTTCTCACCATCCTCATGCAATCTGACATTTAGCCTCCAAGATTTAGCTCCAATCACTTTGTTCTACTTGATAGCGAAGACAAGCTTCAAGGCTCCTGGGGCGACCTCGGCCTTAGCCCGGCAACAAGCCATGGCGGCGGCGGCACCTGCGGGGAATCCCCAACAAGTCGGCCCCCATGACCTTCTCCCGACCTCCTCGAAGTACTCCGGCCAGTCTTATAAACTGGGGACATCCACCTGCAAGAGGAAGACAATTGCAGCAGTAGTTGATTGAAGAATTATATCGGGGGTTAATGTCCGCAAGCCTCGGAAAGAAGGCATCCCTTCACCACGTCCCGGAGAAGTCATCGTTTTCGAAGCCTTCTTCGAAGCAGGGTTAGGACTTCCAGCGGTGGACTTCCTATCGGAGGTACTGGATCTTTTCCATGTTACCCTTCCTCAGTTATCTCCGAACGCAATAGCACGCCTCGCTATTTTCGAGTGGGTGCTACGGGCTAAAGGCTATGAAGGGAGAGCAGAAATATTTGCAATACTTCACAAAGCCTCCTGCCAGCCGAAGACTAACCAGGGCTTCGGAGGAGAAAATATCGTAGTGGCCTTTGGCAGCATCAACTTTAGACTCCGGGACCAATTCCAACTGTGATTTCTAGCGAAGGCCATCAATGCCAGATGGTACACATATTGGATTATTCGATGGTTCTATGCTGATGTTGGAGCAGACAGCCGTTTGGCTGGCCTCTGCAAGATATATATTTCCGAAGGGAAGCCGAAGTCCATCTAGACCCCGACCAGCTCGAAGCCCGTCTTAATCTTCTTCAAAGGATTAGTCGCCGCATGAGCATGCGGGACTTAGCGGAGGAGTTCATCGGGCTCCAGATTCCGCATCTGATGGCCAACTGGCCCGTTAATTTCGAAGAAGATCCGGAGGGTGGACTCCGAAAAATTTATTTGAGTTTGAGCTCTACAGGTAACTTCGAAAACTACAACATGCTTCATGTATGATTGAAAACTTATCCTTCAGCTCCACAAGCCTCTTTGACTTCAGAGCAAGTCATTCGGACTTTAGAGAAGATCCTTGGGGCTCCTACCCTGCTGAAAATGAATGGAGGGTAAAACTGGTAGGAAGCTAGGAGCGATTCAACCGGGTGTGGGCATACTCGGAGTCGTAGCCCCTTCTCTTCCTGACTGAGTTCCTTCCGAGACTGGTCCAAAGAAGAGAAAAGGCAAGGCCGGGACTTTAGCACCAGCCAAGACTCCCGTGAAGAAGTTAGCCTGCAAACCTAAGAACGTGGCTCCCTCTAAGTCTGCCGCTTTGTCTTCAGATTCATCTGAGGATGAAGGAGAAAGATAAATGCAAAGGGTCTTTATAGACCTTGTTACCAGGGGAGAAGAGGCGCGAGCGGATGTTGAAGTCATGGCCACTGGTGATGCAGCGGCTGTGCCGGATGCGGCACACAACTCCGAACAGGCTGGGACTTCGAATGTCCTGCCAGACATGCCAAGCCAAGAAGCCCCTGCTCGTGAAGGTGGAGTCGAAGTAGCAGTTGATCAAGCTTCGATTCCGGACGAAGTGGTAAATGTTGCTCCAAGAGAGGTTCCAACAGCTAACCCTTCGGTTCATGATCCTGAATCTGACGAAGATTTTGTGGGGGCCTTCGACCATCCAAGTAGCCTCATACTCATTCGCCGATAGGGTTTTGGATGTTGACTTCATTAAAGAACCTTTTTCTTCATGCCCTGCAAAATTATGCAATATATAATACCTTTGGTTTTGTAGAGTCTACCCCTATGGAGACGATTCCTCCTGCGAAGACTGCGCCTGGAACTTCGACATATCCGAGGTCGGTTTCGGAGGAAGTTATAAAGATGGGGCCTAGAAAACGTAAAGGGAAAATGGATCCTTTTCCTACTCCGAACTCAGGATTAACTCCGTCGGAATCAACAAACGGAGGACAATCTGCGGAGGTTGGCCAGTCCACCAAAGCTTTCGGGGACGCGGTGCAGCGCTCCAGCCCTTCATCCAACGAAGACGACCAAAGAGCCTTGTCAATGCTCCCCCTCCTAGCTCCTTTTCTGGAGCGAAGGACCAGACTTTGGACTCCGCTAGAGCCTTTGGCTCGAGCCAATCGCGAAGTCGGGGAGACTGACCTGGTGGCTATACTCGGGGAAAGTGATGGGTCGAAGTTGGATGTATCTTTGGAACGTGCAGCATACCAGGTACGAAGTATCTGCAATAATAGGGTTAATTTAAACTTATGAATAGTTTCTCACCTCGCTTTTTCCTTCACAACAAATAGTCTTGACTCGAGCTGCGACTGTTTCGAATGAGCGGGAAAGCATTCGTCTTAAGGAGAACATTACTGCCCTCCAAGGGAGTCTTGAGAGCTCTGAAATTCGAATTTCCAGCTTGGACGAGATGGTAGCAGCAGAGAGGAAAGCTAGACTTGGTCTAGAGGCTGCTAATCAGAAGCTCGAAGCCGAACAAATCGTGCTTCGGGCTGAAATAGAAAGAATGTGAATGGAGCAAGCAACCGCGGGGGCTGAGATGGTCAAGCTCCGAGAAGAGAAAACGAAGTCAATGGAGGAGACCAACAACTTGCTTAGCCAGAAGAACTCCTTGGTCACGGAGGCAGCCAAGCTATCTTCTTTGATAGATGAGCTGTCTTCATCAAGGGATATTTTTTTCGAAGACAAGGTGAAGTCTGAGAAGGTAGCTGCGAAGACCATGGACAATCTTCTGGGTGTCTTAGAATACTTCGGTACTTCTTGGACATTACGTTCGACTAGCAACGTCCCCTTTCTCCGATGATTGAAGATGATCCAAGGAGCAGCGAAGATGATGAAGACAGCGGGGATTCGGTATGGGGAAATCTCCGGCCAAGTATCCGCTCTCGGAATACTTCGCTACTACGAAGATCTAGGGCTATCAGTAGCACCAGACTTGGGGGCGGCTCCCATTACCTTCGACGACAACCGGCTATTAAACCCTTCTGAGGACGTGGCCGTAGCCTGGCAAGCCTTCCAAGCATCTTAGAGAGCCGAAGGTCGATTAACGATCAAGGCTTGGATTGATGAAGGACTTCGCCAGAAACAAGCTCGGTCGTAGGCTTCTAGCAGCCAGCCTCCGCTAGACCCACAGGTCTAGTTTTGTTTAGGGCTCCGAACATGAAAAAATTATGCTTTCATCTGTTATGAATGAAGACTTATTTGGAAATTTTTTTAGCCTTTCCGACCTCTTATGGATGATCTCGAGGTGTTAGACGTTACCGAAGAACTTCACCTGCTATGGGCTACCTTCGACCTTCTAAGACTTCACAAACGACCTCGATTTTTGATTCCTCGAGAAAACTCCGGTGCGATTGCGCCCGCAATATACAAAGATATATTATCTTACATTAAAGAGGAGGAAAAAGAAGTTAACTTGGAAACTTCATCTTCTGAAGACGTTGAATGGTCCGAAGAAGAGAATACTGAAGAAAAAACAAAGAAACCTGAACAACTTCGAAGCTGGGAGAGAAGCCTTGAGCGACTTCAAACATGGGCTGAACTCCAACAGGAACAAAAAGATTTCCGAGCTTCGAGAGGAGGGAGAAGAGTTAAACATAAAGTTATTAGGACTCCCGGCTCTGGAACTAGTCGTTCTGGCTTTAGTGGTAGCTCTAGGGATCGAAGGGGTCTTCGTTTCCTTCTTGGTATAGATACAGACTTCTCGTAATGTAATGTAATATGTTTGAATGATAAAGATTAAAGTTTTAAAATTGTCTCCCTATTTCCCAGCCCCTCTTTGGGTGTAAGCAACTTAGAAATTTTGTCGAAGATGGTTACGCGCAACGAAAATAACTTAGTTAGGAGTACAATTTTGGAGGCTCAGAGCCCCTTAGCAACTTAGAGATTTCTTTAAAATCTCAAAGAATGTCTTTGACTACTTGGAGTCTGAAACTTGGTAACTTAGTACCTTTTTGTTTGAATGTAGTCACTTCAGACTAGATTTTCAGATACCTTACCATCCAAAACAATTGGTCACTTTGGACTCTTTTTACACACATTCGAAGCTATCAGCTCAAAATCTGTTTTGTTTGTCCTCCTTCGGCTCTTTTTGCGAATGGTATCAAACTAGTGGTTCGGAATTCGCATAGTGGTCTCCTTGGACTCTTTTTATGGATGCTTTCAGGCTGGAGCCTGGAATCCGCATCATTTGGTCTCCTTGGACTCTTTTTACGAAATGCTTTCAAGCCGGTGGCTTGGAATCCGTTTTTCTGTGACTTTCCCAACTCGTCGGAAGCTTCGAACCAGTGGTTCGAAGTCCACAAAATTGGTTCAAATGAATGACACTTCCCTCACAACCAACTTCGTTCTTCCAGTGCGTCCACTAGAGGTAGGAAGTGTTTGAGAGGTAAGCATTATCTGAACCGTGAACTTTATTAATTCAGAAGGTGTTTACAAATGATTACAAGGAGCTCCTATGCGAAAATGATCACTTATTTCCTAATTTCCCTGGTGCTATAATGCTTCGCAAAACTAGATGACCTGGTTTAAGTTCATTACGCTTAACCTTTGGGTCAAACCAAGTCTTCGTTTGCTGCTGATATTTCGACAAATTGGCGACAGCTCGAAGTCTTGTTTCTTCTGTTAAATCAAGCGAAGCTTGCCTTTCTCCTTCTATTTCAGGTTCGGTGTTGCGAAGAGATCCTCCTTTAAGCTCCGTTGGCGTCATAGCTTCATCTCCGAATAATAGCCTGAAAGGAGTGAAACCTGTGGAACTTGTTTTAGTGGTCCGAATGGACAATAAAATCTTCGGGAGCTCTTCGGTCCACAGCCCCTTTGCCAACCCTACTATTCTTCGATTCAGCCCTGAGAAGATATTACCATTGGCCCTTTCGACAGCTCCGTTAGACTGAGGATGACGCATAGCAGCAAAGCATATTTGTATGCCAAGATCTTCGCAAAACTTCTTGAAGGGCTCTGCATCAAATTGTGTCCCATTGTCAACCGTGAGCTGTCGAGGGACTCCGAACCTGCATATAATGTTTTTCCAGAAAATTTTTTGTACATTATTTTAAGTGATAGTTGTGAGGGGTTCTGCTTCGACCCACTTGGAAAAATACTCAATTGCTACCACTGCAAATTTCAGATTTCCTTTTGCTACTGGGAAGGGGCCAATAAGGTTCATGCCCCATCTGGCCATGGGCCAAACTAGAGCAATGACTTGAAGAGTTGTTGGCGGACGATGACTTCTTCTTCCCATCCATTGACAACCTTGGCATGTGCGAACTAGGCTCTCCGCATGAGCTACTATTGTAGGCCAATAAAGCCCCTCGCGAAGTGTTTTTCTTGCCAAAGCCCGAGGGGCCAGATGGCAACCACAAAGGCCTTCATGAATTTCTCGGAGCATCTCTTGACCTTCGGCTTGAGATATACATCAGAGCAGAGGGGAACATACTCTGGACTTGTAAAGAATACCATTGATTATATGATAATTTCGAACTCTTAGCTTCAACCTCGAAAGTTGTGGCCCTTCAGGCAAATTTGCTTCGCCTTGCAACAATTCCATAATTGAGCTCCGCCAATCAGTGCTTGGAATGCAAAGAACTTCCGCTGAAGGGATCTGTGGCACCGAAGGTGAAGTAAGCTCTTCTAAAAAGCTCCTTCCGGAATGTCCATAGCTCCGGCTGCAGCTTTCGCTAAGGTAACAGCTTGCATATTTTCAGCTCTTGGTATACTTCGGATGGAAATCCCTTTAAATGCTGCTTCGATCTTACGGATCTCTTCCAAATATTTTGCAAGCTGCGGGTGACGAACTTGAAAACTTTTATCGATGTGCCCTGCTATAATTTGAGAATCTGTTTTAATAAAAACTCTTGTAGCACCCAAAGCACGCGCCTTTCGAAGTCCTAATAAAATTCCTTCATACTCCGCTGTATTATTGGTAGACTTAAAGTTGAGCCTTGCGGAGTACATTGCTCTTTGCCCTGAAGGCGAAATTATTACTACTCCGATGCCTGCTCCAGATGCTTGGAAAGCTCCATCGGAGTATATAGTCCAAATTCCTTCATTTGATTTCTCCGGAGCCCATACTGCAGATGGAATCCACTCTGCCACAAAATCAGCCACTACTTGTGACTTGATTGCTGTCCTTGCCATGAAGGAGATGCCGAAGGGTGCTAGTTCAACAACCCATTTTCCAATTCTTCCCGTAGAATCTTTACTTCGGAGCATATCTCCCAAGGGATACGAAGTTGGTACAATCACATTATGTGCTAGAAAATAATGTCTCAATTTCCTCAAAGCCATTATCAGAGCATAGGTGAACTTCACAAGCTTAGAATATCTTGTTTTTGCTCCAGACAATGCTTCAGATACAAAAGAGACTCGATTCTATACCAACTTCCCATTGAAATCATCTTCTCTAACAAGGACAGCACTAACAGCAGAGCCAGTAGCTACAAGGTAGAGGAGTAGGGTTTCATCCGCAATGGGCACAATGAGTGTAGCGAGGTTACTGAGATAATTTTTAATATCATCAAAACTCTTTTGACACTCTGGTGTCCATGCAAAATCTTCGGACCCTTTCAATGCTTTGAAAATAGGCAAACTTCTCTCCGCAGACCTTGCTAGGAATCTGCTAAGTGCTGCTAGGCGGCCAGTTAGCTTTTGCACCTGCTTTAAATTTTCCGGAGTAGCCATCCTTTGTAATGCAGTTATTTGAGTAGGGCTAGCTTCGATCCCTCTACTTGAAACTAGATACCCTAACAATTTTCTAGCCTGAGCCCCGAAGATATATTTTTCGGTGTTGAGACGGACTCCACATGCCGAAGGCTATCAAACGTTTCGGCTATGTCTAGGCTATGTTGGTGCTTTAAAGCACTCTTTATTACAATATGATCCATATAGGCTTCTACATTGCGGCCTATTTGATGACCTAGAGCTTTAGCAATTAACCTTGTAAAAGTTGCCCTGGCATTTCTTAAACCGAAAGGCATTCTTGGAGACAATCTTGGAGATATGGCCACTCAAATGGCCAACCTTCAAGCTGAAGTAGCAAGGTGGCGACAGGAAGCTGCGAACAGACTTCGCTCTCAAGCCATCCCAACTATCCCAGAAGTGCCCGAAGACGACGAACTCGATTATCCCGAAGCCTCGGAGAACGCCTCCTTCGATAATGAATCTCCACTGCATCCTGAGCTGCAGAAAGTTCGTTTTGATCCGAAGTTTAAGACTTCAAAGCTCTGTAAGTATGCTGGAGATGAAGATCCCAGAGAGTTTGTTGGTTCTTATGCCCTAGCAATTGAAGCTAGCGGAGGAGTTCGAGACACCATGGCAAAGTGCTTCCCCTTAGCTCTTCAAGGAGTGGCATTAAGGTGGTTCTGGTCCTTGAAGCCAGGATCAATTAATTCATGGGGGCAGCTGAAGAAGAAGTTTGTAAGCAATTTTCAAGGCACCTTCGTGCCTCCCATGTCAACAGGAAGCCTTTTCCAGGTGAAACAGCTCCCCGGAGAGACATTGAGGCAATATTTTAAGCGCTTCGCTCATACAAAGTCGCAAATCGGGGGGTTGTCTGCATCTTCGGTAGTTGATGCAGCTCGGGAAGGTGTCACTCATCAAGGCCTCTTGGATAAGCTTCATCGGAAAAGCATCTCCTCGGTCTCTCAGCTGATGTCTTACTTCGAGGAGTATGCGAGGTCAGAAGAGGGTTGGCTCCGAAGAACTGCAGCTACTTCGTCCATATTGGAAGAAGTTAAAGTAGAAGTAAAAACTTCGGCACAACCGCAAGAACCAGTCTTTGAAGTTCAACATGATCGGAGAAGAGGGCAAAAGCACCCTCGTTCTGAAGTCATGAATATTGCACCCCCACAGAAGTTTACACAGAGAGCTCCACAGTCTTCGGGGAACAAGGCCAGCGGCTGGAGGCCGCCAGGGAAAACGGCTGGCAAGGGCCAGACCCTTTTCTGCTGCATCCATGGTGAAAATCGAAGCCATGCAACTGATACTTGCAAGGCTATACTTCCCATAAGAGGAGAGTATCTAGAAAGAACTTCGGGTCGAGGTACTACCGACCGAGTTCCAGTTGCAACGCGCCCAGAGCCGGTCCAAGCTGTGGCGCGGATAGAAAACTTTGATGCTGCAAGACACCCTCCAGTGGCCAATGTTATGCCACCTCCGAAGCAAGAGGAAGGCCAAGATCGAGGGAAAAGAGTAGTCCTCCCCATCTCCGGAGGAGGTACCCTCGGAAGCATGTCAAAGAGACAGCGAAGAGACTACGTCAGAGAAGTAGGCCATATTGGGACTTCGTCGTCTGCAGCCGCAATGCCGAAGTGGTCTCATGTGCCGATATCCTTTTCTGCGAAGGACGCAGCTGGCATTAAGTTCCCGCATGCAGACCCACTTGTTATCACTGCTGATATTGCGGGTACTGAAGTTCGAAGGGTGTTGATTGACGGAGGTAGTTCGGCAGATATCATTTTTGTTCAAGCCTTCGATCAATTGTGCATCTCCAGGAAGCATCTCCTTCCAGCGGCTCGTCCTTTGCAAGGCTTCGCAGGACCTTCGCTTGATGCACTTGGCCAAATAGGCCTGGAAGTTACCTTCGGAGAAGGTTTGTTGGCCCGAACTGAGGAAGTAATCTTCGATGTCGTAGATGCCCCGTATGCTTACAACGTCATCTTTGGAAGAGGCATGCTAAACCAGTTTGGAGCTGTGGCGCATCACAATTATTTGTGCATGAAGATGCCCACACAAGCAGGAGTCCTTACTGTCTTCGGAGATCAAGCTATCGCTCGGAGAGCGGAATATGGTCATGGTCCCCCTCTTGATCCAAGACAAGTAAACAATGTACAAGATAATGAAGAAATTTTTTCAGCCCCTTCCGAAGCTTCAAAGAAATCCTTTCCGAGACCAAGTCCTGAAGGAGAGATTGCAGCGAAGGTCATTGTTAAAGATGGTAAAGAGTATACATTTCAATTTGGTAAAGATTTACCTCCAGAAGTTGCAACCTCCTTGGAAAAGGTGGTAGAAGAGAATTTGGATGTCTTCGCTTGGTCTGATGAAGATATCACCGGAGTCGATCGGGATATCATTGAACATAGTTTACTTGTAAACCCGAAGGCCCGCCCTGTTCGGCAAGGACTCCGGAAAATGTCTGCAGAAAGAGCTGCTCTAGCGAAAGACGAAGTTGAGAAATTATTGAAGGCTGGGATTATCAGAGAAGTGGCTCACACAGAATGGTTAGCCAACCCAGTCTTTGTCAGAAAGAAGTCTTCCGGGAAGTGGCGCATGTGCATTGATTTCACATCCTTGAATAAAGCATGCCCTCGTGAATCCTACCCCATGGCCCGAATTGATCAATTGGTCGACTCTACCGCAGGTTCGGAGTTATTAAGCTTCCTTGACGCGTATTCTGGTTATCATCAAATATGGTTGAAGCGCGAAGATGAGATCAAGACAAGCTTCGTAAATCCTTCGGGAGTCTTTTGTTATGTAAGAATGCCCTTTGGCTTAAGAAATGTCGGGGCTACTTTTTTGAGGTTAGTTGCTAAGGCTCTAGGTCATCAGCTAGGTCGTAATGTGGAGGCCTATATGGATGATATTGTAATAAAGAGTGCTTTAAAGCACCAACATAGCCTAGACTTAGCAGAAACATTCAATAGCCTTCGGGCATGTGGGATCCGTCTTAACCCCGAAAAATGTATTTTCGGAGCTAAGGCTGGAAAGTTGTTAGGGTATTTAGTTTCAAGCAGGGGGATTGAAGCTAGCCCTACTCAAATAACTGCGCTACAAAAGATGGCTCCTCCGGAGAATTTAAAGCAAGTGCAAAAGCTGACTGGGCGTCTGGCAGCACTTAGCAGGTTTTTATCAAGGTCTGCGGAAAGGAGCTTGCCTATATTTAAAGCATTGAAAGGGTCCGAAGATTTTGCATGGACACCAGAGTGTCAAAAAAGCTTCGAAGATATTAAAGAGTATCTCAGTAATCTTGCTACACTCACAGTGCCTACTGCAAACGAAACCCTACTCCTTTACCTTGCAGCAACAGGTTCTGCTGTCAGTGCAGTCCTTGTCAGAGAAGTGGAATTAAATGGGAAGTTGGTCAAAAATCCTGTTTATTTTGTATCCGAAGCATTATCAGGAGCGAAGACAAGATACTCTGAACTCGAGAAGTTCGTTTATGCTCTGATAATGGCTTCGAGGAAATTAAGACATTATTTTTTTGGCTCACAATGTAATTGTACCAACTTCGTATCCTTTAGGAGATATGCTTCGAAGCAAGGATTCCACTGGAAGGATTGGGAAGTGGGCAGTTGAGCTAGCACCCTTCGGCATATCTTTCCTAGCAAGGACAGCAATCAAATCGCAAGTCTTAGCAGATTTTGTAGCAGAATGGACTCCACCTGCAAATTTGGTTCCGGAGAAGTCAAGTGACGGAGTTTGGACTATTTATTCCGATGGAGCTTTCCAAGCATCCGGAGCAGGCATTGGAGCAGTATTAATTTCGCCTTCAGGGCAAAGAGAAATGTACTCCGCAAGACTCAACTTTAAGTCTACCAATAATAGAGCGGAGTATGAATGGATTTTATTGGGACTCCGAAGAGCCAACTTTTATAGGGAGGAACAAATTTACCCGAAGAGCCACAGTTGTCAAGATTGAAGCTTAGAGCTAGAAATTATCAAATAATCAACGGTATTTTATACAAGGCCAGAGTATGTTCCCCTCTACTCCGATGTATATCTCAAGCCGAAGGCCAAGAAATTCTTCGAGAAATTCATGAAGGCCTTTGTGGTAGCCATTTAGCCCCGCGAGCCTTGGCAGGAAAAACACTTCGCCAGGGGCTTTACTGGCCTACAATAACAGCTGATGCGGAGAGCTTAGTCCGCACTTGTCAAGGATGCCACTAGATGGGTCGACGGAGTCATCGCCCACCAACAACTCTTCAAGTCATTGCTCCGGTATGGCCTATGGCCAGATGGGGTATGGATTTAATTGGCCCCTTTCTAGTAGCCAAGGGAAATCTAAAGTTCGCAGTGGTAGCTATTGAGTATTTTTCTAAGTGGGTGGAAGCAGAGCCCTTAACAGCTATCACTTCGAACAATGTATAGAAATTCTTTTGGAAGAACATCATCTGCCGGTTCGGAGTGCCTAGACAACTCACAGTTGATAATGGAACACAGTTCGATGCAGAACCTTTCAGGAGGTTTTGCGAAGATCTAGGCATTCAGTTATGTTTTGCTGCAGTGAGGCATCCTCAGTCTAATGGAGCCGTAGAACGAGCCAATGGAAATATTTTGTCAGGGCTAAATCGAAGGATAGTAGGATTAGCCATGGGACTGTGGACCGAAGAGCTTCCGAAGATTTTGTGGTCCATTCGGACTACGCAAACAAGGTCCACAGGTTTTACTCCATTCAGACTACTATTCGGAGATGAAGCTATGACCCCAACGGAGCTCAAAGGAGGATCGTTTCGCAGCACCGAACCGGAAATTGAAGAAGAAAGACAAGCTTCGCTAGATTTATCAGAAGAAACAAGACTTCGAGCTGTAGCAAACTTATCAAAGTATCATCAGCAGACGAAGGCTTGGTTTGAACCGAAGGTTAAACTCAATGAACAAAGACCGGGTCATCTTGTTCTACGAAGCATTATAGCGCCAGGGAAGTTAGGAAATAAATGGGAAGGTCCATACCTAATTGTTCGTTCAGGATGCCCTGGCTCTTTCAAATTAGCTAATTTAGAAGGTGAAGAGTTAGCACATACTTGGCATGCGGAGCACCTAAAGCGATACTTCGCATAAGGGCTCCTTGTAACTCACTTGTAATCATCTTCCAAATTAATAAAGCATATGATCCTGATAATGCCTTCCCCTCATAGACTTCCAGCTTCTGAGTGGACGCACTGGAACCGCGGGGTCGATCGAGAGGGAAGTGTCATGAAGCTGAATTGTATTTTTGGACTTCGAACCATTGGTTCGAAGCTTCCGACGTGGGGGCTGACATAATCCGGAGTCCAAGCCACCGGCTTGTAGGCATCCGTAAAAGAGCCCAAAACCAAAACCTACGGAGTCCAAGCCATTGGCTGGTAGACTTCCTTAAAAAGAGCCGAAGGTGGCCAAAACCTGCGAAGTCCAAGCCATTGGCTGGTAGACTTCCGCAAAAAGAGCCGAAGGTGGCCAAAATATACGGAGTCCAAGCCATTGGCTGGTAGACATCCGTAAAAAGAGTCCAAAGAGACCATTGCAAACTCCGAACCATTGGTTCGACAGAGATCGCAAAAATGAGCCGAAGGTGGCTAAAGCAAAACAGAATTTGAACCATGAGCTTCGAATATCTGTTAACATAGTCCAAAGTGACAAATTATCTAAGATACTAAGGTATCTTGAAAGTTATCTCAAGCGATTTCTTTCAAAAAACAAAGGTATTAAGTTGCCGTTTTTTCGACTACAAATAGTCGAAGACATTTTATAAGATTTTAAAAGATCTTTAAATTGCAGAAGTGCTCCGAACCCCCAAAAAAAATTGTACTCCGAAGTTTTTTCTTTGCGCATAACCATCTTTGAATACAGTTCGAAGTTGCTTATACCCAAAGAGGGGCTAGTAAATATGGAGACAATTTTAAATCGTTATTCATTATTCAAACGAATGTGTTTACAGATTACATCATGAAAAATTGGTATCTATACCAAGAAGGAATCGAAGACCTCTTCGGTCTCTAGAGCTAGGGTTGGAACGACTAGTTCCAGCGCCGGGAGTTCTAATAACTTTGCGTTTAACTCTTTTGCCCTCCTTCGAAGCTCTAAAATCCTTCTGTTCTTGTTGAAGTTCAGCCCAAGTTCGAAGCCATTCGGGGCTCCTTTCCCAGCTTCCAAGTTCTTCAGGCTTTTTATTTTGAGCTTCATCTTCGTCTTCAGACCATATTATGTCTTCAAAAGATGAAGTGTTTAAGTTAACCTCTTTTTCTTCCTCTTTAATATAAGATAGTATATCTTTGATTACTTCGGGCGCAATTACACCGGAGTCATCTCGAGGAATTAGAAATCCAGGACGTTTATAAGCTTTTAGAAGATCGAAGGTGGTCCATAATGAGCGAACTTCGTCGTTAAGGTCTAACACTTCGATATCTTCCGTAAGAGGCAAAGCCTAAAAATATGATAAACAAATTTTCATTGATAAATGGTTATAAGCATAAAGCTTTACATGGCCAAAAATCCAAAGATATTTCTAAACCTGCGGGTTTGGAGGAGGCCGACTGCTTGAAGCTTGGGTCCGAACTTGCTTTTGGCGTTGGCCTTCGTCGATCCAAGCCTTGATCGCGGAACAACCTTCGGCTCTCCATGAAGTTTGGAAGGCTCGCCAGGCAGCAGCCACACCTTCGGAAGGTGTCAGAAGTCGCTCGTCGTCGAAGGTGATTGGGCCCCCTCCTGCGTCCGGAGTTATCGATCGGCCCAGATCTTCGTAGTAGCGAAGTAGGCCGACAGCAGCCACTTGTCCGGAGAGTTCTCCGTATCTAATGCCCGCTGTCTTCATTTGCTTCGCCACTCCTTGGATCCTTTTCAACCGACGCAGAAGAGTGATGTTATCGTCAGAAGGAAGTATCCCAGTAGTACCGAAGTACTCCAGGACACCTAACAACTGATTCATAACTTCCACAGCCACCTTCTCATACTCCAGCTTGTCTTCGTTCAACGCGTCCTTCGTCGAAGTGACTTCGCCCAGAACCCCAGAAAGTCTAGCATTTTCAGTGGTCAAAATATTCTTTTGGTTTAACAACTGGCTAGCTTCCTCTTGGAGTCTGACAAGCTCGGACCCCGTAGTAGCATGCTCCTTTCGCAACTTTTCAACTTCCGCTCGAAGCACAATTCTTTCTGCTTCGAGCTCTTTATTCGCAGCCTCCAAACCTTGTCTAGCCCTTCGCTCTGTTGACACTATATTGTCCATTTGAGCCACTCGACTTTCGGAGATGCTAAGATTCCTTTGAAGGACGTTATTTTCCTCCTGAAGACGAGCGATCTCTTCATAATTGCATATATTCGCAGCTCGGGCCAAGACAGTTTGCTGCAAAAATAAAAAACTAAGGTAAATATTTATTCGTAGATGAATTATATGTTATTTCGCAGGTGCTTCGTACCTGGTAGGCTGCACGTTCTATAGCCGCATTAAGCTCTGTCCTGTCCGCCTTACTCAGAATGGCCACTAAGTTGGTCTCCCCTATGACACGGCTAGCTCGATCCAAAGGTTCGAGCAAAGTCCGAAGACCAGTTGTTTGCCCTAAGAAAGGAGCTAGCAAGGGGAGCATGCTTATTGCCTGTTGGTCATCTTCGTTCAGCGAAGGACCGAAGCGTTGGCTTGTGATCTTCGGAGCCTCTGGAGACTGGCCCTCCTCGGAAGATTGGCTCTCATCTGTTGAATCAGACGGAGTTGATCCGGAACTCGCGGCAGAGAGGGGCTCTATATGTCTTTTGCCTCTTCCAGGTCCCATTTGAGTAACTCTCTGGGCTGGCTCCGAAGTCGTCGAAGGTCCAGGAATTATTTCTTCTTGGCAGACCTCTTCCATAGGAGTGGACTCTGTTAAAAAAAGACTATTATACTTTGTATAAATATACAAAATAAACACAAAAGAGTTTTTCGAAGTCAACCTTCGACATTTTGCAGAGGAGTCATCATCGGACTGTTCGGCGGATCGAAGGCTAGATCTTCATTCGAATCAGCCGTTAAGTCTTCGACTGCAGGAGCATCGTCCTGAGCAGTCCTTGTTGCCTCTTCAAGAATCGAAGCCATAGTAGCTTCGATCCCACTCTCATTCACAGGAACTTCGTCCTGAGGTATATCTTCTTGAACTGCCGAAGTCCTTGGTTGCTCAAGGTTATCTTGAGACTCTGGCATGTTCGCAGGTACTTCGGCTTGTGCAGTCCTTTGAGCTTCATCTTCGTCTATTAGACGCACAAGCAATCTCCCTTCATCCTCTTGGGAGTCAGAGACTGAAGCCCTTGAGCTCGAAGGTGCAGGATTCGAAGGTGTAAGATTTTTTGGCTTCCGAGCCACCTTCTTCAACGGAGTCTTGGCCGAGCTCGAAGTCCCAGCTTCGGCTTTTCTCTTTTTGGGTCCTTTCTCCGAAGGCACCCAATCCATCAAAGGGGGCGGAGTGATTTCCAGCATTCCCCATACTCTGCTAAATCTCTCCCAACTCCCGACCAACTTGATTCTCCATTCTTTTTCGGTCGGAGTTGGAGCGCCCAAAATCTTCTCCGAAGCCCTTACAATTTGTTCTGAAGTAACAGGGGCTGAAGAAGCTAAAAAATGAATTAAGTTAGTTTTTCTTCGAATGAATATGCATAATACATGTTGTCTTCGAAGTTACCTGCAGGGCTCGAAGTCAAGGTGATTTTTCGGAGACCGCCTTCCGAATCCTCTTCGAAGATGATAGGCCAGTTGGCCATCAGTGGAGAAATTTGTAACCCGAGGAATTCTTCGGCTAAGTCTCGCATGCTCAACCTTCGGCTGATCCTCTGAAGTAAGTTGAGGCGAGCTTCGAGCTGACCTTGGCCTGGATGCACTAAGGCTTCCTTCCGGAATTGGATTTCTTTCAGAGGTCCGGCTTGAGGATTGCTCGCCCCAACTTCGGCATAGAACCATCTCATGACCCAGTCTGTGTACCATCTTGCATTGATGGCCTTAGCAGGAAATTGAAGGGCATATTCATCCCGAAGCCTAAAATTGATGCTTCCGAAGGCTACCACTACTTTCTCACCTCCGGGACCTACGAAGGTTTTCGGCTGACATGAAGCTCTATGTAGCGCAGCGAAGATTTCTGCCCTCCCCTCACAGCCTTCGGCTCTCAGTGCCCATTCGAAGATAGCCAGTCGAGCTACTGCGTTCGGAGATAATTGAGGGAGGGTGACATGAAATAAATCGAGTACCTCCGCCAGGAAGTCAACTGCTGGGAGGCCCAAACCGGCTTCGAAGAAGGCTTCGAAGACAACCACTTCTTCGGGCCTTGTCGACGGGATGAGTTCTTTTCCGGGTTTACGAATCATAACTCCGGTGCTAATCTTTCCTTCTACTGCGATAGCCAGTGATTCCCTCTTGCAGGTAGAAGATCCCAGTTGGAAAGATTGATCCAGGTACTTCGTTGATGGCGGGCAGAGACTTTGATCATCGACATTTTGGGGATTTCTCCCTCCTGCTGCCATGGACGTCGTTGCCGATGCCGGAGGTGCCGTCGCCAACGCCGCAGCCGCTGCTGCTGCAGCCGCCTGCTGCCGAGCCAAGGTCGACGGGGCTCCAGAACCCTTGGTCTTCACCATTGTAATCGCTAGGTTGCTTTGGGGGAATGGAAGCTAGGGCTCAAAGAACTCAAAGGGCTCATAAGGTGTTTGTTTGCGAGAGAGCAGTGAAAAGGTAACCGAGTATGTTCTAGGCCATCTATTTATAGCCTAGACTTTACATTTTTACCATTAGTCCATGCCGTTTCGCATTCCTGCCCGTTACTTTTCTCCGAAATTAACGCATTCTACGGTTTCCGTTAGGAACAGAAAGCTAACGGCTATTTTCTCTAAGTCTGAGAGACTTTCGAATTTCCTAAGTCGATTCTAAGATAGTTCGAAAGTAATTATCTTAAGACTGATTCGGAGTTTATATCTTCATACATTTCGAAGATGAATTGAAATCTAATAACCCCTATGTCTGGTTATTTTTTCCTTTCGTATACTGCTCTCCTAACATTACAGGTTAAACGGAGAAGCGTATTCGAGGGGCTACTGTTGGGGGAAAATATCTCATCTTCGGGGTTATTGCCGAAACAACATAAGGGCAGATAGCAGATTCGAAGGTTCCCAGACGTTCATCTTCGAAGATACCCTGAGTCAAGCTCGAAGTACGAAGATAGGCATTGGATCGGAGTACATCTTCGAACTAAGGCTTTTCGAGATCTTTATTGCCAGCTAAGATGAAAGATTTATCTTTTATATCATTAGATTAGTCTTTTACCATTTTAGCCCTATGAAGGGTACCGAATAGTTTCCACTATGTCGGTTGTAATAGAGGGGTAAATAGGTCTTTTCCTTAATATATGGGCCTATAAATACCCCCCATTTCACCCCGTAATAGGGACCGAATACAAGTTATTCAATACATACATTTGAACTATTCTAAGTTATTATCCTTTCGGAGGCTTAGAACAGTTCACTTCGCAAACACTCCGTTTGTTAGTTTCTAATCTATAGAAACCTGTTAGCGTAATCTTTTACGCCAACAAGAGTTAATACTAGAACTTTGGTTTAGTAGATTGCCTTTGTCTTATTACTGTAGAGACCCTGAGGATGAAATATTTTCCCCAACAATAGTAAAATCTACCCGAAAAAGGAAGATAAGGAAAACATCTTATCAGTCTTGCTGTTTTCCACCGAAGCTTCATAGCCTGCGAAGGGTACCTTCGAGTCCTCGAGTTGAAGCATCCTCCGACATAGAAACTTCGTCACCTTCTGAAATGAACTCAAGCTTTGATGCTAGCAAGCCATCTTTGACTATTGATTTCTAAAGTCCTGAGGATGAAGTATTTTCCCCCAACAGTAGCCCCTCGAATACACTTCTCCGATTTAATCTGCATGGTAGGAAAGTAGTATACGCAAGGAACATTTTCATATTTAGGGACTTAGAGAAATTTGAAGGTATTACAACTATCCGAAGGGTTTTTGACATCGATGCATCCCCAATGAGAGCTTCGAACTGGGACTGTTGTGTGAACACTTCACAGGAAAAGGAACCGTTGTGGAGGTAAAACGTCGTGAAGAGCCGTTACTTTTGAGCCATTACCCTTCAAGTAGTCGTTATGCTCCCGAAAAGGTAATGGTCGAAATTTTACCGTGAGTTCACATCTTTTCACTTCCTGGTCCCACCCACCAGTGACAGAAGTTGAACCTGCAGTGTGAATGTGACCGAAGCGCAACAGCTAGCGGAAGGCTTAAAAGGGGGATCGAAATCCGCCAAAAACTTTTACCGTGCCTGACTTCTGAAGTTTACTTTCTTCAACCTCAAAATCTCCCAACTTTCTGAGAGATTAACTCATGGCGAGGACCAGCAACACCGTTCCAGTGATAGCAAGCACTTTGGCGCAGAGGCAAGCTTGGGCGGCTTCGGCAGCAGCGGCCATGGTGGGGGCTCCAGGAGGTTCTTGGCCCAAGAATCCTCGGGAGCTCCGGCCTCCATCCAAGAAGCAGATCCCACAAAGCTTCCTCATCGGCCAATCCATCAGCACTGCGGAGTCCATCGAAGAGGCGGTGGCTAGGAAGCTGGGCCCCGGAATGAGAACTCGGGTCCCCGGAACAGAGTCGACCCCAAGACAACGAAGCGGAGAAGTAGTAGTCTTCGAAGCATTTTTCGAAGCTGGTCTTGGGCTCCCTGCCATCAGCTTTTTATCAAAGGTATTAGAAATGTTTCACATTACCTTGCCTCAATTGTCCCCCAATGCCATCACAAGGTTGGTGATCTTTGAGTGGGCGCTTCGGGCTGAACGATGCGAAGGATGATCAGAGGTCTTTGCTGCCACCCACGAAGCTATCTGCCAGCCGAAGCCACAAGATGGCCCCGAAGACACCAAGGTGATAACAGCCTTCGGAAGCGTCAACTTCCAGTTGCGGAAGGAGCACGCTCAACACTTCTCGGCGAAGGCCATCAATGACCAATGGTACACCAACTAGATCCTCTAGTGGTTCTATGCTGAGGTCGGAGAAGACTCCAGCTTCGTGAGGCAGAAGTCACTCCGAACCCAAGCCTGCTCTCAACGTGGCTTGGGTTACTCTCTTCGATAGACAGCCGCATGAGCATGTGAGACTTGGCCGAAGAGTTCATCGCCCTCTGAATTCCACCTCTCGAAGCCGAATATCCGATAGCGTTCCAACACGCTTTGGAGGGAGAGCTTCGAAGTCTAGGTAACCCTTCGAACTTCCTGCAGTAGTATGTTAGAAAAGAAATAACATACTTATAATATGCTACCTTTTTTCAGTGGCCCCTTTGGCGTTAGCTCTGGAGCAGATAGTGAGAGCCACCGAACGGGTGCTCGGAGCCCCTACGGTAGTAGAGAGGCAGAAAAGGATGGAGCTGATAGGAAGCTGGGAGCACTTCAATAGAGTGTGGAGGGCCCTCGGAATGGCGCCCCCACCTTTGCCAGACTTCGACCCAACCGGAGCGGCCCATCGGAAAAGGAAGGCTACCGTCGAGCCTTCGAAGAAGGTTGCCAAGACTCCAATCAAGAAGGGGAAGAAAGTGGCCAAACCTCCTCCTCAGCTCACTCCGGCGTCCTCTGCTTCATCCTTGGGCATTCGGACCTCATCTTCGGAAGACTCTGGGAACAAGGGCTCCGAAAACAAGGGATCCGATGTTCAAATGGGAAAAGCCCTAGAAAATTGTCTTCTCGATGACAGTGAAGATGAAGCGATGGATGCAGCTGGAGTTCCTGCTCGAGAGACTGCTGAGACAGACACGGCTCGCTCTCCTGCGCCCGTCGCCACGAGTTAGGAGCTGGAAACGGTTATCCCCAACTCACCCATGGCTGGGTGATAGTGACGAAGGTCGAGCCGCCTGCAGCAGCTACACCGGAGAGGACTTCGGGGGCGACCTCGATGAATACCTCCGGTTGTATGAAGTCTTGGAGGACCCTGCAATTTTACCTCAAGGCACCAACGAAGGTACACTTCGAAGCTTTTGCCTTTATCATCCCTGTAATAGTTATTACCCACAAATATTCATCAAGTACCTTAATGTTGTAGGTGCGTCGAGGAGTAGCGTAGCTTCGGCCACAGATGGAGCTCCAGCTTCTCTCAGAGTTGAAGCTCCGATGAACACAACAGCTCCGACAACTGGAGTCATCTCAGGCGAAGCTGTTCCAGCCGAGGGGGCACCGGTCGAGGGAGGATCTACCTCTGCCGGAGTCGCTCCTCCAGCTTTCGTACCATGGAGGGGAAAAGCATGAAGAGCCTTGGACTCCCCCCTGCCTTGACAATGACGCCTTCCTCCAACGGCCATTCGGCAAGTAACTCAGAGGAGGAAGCGACCGCAGATTATCGCCAGGCTTTGTCCTGGCTCCCTTTGTTGGCTACCTTCTTGGAGCAACGAACGGGCCTCCGGGCACTTCTGGAGCCCTTGGCGGAGACGGGCCAAGAAGTCGTAAACTCTGACTTGGTCTCCATCTTGAGTGAGGTCAGAGCCCCAGAGCTCAATCTAGCCCTCAAAAGGGCTGCCATTCAGGTATACAACGTACCACAAGTGCATTTAATTAATAAATGGAATTACCTAGTACTTACTTGCTCTTTTTTGCAGCAATTTGTCCTTGCTAGAGCGGCAGCGACTTCGAACGAAGTCGAAACCAATCGGCTCAAGAGGAAGGTTACTACCCTCCAGTCCGCACTCAAAAGATCTGAAGATAAAACACTTCGGCTAGAGGAGGAGCTCCTTGGAGAACGGAGGGCTAGGGACACCACCGACGAAGCCCTCCGGATCAAGCGGCAGAGTAGCACTACACTCCAGACTTCGGCCCAAGAGGCCGAAGCAGTATGTGTGGTGCTTAGAGCGGAGGTGGAGAAGCTCCGACAAGCGGCAACCACTTCGAGCACGCAACTTGTAGAACTCCAAGACTCGCTTAAATAGGCCATGGCTCAGAAAAGCACCTTGCTGTCCAAAATGGCTGAAGTATCTGCTGCTGCTGTGGGGCTGGAGGCGGCAGAGACGAAGAATGCTGCAATAGTGGAGCGTACCTTGGATGCCCTTCAGGGTACCTTGGAGTACATCGGCACCATGTGCCCGGCGTCTGGTACGGAGAGATCTCCGGACAAGTTGCTGGAATTGGAGTCCTTCATCATCTCAAAGCTCTTAGGATTTCAGTTGCTCTGGTTGGGGCTTCAACGCTAGAAGGCTTTGCCAATGAGGAAGCTTTCCGGTCGATCTGGAAAACAGACCACAAGGCTGCAGCCAAAAACTGGATCGACAAGGCTCGCCGGCAAAAGCAAGCGCAAACAAGGCCTCCGCTTCTAGCTTCACTAGCTCCGACAGCTCTTGCTCCGCCAACCGACCCATAGGTCTAGTCTTATAGGGCGCTTAAGCATGTACAAGAAATCTTGTAAAGCCCCTTGCATTAATGAATGAAAACTTGAAAAACGAGGAACTTGTTTGGATGTTTATTCTTTTAGGTTTTGCCATGCACTACGGAGCTTGACTTAGAAGTACTGGAACTTAACGAAGGGCTTCATCGGCAGTGGTCTGTCATCGAAGGCTTAAGGCCTTATCGACGCTCGCGCTTCTCTGTTCCTCGTGGAGATCAAGGGGAGATAGCACCCGAAGTCCACCGCATAGTCTTAGCTTATCTCAAAGAAGAGGAAAAGGAAAAAGCATCTTCATCCTCCGAGTATGTAGACTGGTCTGACTCAGAATACCAGGCCAAAGACCCTGTAGAGGCTTGTTCCGAAAGGTTTCTGACTTGGGCTGAACTTCAAGAGGAGCAGAAAAAACTGCGAGCTTTGAAGAAAAGGAGCACTCGGACTAAGAAGACAGTCCTGAAGGCTTCGAGCTCCGAAGGTCGAACTAGTATTAGAAGTAGCTCTAGAGGTCGGAGGGGTCTCCATTTTTATCTAGGCTTAGACCAAAATTTCTCTTGATATAAGAGTATGATTATCCAATTAATATGAATTGCTTCAAAAGCATCTTGTTGTTCCTAACTCCCCAGCCCCTTCTTGTGGGTGGGGGACCGTACGCGTTGCGATAGGGTCCGTCAGACATAATGATTTGTATAAAAATTTGATGCTTTGCATAACACTTGGTAATCATACCTTACTTTTTCGTAGAGTTCTTCGAACTGTGCGTTCGTATTATGATGTTTATAAGTTTCGGAGCTAAGTTGTACTTGTAAACTCCTATAGCAGTCGCTTAGGACTTTAAAAGTGCTTCATTGGCCGAAGCCTTGAAACCTTATTGCTTGGTCACCTTTGACTCTTTTACAGATGCTTTGAACTTGGAGGCCAGAAATCTATTCTTTTAAAGTCCTCAGACTCTTCTACAGATCCTAACAAGCCGGAGCCTAGAATCCATAGGTTGGCCACCATCTTTATTTAGAAAGGTACTTTACAATTGATTACAAGGAGCCCCTAAGCGTAATAACGTTTAAGGTGCTCCGCATGCCATGCATGCTTCAACTCTTCCCCTTCTAAATTAGCTAATTTAAACGAGTCGGGGCTCCCTGAGCGTAGGATAATATATGGGCCTTCCCATTTATTTCCTAGCTTCCCCGGAGCTATTACACTTCGCAATACTAAATGACCTGGCTTAAGCTCGTTCAGCTTTATCTTTGGGTCATACCATGTTATTGTTTGGTCTTGGTACTTCGTCAGATTGGCGACAGCTCAAAGCCTTGTTTCTTCTGACAAGTCCAGCGAAGTGCTTCTCTTGCCTTCATCTCCAGGTTCTACTACGTGAAGGGATCCACCCTTGAGCTCCTTAGGAGTCATGGCCTCATCCCCGAATAGCAGCCTGAATGGGGTGAAGCCTGTGGACCTGGCTTGAGTGGTCCGAATGGACCATAGAATCTTAGGGAGTTCTTTCGTCCACAGCCCCTTGGCCAGCCTGACAATCCTTCGATTCAGACCGGAGAGAATATTCCCATTGGCTCGTCCGACGGCTCCATTCGATTGTGGATGGCAAACTGCTGCGAAGCATAACTTGATGCCCAATTCTTCACAAAATTCATTAAAGGTTTCGGCTTCGAACTGGGTTCCATTATCCACAATTAGCTCCCTTGGCACTCCGAACCTGCATATGATATTTTGCTAGAAGAATTTTTGCACATTTCTTGAAGTGATAGCAGTTAGGGGTTCAGCTTCGACCCATTTAGAAAAATACTCAATTGCTACCACTGCAAACTTCAAGCTGCCTATTGCCATTGGAAAAGGGCTGATGAGATCCATTTCCCATCGTGCCATTGGCCACAACAGGCCAATAACTTGATGTGGTACTGGCTGACGGTGGCTCCGTCTACCCTTCCACTGGCATCCTTGATAGGTTCGAACCAATTCCTCCACATCTCTTACAATTGTTGGCCAGTAGAGCCCCTGCCGAAGTGTCTTTCCTGCTAGAGCACGGGGGGCCAGGTGGCTTCCACATAAACCTTTGTGAATGTCCCGAAGTATATCCTGGCCTTCGGGTTGCGAGATGCATCGGAGTAAGGGACAACAAACTCCGGCTTTGTATAATATCCCATTGACAAGCTTATAATTTCGAGCCCTTGCTTGCAACCCTCGTAAATCCGAACCCTCTAGCAAGACTGCGCTACTTTGCAAGACCTCCATTATTGGATCCCGCCAATCTGTAGCTGGGATACAAAGGACTTCTGCGGAGGGTAATTGATTTACTGTAGGCTTGACCAACTCTTCATAGAAAGCACCCTCCGGGAGGTCCCATGCTCCGGCTGCAGCCTTCGCTAGAATGTCTGCAAGTTGATTATCTGCTCAGGTGATACTTCGAACAGAAAATCCTTTGAGCATTGCCTCTGTCTTGCGGGTTTCTTCTAGATACTTTGCCAGATGTGGGTTCCTTGCTTGAAAGCTTTTGTCAACATGCCCTGCGACGACTTGGCAATCTGTTTTAATTATAATCCTTGCTGCTCCAAGTGCCTTTGCCTTTCAGAGGCCTAGCAGGATTCCCTCGTACCCTGCGATATTATTGGTGGTCTTAAAGTTGAGCCTCACAGAATACATGGCCTTTTGCCCTAACGGCGATATTATTACAGCTCTAGCTCCGGCACCACATGCCTGATAGGCTCCGTCAGAAAAAATTGTCCATAGACCTTTAGAGTGTTCTTCCGGAGACCAAATTGTAGATGGAGACCACTCTGCCACGAAGTCAGCTATGATCTGAGATTTGATAGTTGTTCTCGCCATTAAGGAAATTCCAAAGGGGGCAACTCTCCAGCCCATTTTCTGATCCTACCCGTAGAATCTTTGCTCCGAAGCATATCACCAGGGGGATACAAGGTAGGAACGATTAGGTTATGTGCTAGAAAGTAATGCCTTAGCTTCCGTGAGGCCATTACTAAAGCATAAGAAAATTTTTCGAGCTTGGAGTATCTTGTCTTTGCTCCGGACAAGGCTTCTGAGACGAAGTAAACTAGGTTTTGCACCAGCTTTCCTTTAAGCTCAACCTCTCTGACCAATACTGCACTTACTGCGGAGCCCATTTGTTGGGGGAGATAATCCCGATGAGAGCGGGGGAACGAGGAGGTCCGTATGGTTTAGAAGGGAGACTATCACCAGGCGGCCGAAGCCCTGAGCAGGAGGTGTCTGGACCTCTGAACGAGGGAACCAGAGGCTTCCGGAGGTTCCAAGGCACGCCGGAGGGGTCCTCGGTGGGAGCTACCAGCCAGACGCCAGAGGCCAACCTCCGGGTGGACCAAAGGCCCCCGGGGAGAGCCATACGTGGGAAGGACCCAGTCAAGGCCGTACGGTGACAATATCGCGATCGTCTGCGCCGTGTCGGGCGGCCACTGCAGCGCCCGACACGGCGATACGCTATCAGGATAGGATCTTCTTGTCTGTACTATATAGAGTCCATTTTGTCTGTACTACCGGCTAGTGTCAGGCCATGTCTGTACTACTTGTCGGCGTCAGGCCAGCTAGCGGTTGGCGGTTCAGAGGCGCCTGGCCCCTCAGGGAGGGTCACCCTATAAATACCCTATGATTACAGTTGTAATGGACACACGATACAAGAATATAGAGCATACTGCATTCCTTTACTTCCACTAAGAAAACCTGCTGGTTCGATCCATCGCACCAACACCGTTGCTGCTAGATAAAGAAGGAGAGTTTTTCCGGGAGGGGCACAGTAAGTGTCGACAGGCTTCCGAGGTACTCTTTAATATCATTGAAGCTCTTCTGGCACTCTGGTGTCCAGTTGAAACTTTCGGACCCCTTTAGAGCCTTAAAAATTGGAAGGCTTTGTTCGACTGATCTGGCCAGGAATCTACTAAGAGCTGTGAGCCGTCCTATTAGCTTCTAGACCTGCTTCAAATTTTCTAGTGGAGCCATTCTTTGCAATGCACTTATCTGCGTCAGGCTAGCTTCGATTCCCCTAATCGAAACTAAGTACCCTAGCAGTTTTCCTGCTTGCACCCCAAATATACATTTTCAGGGTTGAGGCGAACTCCACATGCTCGGAGGCTCTCAAATGTTTCCGCTAAGTCTAGGCTATGATGGTGCTTTGCAGCACTCTTTATTACAACATCATCCATATAGGCTTCGACATTTCGGCCTATTTGATGACCTAGAGCCTTAGCTATCAGACGTGAGAATGTGGCTCCGGCATTCCGCAAGCCAAAAGGCATTCTTACATAACAAAATACTCCTGATGGGGTTATAAAACTTGTCTTGGCTTCGTCTTCGCGCTTCAGCCAGACTTGATGATAACCAGAGTAAGCATCCAAGAAGCTCAATAATTCAGAGCCAGCCGTAGAATCCACTAGTTGATCTATTCGGGGCATAGGGTAGGGGTCTCGCGGGCATGCTTTATTTAATGATGTAAAATCAATGCACATGCGCCATTTGCCGAAGCCCTTTTTCCTGACAAAAACAGGGTTAGCTAGCCACTCCGTGTGGGCTACTTCCCTGATGATGCCAGCCCTTAGCAATTTTCCACTTCTACCTTGGCGAGGTCTGCCCTCTCTGTAGATAACTTGCGGAGCCCCTGGCGTACTGGCCTAGCCTTCGGGTTGTCAAGCAAGCTATGCTTGATGATACTCCGGTCAACCCCGGTGATGTCTTTGTCATTCCAGGCAAAGATGTCCAGATTTTGCTTGACTACTTCCTCCAACGAAGCAGCTATCTCCGAAGATAGCCCCTTGCCAAACTGTATTGGGTATTCTCTGCCATCCTTAATATTATCTTCGTGACGACATCACCTTCTGGGCTTGGCTTGAGGGAAATGCCCTTCGAGGAATTCGAAGACTCCGGAACCCCTTCCGTGTGCTCCGACACACTGTGCACTTGCCGAGGGTCCAATGGCTGACCGTGGCCATACTCCTTTCTTCGGGCTACAGGTTGGTCTCCTGAGATAGTGAGAACTCTACCTTGCATGGGCATCTTGAGACACAAGTAGTTGTGATGTGCTATAGCCATGAACTGGTTCAACATCCCACGTCCGAAAATCGCATTGTAGGCATATGGGGCATCGACGACGTTAAAGATCACCTCTTCCACCCTGGCCAAGGGCCCCTCTCCGAAGGCAACCTCGACGCCTATCTAGCCGAGGGGATCGAGAGGTGGACCTGTGAAGCCTTGGAGTGGGCGGGCCGCCGGAAGTAAATGCCTCCGAGGAATGCACATCTGGTCAAAGGCCTAGGCAAAATGTATATCTGCGGAGCTCCCGCCGTCCACCAGGATCCTTCGAACTTCAACCCCAGCTATATCTGCTGAAATGACCAAGGGGTCGGCATGGGGGAACTTCACCCCCGTAGCATCATTCGAGGTCCCTATGTCCCCTACTTCGCGGACATATTCTCGCCGCTGCCTTTTTGACATGTTTCCAAGGGTCCCCCCTCCGAAGATGGGCAAGACCACTCGCTTGCCGTGATCTTGGGGATCTTCCTGCTTCAGTGGTGGCATAATATTGGTCACCGGTAGCTGCATGGGTGCTTCGGGGATGCCGGCTCGGGCCACGGTTTGCACTGGCTCTGAACGTGCCACTAGAGGGGCTCGATCAGAAGTACCTCGCCTTGTACTTCGTCCAAGGTATTCACCCCGAAGGGTTAATACCGCCTTACACTCCTTCGTGTCATGGCTTCAATTCTCGCCATGCACACAGCAGAAAAAGCTCTAGCGCCTGCCAGCTATTCTTTCATTGGGCTTTGGAGCTCCAACCTTGAAGCCTTGCGCATGCTGAAAGTTGGCAGGTGCCTTTGGTGCAGAGGGTGCAATATTCAACACCTCCGAGCGGAAGTGCTTATTTCCCCGCCTATGATCATTTAAACGATTGTCATGAGGGGTTTGCGGAGAGGTTGGGACTTCGTGCTCCGTCTTCACTTGTCCAAGTGCTGGTGCAGGTCCTGTAGTTCTTCGGAGGCAGCCTTCCTCCGCCTTGGCATACTTTTCAAAGAATGCCATCAGCTATGCCACGGATGACATCAGTTTCCGATGAAGCTTGCTGAGGAGATCTGGGTTCAACACTCCTTCGCGTGCGGCATCGACTATCGAAGAGGTAGACAAGCCCTTGATCTGCGATTTGGTGTGGGCGAAGTGCATGAAATATTCCTGAAGCGTCTCCCTTGCTTGCTGCTTCACCTAAAATAAACTCCCCGTCGACATTGGGGCCACAAATGTACCTTTGAAGTTGCTTACAAACTTCCTCTTCAACTACTCCCAGGACTTGATCAATCCTAGCTTTAGAGACCAGAACCAACAGAGAGCTACACCTTCAAGAGCGAGGGGGAAACACTTCGCCATAGTGTTACGCACCCCTCCGCTGGCTTCTATCGCCAGAGCATACGAGCGAGTGAATTCTCCGGGGTCAGACCCACCAGAATACTTGTGCAACTTCGAGGCTTTGAACCTGGGATCGAAGGGCACCTTCTGCAAGTCTGAATGCAACGGGGACTCATCATCGAAGGATGCGTTCTCGGCCTCCTCCGAGACTTGGATAGCTTGGGGAAGGTTATCAGCACCACCGTCTTGAGGCCCTCCTGGAGCATGGGTGGGAGCTTGAGAGCGGAGTCGATCGGCGGCATCTTGCCTCCACCTTGCCACTTCCTCCTGAAGTCATGCTACTTGAGTAGCCTCGTCCTTAGGAAGGTCTTCGTCTCCTTCGGAGGGGAGCTCCGAGTCTCTGGAACTGGCGTAGTTGGTTTGGAGCACCGTGGGAGCAGCTCGATGGCCTCTGGGTGCTTGACGTCCGGCAGCCCCTCCGGGGGTTACCGGTATAACTAAAGGTCCTGCTCCATTGATCCGAGGGGATCTTTTGGGAGGATCCGAGGCTAGGCTCCGCTTGGGAGGGGCATAGCTAATGAAGATGAGGTCTGAAGACCAAGGGCTTTGATTGGTTTGGGAAGGCGAGGAAAGGCCTTCGAACTGCACTAGGAAGCCCCGTACTAAAGGGTGCGCGGAATCCTGAGACTCCAGAGCTCCCTTCGCAAGTGCTCTTTGAAGTACAGTCAGCAGTAGAGAACTATCTTTTAGAACTAGGTTCCCCACAGATGGCGCCAACTGTTGGCGTAAAAGATTACGCTAACAGGTTCTCTAAGATTAAGAACTAACAAACAGTGAATTTGTGTTGAGAACTATCTCAAGCCTCCGAATTAGATAATAGCTTAAGTAGTCCGAAATTGTGTATTGAATAGCTGAGTATTCGATGCGTATTCAGGGTAAGAAGGAGGGTATTTATAGGCAAAAAGTCTAAGGAAAAGACCTATTTACGCCTCAATTATAACCGACATAGTGGAAATTATTTGGTACCCCGAATAGGGTTAAAATAGTAAAATCTACCCGGAGAAGGAAGATAAGGAAAACATCTTATCAGTCTTGTTGTTTTCCACCGAAGCTTCATAGCCTGCGGAGGGTACCTTCGAGTCCTCGAGTCGAAGCATCCTCCGGCATAGAAACTTCGCCACCTCCGGAAATGAACTCAAGCTTTGATGCTAGTAAGCCATCTTTGACTGTTGATTTCTAAAGTCCTGAGGATGTAGTATTTTCCCCCAACAGACATAAACTCAATACTACGGACTCTGAAACCAAAACGTGCAAAGGCTAGGGATGGTCTTGGATTGGGGAAAACCTACGACTACAAATTTTTTGTTGGATTTTTCATGGACTATGGGATAAATATGAAATCAATCTAATCTAAGAAACATGAACCTGACGGTAAACCAAGCTCTGATACTACTTGATGGAGGAGGGGTGCCCGATCATCCGTCAGGTGGGGGATAAAAAACAATTTTTGGAGAACTCGACGTTGATGATCCGGCTTCCGATTCACGAGATCGGCCATTGCAATTGCTACACCACTGCTCCGTTGGTTATCAACCAAGCACAGTCTTATTGACCTCACCAAGAAGTCTAATCCTTGCCTGCAAATCTAAGAACACAAACAAGAATGCAGAAAACACAATCGAACTGAAAATTCTATTGGAATCTGTGAATTGGGGTTCACTTACAAATCCGGCGAAGCGGCGGCGATCAAAGCAACATGTAAACTAAACCCAAAAACCCTAGATGGCTGTATAAACACCTTATATAGTAGTTTAGGACGCACCCCTAATGGGATCAACTGGATACACGGCCCAAAGGCCCAATAATGTAGAAAACAGCATGCTGACAGATTCTGTATTCTATCTTGTTTTGACGATTCCCGTTGATATAGAATGAATTTTGAGATGAAACTGGTGGCATTGGAAAGTTTTTGAAACTATCTTTCCGTGGATGGATGGAACGTCAAAAACGGAGTCCGAATGCGGCCTAGGCGATGATTTTAGTGCACACTACTCCTGGAATCCGAGTTGGATACGAATTGTAGTTGGCTTGGACTGTCAAATTGGCTTGGACGTCCTTCCTGGTTCTTCTCCAACTCTTTGTTTATCTCCAAGTGATTTTCATCATCTCCATGGTTCCTAACAATAATAATAATATTAGGTAGTAATTTATTCCTAGGATAATATACTAAGATACTTAGAAACGAGTTGACCTGGAGAGTAAATCTTTGTGCTCGAACTTTAATAATTGGATCTTGATATTCATGTATGGTTGTATCATCAGTAGTGATGTCCTCATTATCCTCCCCTTCTTTATTTGGAGTTGACCTCGACTCAACATCTATTGGTCTCCCATCAACTTCCATGATAATACAAGAGTTCCATATACATGCATCTCTTCTATTAATCCAAGAAAGTATTTTTGAAATTAAAAATGAATGCATCTCATGGAGTAGCATATGAAGTTCAAATATTTAAAAATTAAATCTAACATTGAAAGCATGCACCTTAACTTGTTTCCTCACAATCATGATCCTATCCCAACTGGTGATGTTCTCATCAACTAGAGCAATTGATGCCTCCGCCTTCGTATCAGTTCCCGATAGCACACTAGCCTCTGTATTACTTTTTGCCCACCGGGTTCCCATTCCTTTACTTTATCACTAGTGCTCCTTTTGTGCCACCCGAGGTTCATAACATGCAGGAACAAATGAACATGATAGGAGATGACGTTTTCAGCCAATTGTCCATCACACCACAGGGACGACCACCTCGACATGAAGAAAAGAGAGACAAGCACGAAGACACATCAAAGAGGGTTTCCGAGGCCATCGTCATCAAGGTGGGTTCCCAGGACGTCCCAATCCTCGATGGGACCCTTTCTAAGCAAGGAGAAGACATTTTGGAGAAGTTGGCTAAGGGGGACATTGTTGGTCTGACTATCGCCCCAAGGCCGGTCCGACTACTCACACTGGTTCGGTCTAACCGGCCTATTACGGCTGGTCTAACCGGCACTTTTCGGGATCCCGACACTGACCGGTCAGACCACCCCAGCATGTCCGGTCCGACCAACATGGCCCGGTATGACCGACCCAAGATGGTTGGTCTGACCGACAATATGCAAGAAAATACTTATGCCTAGCGCAAAATCATCGAGGCCAATCTAGGTAATTATAATTCAGCCAAAAATGCTAGAAACAAGTTTGTGGCTCCTAGTATAAAGCCACAACCGTCGTGGGCACCTCCAGGCATGACCAAGTCCCAAAAGAGGCACCTACAGCGTCTTCGAGCCCAAGAGATGAGAGAGAAGAAGTTTGAGGATGAGTGGGACGTGATCTTTGAGGAGATTCATCCCGATCAGGACCCAAGCAGGTATGGAACCACAAGCCAGTTGCGGTGGACAACTCAGCTCCAACTCCAAGTGACGAAGACGATTACATGTTAGACGATGACTACACACCCTTCTCGGAGGGACCACTCCCTTAACCGATGGATGTGAATGTGGTCATGCTTCCCACTAAGTTTGGGTTGCCAGACAATGACGCCGAGGTCACTCAACTAAACCTCGGCCCGCGTGAGGTAGTGTTCAAGAATCCCGAGGAGTTGGATCGTCACTTGAGGCCCCTCTACGTTAGAGGACACCTCGATGGCAAGTCGACCTTTAGGATGCTCGTAGATGGAGGAGCCACCGTAAACCTTATGTCGTAGTCTCTTTCGAAGAAGCTCGGTAAGGATGAGGAAGACCAACCTGACATTGAACGACTTTAATGACAAGAGCTCCGAGGCGTAGGGCGTACTTTCTCTGGAGCTGACGGTGGGAAAAAAGACATTGCGTACTTTCTCTGGAGCTGACGTTGTCTAGACATGCAAGTTAATATAGTGTACTACTCGGGCATGATTGGATTCATGCAAATTGTTGTATTCCTTCTACGTTCCATTAGTGTTTGATCTAGTGGGATGGAAACGATGTGGAGGTTGTACCAATTGACACTTCGGCTCAGGTTGCTTTGGCCGATGTGTCCATAGATGTCATCCATAATAAGGTAGAGTGCTTGTCAGGTTGAGACCTCTCAGACTATGATTTTGTCAACATGTCTGAGGGGAGGTTTGTTCAAATCTCTATAAAGTCGGCATGCAGAGTAGCGAAGCACAGTGCTACCAAGGTAAGTCCATATGAGTTGGTGTATCAACAAGAGGCCATTTTACCGGTAGAGATGAATCTTGCCTCTTAGAGGTTGCTTAAGCAAGATGGCTTATCGTTCGGTGATTATGAAGTCTTGTTGAAGGATAGCTTGGAAGAAGTGACCGATAAGAGATTGAGATATCTAGAGGCTATAGAAAGAGGCAAGAGAAGAGTGGCTAGAGCTTATAATAAAAGGTGAAAGTACAATCGTTCTAGGTTGGTGACAGTTCGGAAGACTATTTTGCCTTTAGGTACTAAAATCCCAAAGTTTGTTAAATGGTCGCCTAGTTGGGAAGGTCATGTTAAAGTTGTTTTGAAATCGCTCTAGGTAATGCATATTTGTTATAGACCTTGCCAGGAGAGCGATTTCGTAGAGCTCTAAATGGTAGATATTTGTAAAAGTACTTCCCAAGTGTGTGGCAAGATGCTTGAGGTGTCTTGAGCACAAAGTGTATATTGCCCTTAGCTCGTTGTGCTTTTGGCTCACTAATTTGCCAAAAGGCAGGGGGCATGTGTTGATAGCAAAAAAATGACATTAATGGTCAAAATTATCAAAATGTTGAAATTGGTAAAATTGACCAAAAATATGTGGTTCCTGGCACATGACGACCTGACTGGCCATGGTAGGCCGGTCTTACCGGCCATGTTATCGAGGTCCAACTAGCCATATGGGCACGGTTAGACTGGCCCAGTACGAGTCTAAACCAATTTAATTGGTTTTAGGTTGTTTTGATCTCTAATCAAATCTTAACGACTTGGACACGTACTTTATTCAATTTAGAGTAGAATTAAAGTCCAGGAACATCAAGACCACCCCCTATAAATATAGGTGGAAGGCCGATTTAAAAGGAATCTCTCAAATTCAAACCAATCTAATCTACTATTCCTTTGAATCGTTCTTTTTTATTTTTACCCTTCCTCGCCCTAGGAGTAGCCATAGCACGTCCATATTTGTTAGTTTGCACTATAAACCATCCGTCCACCTCATCGTAATCGCGGTAATCCTTGTCGATTCACTTGTGGATCATCACTTTAATCCCTGTAATGCATTTTTATCGGTTTTTATCGGTAATTTTGTCTCTTGGAAGAATTGCTTATAATTTTGTGTGTTTTGCAGGGGCTAAGGTTCTCCTCTTCGGAGCGAAGAACCCCTGCACAAAGCTACCTTCATTTGAGCAATTGCCGACGAGACGAGGAGATTGGGGCCTTGCCTATTGGTCTAACCGACCAACTCTTGCTGGTCTGACCGCACTATGTCGGCATTCGCCGGTCTGACCGACGGAGCACGGTCGGTATGACTGCCCGCGTGCAAGAGATTATGTGGCACCTCCTCTGCATTTCGGTCTAACCAGCCCCCCTTTGTCCGTTTTGATTGCCTTTTCACACTTCAGCCAATTAGATTGCATCCTTGTGGTGTGGTTTAATTTCCTCGTGACTCCACCCATATTTTCCCTTGTCACGGTCAAGGGTCATCGGAATGCGGCGTCGGCATCATGTGACATTTAGTGGGCCACCCTTAGGCGTTTATGCGCTTTTGGATCGCCGTATTGATGTCACTAACATTTTGCACTTTGACAGTAAATTTTAGTGTCAACACATGGTTTTCCGGACAATGCTGACATGTACAAGAAGCAAAGAAGGTCTGGAGGAATCGATGTGGAGGTGCTCTCCACAAAGATCAAGAGGGATCTGTATGCAGATATCACGAGTAGCTTAGCTTGACAAAGTATTATCCTACTAGACCAAGCTATAGTACATAGCCCTCCTCGTGCGAGAAAGAGAAGTTGTGCATCAAGAGAGGACGAGCAGCGATTGACATGCCATGGTTTGGAAGACACCATCTATCGGCTAACTGAACCAACCATGTCCAAGCTTATCATAAAGCCCACAGGGGTTCAGATGGAGGTGACAAGGGGTGTGATCTTTACATATCAACATGAGATACACAACTTGCCGATAAATGAGGGATTTGTAGTGGTGTCTATTGATTTTGTGCACCCTAATGCGGAAGACATCCCACTGCCTATTCCTCCGGATGATGAAATCACCACCCTTCGTGCTGCCATTGCACAAGGGTACAGTGGAAATGGGTGGATATTTTGGTCAATGTCGAGACTATTGCAAGCCAAGCTTTTTCTCAACCTTGTACTACTGAACCATTCACTGTTCAGCCACCTATTTCTCAACCTCTAGTTGCTCCACATATTGTTGTTGCACCTGTTGCAACTACACCTAACAAGCCAGGTAAAAATGTCATCAATGTGCTACCAACAAATAAGCCAACGATTGTACACAAAAAAAAAAAAGGTTGGTGCCACAAAGATTGAAAAAGTGGTGAAGCCTAAGGTGGTGTCAGCGTGGACTCTTGCAAATGCTAAGTACGAAAAAAGAAAGAGCATTCTACCTTAAGATCAGTTAATAAGGGGAGGGCAAGCCTTAATTGGCCTCCATCAATTATACCTCAATAGATGCAAATAAAACTAATGTTTGGTCATTGTAATATACAAGAAAAAATTTCTAGACTAGCGACGAATAATTCTTGTTTTGCTTCAATGATCTATACAATATTTTTAACTTGGATGCTCTTGACATTAGCTTGTTGTGGTGCTGGACATTGTAAGTTACTTAACCTATATTTTCTATTAAAGTCGACACATCATTATGTGGTATTAACTACTATTTCATATGTGCAAGATAATGTTGCAAGAAAGCAAGAATCAAGCATTCAAATATATTGATCCATAGATGTTAGCAATATCAACATTAGGGATCGATAGGATGTCCTATGTCGACTACGTATTTAAGTTACTCGCCACATGCATCGCAAGAGAGCAACATATAATGGTCATACACCACTTGAATGGACATTATGTCCTACTACTCATCGGCCCCAAGTGGAAGATCGCATGGTACATTGATTCGGAAAGACCAAAGGGGCCGAATGGTGAGCGCGTTGAGAGGAACTTCTCAGTAGTCAAAAATTTAATCGACGAGTAAGGTTTTATTCACTTTATTACAAGTTCAACCTTTAACCTATTATTGTTTAACTCAAACTTGTTCTACCTCATTACAGATCTTTCGAATCCACCGCCTGTGTCCATAAACCAAAAGCAACGGAACACAACAATTTGTCATAAAACCATAATGCATGTAAGTCTCTAAATGTTTACCCATTCAAATTTAATGTGTTGTCCAGACTAATTGTGTATTTCCATAACATTGCTGCAATCAACCTCCTGGAAACCAATGTGGGTTTTATGTTGCACTCCATATGACGTTGGCCATGATGATAGCGAATCTTAAATTAGAAATTTGAAAAAATGTCATCACAATTTTCTGTAATTTGAAACATGCCACTGTCAGTGACACACCGATGGCATATTTCAAAACTATGAAAATTGTGATGGCACAGAAAAATTTAACACATCTTAAATCACCCAACGTAAGATATTATTGTGAAATTTGTTCTTTTGTTTCATTTACTTTTCACTTATGTAAACATTGACTGATGTCAAAAACTCAATTTACAGGAATCCAACCTACCTGAAGGAAGTCTTAGCGATATTGAGTTGTCGGAGATTCGTTCATGACTATCAGTATTGCTTGTGCAAGAAGTCTTCGCATAGATTGGTGCTTTCCATTATAACGGCCAGAATTAATGTTTCAATTTGTCATGTAACACTTGCAAACATTTGTTAAAACATATGGAATACAATTTTTTATGGATGCTTTGTTTGTGCAATGCAATCTATGATGGTGGTATTCTATGATGAATTATGTGTTGTATTTTTTGTGATGAATTATGTGTTGTTTGCAATTTAAAAAGTTGGCTGCCAAATCCTAGCTTTGATTCAGGATGTAGCATAAAAATAATTATTTTTTTAAATATGACCATAACAAAAAAATAATATTTTATTAAAAAAATTTAAATCTGGTACTCGATTTTTGGAATTTGCTAATCTAGCCTACCTTCGGCAAATGGACTACCGAACGTGGCCACGTCATGCCACGTTCGACATTGCATCGGTTGAACATGGCCACGTCAGCCTGGTTCGGCCGTTATAGTGTCGAACGTGGCAATAACTAGGCCACGTCAGAGCCATAGTGTCTAGCTGGGCTGAACGTGGGTGATGTAGCCACGTTCAGACTGGCTAGCCATTGCGGCGCTGACGTGGCCTTGCCATTGCCACGTTCGGCACTACAACGGCCAAACCAGGCCACATCAGCCTGGTTTGGCCGATCAAATGCCGAACTAGGCTCTATAAATAGGGGCCCGAACAGCCCCTTCTAAGCACACCCTGTGCACTTGTCCACACATCCCATGCCCCAAGGTTTCCTACTACCCTGAGGTAATTATGTTAGTTTTTTATCTTTATTTATTACAATAATTAGGTAGTTTAATCAATTCAAGATTTCATTGACATATTAGAATAATGTACTATATTTTATAGAAAATGTAGACATATTATGAATAGATTGAATTTATGTTGACATACATTTGTAGATGGTAAAGAAGGATATAGCGACTCATGGGCCCGATCGTTGTCACCATCCGCCGTAAGATGTCGAACCCCCCCCCCCATGTGTTTCTGTGGATACACATATAAATTCATGAGAAACCAGGATGACCTCACCTATGAGATGAGGTATTGGAAGTGTGCAAACTACTCTTGGACTCTGGAAAAGCCAAAGCCAAGGTCAAAGTGTCGACCACGTGCAAATAAACCAGTAATAATATTTTTTTCTATTTTTTTCTATTTGTCTTGAATCAATCACTTACAAGATGTCTAATAATATTAATGTGTGTAGGTAACTCCTCCACCATCGCCACCTCTGCTATGTGACTTTGTTGAATTGATCGACAAAGAGATTGATCCAAAGGAGTGGGCAGATCTTACGAGGACCCATGTGTTCAACAGGGAGCTCTTTAAGATGAGATGCACTTGGGAGGAGGAGCGCGAGGAAGAATTTAAGAGGAGGGAGGAGGTAGAGGGCAAGGCGAAGGAGGAGCACGAGGTTGATAGAGAGAGGAAGCGTGAGAGGGCTCGTCGTGAGCATGCAGCGGGACTAGAGGCCATAAGGAAAGGAAAGTACCCTCGGTGCACTCAGTAGGCATGTAGTGTATCTTGTATTTTTAAATTTGTGTTGTACCGTGTTATGTTGTGTACTCCCTTATGTGTTATTCGTGATGTACTATTTTAAATTTTTGTTGTACCGTGTTATGTCAAGTATTGTTTTAATTAGTACGTAATTTTCACGTTGACCTATTTGAGTTTGATCATAAAATTGCTCGTAGATGTTTTTCCTCAAATGTTTGAAGAAAACTACGTAGGTCCATACAAATAGTTTAACATGGTTTGATAGTACAACTTTCATCCTACTGATTTTTCAGTTCTCTCTCTTGCCTAGCATGTTTTCGTTGCTCTTTGTACCTAAGTTGTTTCTGCCTGTTGTATTCCCTCTCTTGTATGTCCTTATCACTCCATCTTGCACTCCTCGCTCGATCATCAACTTCAATCCTTCTCGTTTTGTACTCGGGGTGACATTCTGCCTCTGTGATGGAATCATCCTCGTATGTAGCTTGTGTTACATCTATCCACCAACAGAATTGAGCAAACCCAATGAATCCCCCACTTGGGTTTGTGTGCATGAACTCTCCATAGACACTCTTGATTCCCGCACATGATGTCATAGGTAGTAGTGTTTGACTTCTTAACTCGAAATGACCATCGCAATGACAATGACCATGCTTTCACGGCATGTTGCACTGCATCCTTAGTAGGATATACAACAACCTTGTGCACCTTATTGTGTGCATACTCCCAAGGAGTTTGATGCCCATCACCGATAGCAAGACCATCAAAAATTTCTGCTTCCCACTCATTGGGAATTGGAATGTCTGTCTCTTCATCATCATTGTCATTCTCATCTTCTTTCTCAGAGTTCTCGTCTCCACCTTGCTCTAGAGCTTCCTCCAAAGGTTCATCCTCTCTCTCTCAAGAAACACAACTACGTCCTCTATTTCCTCCCCTTCATCAGCCTGCCCTCCAGCAGCCCGTTGTACATTTGGGGTTAGAGCTACGACATCCATATTGGGGATATAAACATGGACTTAGCTGCTCTCACCAACCTCTATTTGTATGCCTGACCGAACAACTTAATCCGTTGTCATGTCTACATTTGGATTCACATGAGGAGTGAAGTAGACTAGCAAAATTTGTTCTCAACCTTTTTATAACACTCTTTTAACATACCCCCTCCACATGTTGCTCGAGGTAATAGGAGCCATCTCCCAAAATCACCCTTAGGCCACACGGCTACACCGGCTATAAAGATGCAAATCCCATTGCTCCATATCTAACCAAAACATTCCATACATCCATTTCTAAATATTTCAAATCCCACATTCTTCCACCCGACTTAAACTATTCTCGGTAAATTGAAAAATACTAAGATCAGCACCGACTTTACCCATAACTACTTTACCATCTCCATAGTAAATCCTAAATGGTGTTCTATCGATAATGCTAGAAAACATTAAGTTCACAACACAATTACGTTCTATACTAAGACATGTGCACAACAACCCTAATTTATCTCTAAATTGACCCTCCATTATCTAAAAAATAACATACATTACATACAAAACATATGTAAATTTAATATACGGTACTCATCAAAATGGTTTAAATTGTAAAGCATATGTACAAAGTAAAATGAAATTGCACCTAAACTACTACGAGTCTACTATTAAATTAATATTAAAGTACTCCTAATTTACTTCTAAAATACTACAAAACTACTACATAAATAGTATTTGTTGGGGGAAAATATTTCATCCTCAACATCATGTTAAAACCTCTACATCAACGCTGCCAGAAGACAAAATAAAGTTATAAGCTTTGATCTTCGAAGGTCCTAAAGCATCAAGACTTCGCTGCATTCAAAGCCTTCTATAATAAAAGTCTCTGCAAAGGCTTCAGCATGATGAAGAATCCCGGAACCTCTTTACCCGGAGGGGTACTACTAGCAAGGATAGAAGAATTACTTTCTCACTGTTGACTTAGTCTTTTACCCTTTTAACCCTACAAAGAGTATTAAACAATATTTTCTAAGTCAGTTGTAATTAGAGGGTAAAGAGGTCTTTTCCTAATGTATCTTGTCTATAAATACCCCTCTTCATTCTGAAATAGGTATCGAATACTCAGATATTAAATATACACTTCGAACTATCTCAAGGTATTATCCAATTTGAAGGCTTGGAATAGTCCACATAAGCAAACACTTTGTTTGACAGTCTTTCAAGTTTACTAAACCTGTTAGCATAATCTTTTGTGCCAACAGTTGGCACCATCCGTGGGGAACCTAGTACAAAGACTTCGTTCTCTACCAATCCTTTCCTAGAGCCATTCCTCCTAAATGGATCCTAGGCACTAGTCCCCTCCTAAGGTCTTGCCGGACCTCCGGATTAGGATCTTCAAACACCACCGAGGTCGGAGGACCCTCCGTGGTCCCCCCATGGCAAACTCCCGAAGTGAACACTCACCCTTGAGCATACGGAGCCCCTCCTATGGCTTCCTCTGTGCTTTGGACTAATGTCGTCAGTTCTTAAGACCCAGAGGGCCCCTCCAGAGGAAATGAAAGCCATCCAGATGATGTGGCAGCCTAGATGGCTCGGCTTCAGGCTGAGGTAGAAAGGTGGAGGCAAGAAGCTACTGATAGGCTTCGCCCTCAAGCTAGCCCCATCATCCCAGAGACGCCCCAAGACGATGACCATGTCTACTATCCTGAAGCCTCTGAGGTCCAGAGAGGCAACGAGAATGCCTCCTTCGACGACGAATCTCTGTTGTACATAGACCTGCAAAAGGTGCACTTTGACCCAAAGTTTCGAACTTCGAAGCTGTGCAAGTACACCAAAGAGGAAGACCCCGGAGAATTATACCGCTCCTATTCTCTTGGAATTGAAGCTAGCGGAGGGGTTCGAGACATAATGTCCAAGTTTTTCCCCCTTGCGCTCGAAGGGGTGGCTCTTTGTTGGTTATGGTCTCTAAAACAAGGATCAATTAAGTCTTGGGAGCAGCTGAAGAGAAAAATCATGAGCAAGTTTCAAGGGACCATTGTGGCCTCAATGTCTACAGGAAGTCTTTTTCAGGTGAAGGAGCATCTCGGAGAAACTCTGTGACAATTCTCCAAGCGCTTCGCTCATATGAAGTCTTAGATAAAGGGGATGTCTGCATCATCCGTTGTCGACGTAGTACGCGAAGGTGTCACGAACGCGGGCCTTCTCGACAAGCTTCACCGGAAACATATTTCTTCAGTAGTGCATTTAATGGCCTACTTCGAGCAATATGCCAAGTTAGAAGAAGTATGGCTTCGAAGAACTACTTCATCTTCATCGACCTTCCTTCAAGAAGTCAAGACTGAGCCGAAGGCCAAAAGCTCACCACGAGTGTCTCTCTTCGAAAATAATCAGCATGATGGACGAAGAGGACGAAAGCATTCCCGCTCCAAGGTTCTAAATATCGCTCCTTCTACTTCGAAATTGCCTCCTAAATATCAAGGCCACCAGGGAAGCCATACCACTGACGCATGCAAGTCCATATTAGCTCCGCGGAGCAAATATCTCGAGAGGAGTTCTTGTCAAGGCTCTACTGACCGAGCCCCTCCCGTGACATGTATGGAGCCCGTACAGGCTATCGGGCGTGTGGACAGTTTTGAAGCCCCAAGAAAATCTCCGGTGTCCAGTGTTATCCCACCACCGAAGCAAGAAGACACCCAAGATCGTGCAAAACGGGTAGTCCTGCCCATCTCTAGACGAGGGACCCAGAGTGATATGTCGAAGCGTCAGCGGAGGGAGTATGTGCGCGAAGTAGGGCACATTGGGACCTCGTCGTCAGCAGCTGAAATTCCTGAGTGGTCTCATGTGTCCATATCTTTCTCCGTAGTTGATTCAGCTGGAATTAAATTCCCTCATGCAGGCCCTCTTGTTATTACAGCTGACATTGTAGGAACCAAGGTCAGGCGATTGTTAGTCGATGGTGGAAGCTCCACGGACATCATCTTCATCCAATTATGCATCCCACGGAAGCATTTACTTCCAGTGGCTCGTCCGCTACAATGTTTTGCAGGCCCTCCACTCGATACCCTCGGCCAAATAGGCCTCGAGGTCGCCATCGGAGAGGAGCACCTGGCCAGATCAGAGGAAGTTATCTTTGACGTCGTTGATGCCCCTTATGCTTACAATGTTATCTTCAAAGGGGGAATGTTGACCCAGTTCAGAGCCGTAGCACATCATAATTATTTATGCTTGAAAATGCCCACGCAAGGAGGAGTACTTGTGATCCTCGGTGACCAAGCTGCAGCGCGGAGGGTAGAGTACGACCATGGCCCACCTGTTGATTCTAGGCAAGTAAATAATGTGCAAGACCATTTAGAGGATGCTTCATTGTCTAGAGACCCTTCAAAGATCCCCTCCCTCAAGCCGAGCCCAGAAGGCGAAGTTGTAACAAAGATCATCGTCAAGGATGGCAAGGACTATCCCATCCAATTTGGCCAGGAATTGCCTCTAGAAATTGCCACTTTGCAGGAAGAAGTGGTTAAAGACAATCTGGATGTATTTTCCTAGTCAGACGAAGATATTCCCGGAGTCGATAGAAGCATTATCGAGGACAGTCTGCTCGGCAACCCAAGGGTTCCACTTGTTCGCCAAGGGCTCCACAAGTTGTCAATAGAAAGAGCAGATCTCACCAAAGCGGACGTTGAAAAGTTATTAAAAGCTGGGATCATTAGGGATGTGGCCCACACGGAGTGGTTAGCCAACCCCGTCTTTGTCAACAAAAAAGCCTCCGAAAAGTGGCGCATGTGCATTGACTTCACATCTTTGAATAAAGCATGCCTACGTGACCCCTACCCTATGCCCCACATTGATCAACTCATCAACTCTACAGCTGGCTCTAAGCTCTTAAGCTTCCTCGACGCGTACTCCGGATATCATCAAATATGGTTAAAACGCGAAGGCGAAGCCAAGACAAGTTTCATAACTCCTTCGGGAGTGTTTTGTTATGTCAGAATGCCCTTCGGCTTAAGGAATGTTGGGTCAACTTTTTCAAGATTAATTGCTAATGCTCTAGGTCACCACATAGGCCATAATGTTGAGGCCTATATGGATGACATTGTAATAAAGAGTGCTTTGAAGCACCAACATAGTCTAGACTTAGAAGAAACTTTTGAGAGCCTCCAAGCATGTGGAATTCACCTCAACCCCAAGAAGTATATCATCGGGGCTAAAGTACGAGAATTGTTATGGTATTTAGTTTTGAGCAGAGAAAACGAAGCTAGCCCAACACAGATAAGTGTGTTGCAAAGGATGGCTTCGCTAGATAATTTGAAGCAAGTCTAGAAGCTTGTCGGACACCTCGCAGCCCTTAGCAGATTTTTGGCAAGGTCCGTAGAGTGGAGCCTCCCAATATTCAAAGCTTTGAAGGGTTCCGTAAGCTTTGCCTGGACACTAGAGTGTCATAAGAGCTTTGATGAAATTAACGACTATCTCGACAATCTTGCAACACTTACTGTGCCCCTTGCAGACGAAACTCTCCTTCTTTATCTTACAGCCACAGGCTCCGCTGTCAGTGCAATACTTGTTCGAGAAGTGCACTTCAATGGAAAGCTGGTGTAGAATCTGATATACATCGTATCGGAAGCTTTATCCGGAGCCAAAAATCGGTACTCTGAGCTCTAGAAATTTACTTACGCCTTGGTAATGGCTACGAGGAAGTTACGACATTACTTTTTGGCACACAATGTAATTGTTCCAACTTCATACCCCCTTGGAGATATGCTCCGAAGCAAAGATTCCATGGGGAGAATTGGGAAGTGGGCTGTCGAGCTAGCCCCTTTTGGCATTTCATTCGTAGCAAGAACAACCATCAATTCACAGTTGGTGGCTGATTTCGTAGCGGAGTGGACCCTGTTTGCAGTATGGGCTCCGGAGTAACAAAATAAAGGTGTTTGGATCATATACTCTGACGAGGATTTTCAAGCATCCGGAGCAGGCGTTGGAGCAGTCATAATCTCACCTTTGTAGGACCGAAAGTAGCGACCAGAGGGGGGGTGAATGGGCACCTTAAAATTCTTTTGAATCAATGGCCTGCTCCCAATACCCAACGCACCTCAAAGACTAAGCAGCAAAGAACGAACAGATTTCCTAAGTCTAAAGGTATCAATCTAGAAGCAGCTGATGTTTAAATCAGAGAAATACCAATACAGTGCTAATAGACAGATAAACAGTGTACAAAAGACAAGGAAAGATAAACTTCTCAGTATAAATGCACAAAGAGTGAAATGATAAGTTACCGTTCGAAATCTGTCTCCTGTTCGAAACTTGGCGAAGCCTGCTTCGTAGTGTCGAAGCCTGCTTTGGAGGTCGAGGCCTGCTTCGCTGGTCAAAGTCTAGTTCGGAGGTATAGTCTAACCTAGTTCGAGGTGGGAAAAGACCGGAGATGCTTCGAAGCTAAGTACGGAAGTATCGAAGCTAGCTTTGAACCGAGTGCTTCGAAACCTATCCTTCGAACATAATACTTCGAACGCAACGCACCGACAAACAACCTTCAAAAAGAGAAGAGAAGGCTGACACGCGACAGAGAAACCAAAATGAACCCTACACTCTACCTTCGAACAAACACATCAAGGACTTCGAAAATGACAGCAGACAGGAACTCACGTCGAGCGAAGTTTAACAGAAAGATAAGCTTCGAAGCCAACTTCGAAACCTGTCGAATTATGGACTTTGAAGAGCTCAAGTCGGAGTACCTTTGCACAGACGTTCGAAGTATGAAACGCTGACAGTTCAAAAAGTACTTCGAAGATAGCAGCTCAGGACACAAAATGAAGTTCGAAGTTCAAGCGAAGCCCTCAAGGATATAAGATCGAAGCCTGCCTCACGGAGCTGAGGGGCTTCGAACAGAGAAGGGTCTTCGCTAGAGAACAGCCAGAAAAGGGACTTTAGTCCTGTCAACTCGATCAAAAAGTTGTGCACTAAAAGCAAGGCTAGAGTGCTAGTGTACTGTTGCTACAGAGTAGTAGTGCTACTTGCAACTAGTATGAACTAGTACTCCTCACGTGAAGAACAGAAGCAACCGTGAGGCATTTAACACAGAGAAGGCATGGCTGCGCACAATAAAAACGAAGCTTCTGATGCAGAGAAATCAATGCACACACCTCAACACAAACAGCAGATTGAATCTCTGGAACAAGTAGAATCAGATGGAATCAAAAAGCAAGCCAGTTCCTGGCGGCGCACAAAAACAGGAGAGAGAGAGAAAGTGCAAGAGACAAAATAACCCAAAGGAGTATGAATTAATTTCAGCCAAAAGGGTAGTCCAACCCTAGGGATTGGGGCCCTATTTATAGGTTGCCCAATGGCCTAGAATATTCCACTAGCCCCTTAGGGTTTTTTACAGACGCAGGAATAAAAGGAAATGACTCAACTGCCCTAAGATATTTTTACAGACACAACTGACTGACTGTGGGCCTAGAGATACAGATGACTTATCCGGAAGCTAAACTTTCATTGCGACTACGGCTTCTCTTCTGGACAGTCGGATACAAGATCGACGGTTGTCAGTTTTGCGCTGAAACTGACAAAGCCTCCACCGACTTTGCACCAGGTACCCGGATTGGGCCGGCCCGATCCCGCAGCTCTCTCAGCCCGGCAATCACTCACCGCCCGTGTACCTGAGTCAACCCTGGTCAACAACCTAGTGGGTCTTCTGCTGCTTCTGGCCCATATACCCGGATTGGGCCAGCCCGACTTCGCAGCCTTCTCTGCCCGACAGTCGCTTGCTGCCCGTGTACCTGAGTCACACGCGACCCATGAAACAGCAGATCTCCTTTCTTCTTCTGTCCTCTTTGACTATCGTTGACAATGACTCATCACATCTGGAGCCATGAGGCCCACGCTATTCAGCATGGCTCCTCAGCCTTCACGGCAAAAAGCGATGTACTCCGCAAGGCTCGACTTTAAGTCCACCAACAATATTGCGGAGTACGAAGGGATCCTGCTTGGCCTTCACAAAGCACACGCACTTGGCGCCGCAAGAGTTGTCATAAAAATAGACTCTCAGATTGTTGCAGGGCACGTTGATAAAAGCTTTCAAGTTCGACATCCACATATTGCCAAATATTTGAAAGAAATCCACAAGACCGAAGCAGCATTCAAAGGGATTTCTATCTAGAGCATCCCACGAGCCGACAACCAGCAAGCAGACGTCTTGGCAAAAGCTGCAGCCGGAGCCCTTGATATCCCGAAAGGGGTTTTTTATGAAGAACCTTCCTCCCCTTCAGTGCCACAACTCCCTCCTGTTAAGGTACTTTGCATGTCGAGCAGTGATTGGCAGAGTCTAATTATGAATTTATTGCAATACGAAGCTAATTTGCCTGAAGGCCCAAAGTTATCATAGTTACAGTTGAGGGTCCGGAACTATCATATTATCAATGGTATTTTATACAAGGCCGAAGTTTGTTCTCCCTTACTCTGATGTATCTCCTAATCAGAAGGAGAAGACATACTTTGGGAAATTAACGAAGGCCTATGTGGTAGTCATCTAGCCCCTCGAGCTCTAGCAGGCAAAACACTTCGCTAGGGGCTTTATTGGCCTACTATAGTAGCTGATGCAGAGGCATTAGTCCACACCTATCAGGGTTGTCAATGGATGAGAAGACAAGCTTCGAAGCCAACTTCGAAACCTGTCGATGTATGGACTTCGAAGAGCTCGAGTCGGAGTACCTTCGCACAGACGTTCGAAGTATGAGACGCTGACAGCTCAAAAAGTACTTCGAAGCTAGCAACTCAGGACACAAAACGAAGTTCGAAGTTCAAACGAAGCCTTTGAGTATATCAGATCGAAGCCTGCCTCACGGAGCTGAGGGGCTTCGAACAGAGAGGGTGGCTTCACCAAAAAACAGTCAGAAAAGGTACTCAGCCCTGTCAACTTCGATCAAAAAGCTGCGCAGAAAAGCAAGGATAGAGTACTAGTGTACTGTTGCTACAGTGTAGTACTACTTCTTGCTACAGTGCGCTAGAACTATTACTCACGGAAGAACACAAATGATGCACCAGAGAAGCTTCTGTTCCCGAATAAAACCAAGCTGTGCACGTAGTCCGAAGCGTTAACTTCACAAAACAAACACTGCACTTCGAATGAAATCAACAGGGAATAAAGATTCACAACAACATGAAGAACAGCAAAGATGCAGTAATGGAAATGACTTGAGAATAAGCCCGGCGGCGCACAGCAAGAGAGAGAGAGAGAGACAAAAATGACCCAATAGAGTAGGAAATGATTTCAGCAAAAGGGTGACCTAACCCTAGGGATTGGGGTCCTATTTATAGGCTGCCCAACACTAGGAATATTCAACCAGCCCCTTAGGGTTTTTACAGATGCAGGAATAAAGGAAAAAGACTCTACTGCCCTTCGGTATTTTTACAGACACGACTGACTGACTGTGGGCCTAGAGATACAGATGACTTATCCGGAAGCTAAGTTTTCGTAGAGACTACGACTTCTCTTCTGGACAGTCAGATACAAGATCAATGGTTGTCGGTTTTGCGCCGAAACTGACAAATCCTCCACCGACTTTGCACCAGGTAACCGGATTGGGCCGGCCTGATTCCGCAACTCTCTCAGCCCGGCAATCACTCACCGCCCGTGTACCTGAGTCAACCCTGGTCAACAGCCCAGTGGGTCTTCTATTGCTTCTGGCCCATGTACCCGGATTGGGCCAGCCCGACTTCGCAGCCTCCTCTGCTCGACAGTCGCTCGCTGCCCATGTACCTGAGTCACACGCGGCCCATGAAACAGCAGATCGCTTCTTCTTCTATCCTCTTTGACTATCGTTGACAATGACTCATCACATCTGGAGCCATGAGGCCCACGCTATTCAGCATGGCTCCTCAATCTCCCCCTTGATGAGTGCATTGTCAACACTTCACTTCTTCAGCTCTTCAGAACCTGCGAACAACTGTGGAAACACGAAAACAAAGCACAAGAAAACAAAGAAGAAGAAAATAAGGTAAAAGTTTAACCCTAATGACCAAAAGCCAAACAAAAGCAAGAACCGATCATTATGGTTAACCAAATGTAAAAAAAAACTCAAAACGAGTGCAATCTCAGAAATAGTAACAAATATATCAAAAAGAGTAAGCGAGACAAAAACTCCCCCTTAAACTCTTATCCCAAAATTTCTCCCCCTTGTTGACAAGTGAACTCATCAAGCACTCGAAAAAGACACAGACTCCCCCTGAAATGCAACTCCCTCTCAAAATATGCGATGAATGCAACTGGGGTGCAGGTGGATTGTGAACAGGCATGCTTCTCAGATATGATTGATTGCAATTACAAAGTCTAAGAGATACAGCAAAAGACATACTGTCTAAGATACATGGCATGATCAGTGCAACAGATGATATCTAAAGAAAGTCATTAGCACGCATTATCAATTTTAGCAAACAAAAGCATCACCACATTTTCCAGTAAACAAGCAAGGTAAAGCATGAGATGCAAAAGCTAACTGATATCTACCAAGATAAGCATTGTCCAAATCAAAGTGCTTCAGCAAACTTGTTATCATTTCAATTTTCAAGCTTTTTCTTTTCTCTTTTTCATTTATGCCAGGGGTTATTTGCGTGTCAAACCTTATGCTAACCGACCAAGTCAAGCCTAGGCCAGATCTGGACCATCAGAAGCTTAAGACATTGATCTTGGCATACACTACATTGTCCTAGTTCATACCAAAATGCTATGGTACGCAGTCCAGAACAATGCAATGCGACAAAGCAAACCCACCTGGATCTTGGCAAGTTATGCATAAAGAGGCATGTAATTTTCATTTTTCTTGATTTTTCATCATTTTTATAGCACATTTCCATGTTTTAAAGCAGAAAGATGTTCAAGTTGCATGTTTGCATCTAAGTTAGGAACTAGCTACAAGGCATGTAACAGATAGCAAAAACATTCAGCCTACACATGCTAGTTACTAGAAGCCATGGTGATCATTTTTCAAGTTTTAAAGCATAAAAGCCATGCATATGACAGATATCAGATATATTAAGTGAACTAAACCAAAGCATGATCATTGACAAGTAATCAAAAGCATGTACTAGCTAGAATAAGTAAATCAGTTCAATCATATAACAGAAGCAGCTCAAAAGTGTGATATGTTAATATGCAAGATATGAACACACACAAAAAGACTCAAGAAAAGAGTAAAGAAGAAAGAAAAACTGACGCAAAAATATCCTAGAAAGGATACACAACACCCAAATCCCCTCGTAAACGCTCAAAGGAAGAATGATCTAGGGGTTTGGTGAAAATGTCAGCCAACTGATGATGGGTATCAATATGAACAAGGTCAATGACACCTTTCTCATATTGATCCCGCAGAGAGTGAAAGCGCACATCAATGTGTTTGGTTTTTGAATGAAGACATGGGTTTTTCCCTACACTAATTGCACTAGTGCTGTCGGAAAACAAGGGAACTCTGGTAGGAAAGAACAACCCAAAATCTCGCAGAGTGGAAATCATCCAAACCAACTGTGAGCAGCAGCTAGAAGCAGCTACGTAATCAGCCTCTGTGGTCGAAAGAGCAACTCCAGATTGCTTTCGAGAAGACCAAGAGACAAGTGAAGAACCAAGAAACTGGCAAGTACCAGAAGTCGACTTGCGATCCAACCGGCACCCACCAAAGTCGGCATCCGAAAAGCCAGATAAATCGAGAGAAGATGATGCTGAATAGAAAAGACCAAGATCGGGCGCATAAGTGAGATACCTGAAGATGCGCTTGACAGCCTGCCGGTGAGACGCGCGTGGTGAAGACTGGAAGCGCGCGCACAGTCCCACGGCGAACTGAATGTCCGGTCTGGTCGCCGTCAAGTACAACAGCGAACCGATCATCCCTCGAAACTCCCTCTCGTTGACCTTGATGTAGCTCTCGTCCTTGTCCAGACCCCCAGATGTGCCCATCGGGGTCATCTGCGGCTTCAATTCACCACCAAAGTCAAATTTCTTAAGTATGTCGTGAGTGTACTTACCTTGGTGGATGAAGGTGCCGTCCTTGGTCTGCTTGATCTGGAGCCTTAAGAAGTACTTGAGCTCACCCATGAGGCTCATCTCAAACTCACTGTGCATCTGTTCAGAAAACTTGGACACAAGATCATTAGTAGTACCGCCAAAAATAATATCGTCCACGTAAATCTGAACAACTAAAAAATTTGAAGCATCTCTGAGCAAGAAAAGAGTTTTATCCACCGAACCCATCACAAAGCCCTTCCCCAACAAAAATTGCTTCAACCGGTCATACCAAGCCCTGGGGGCTTGCTTCAACCCGTATAAAGCTTTTTGCAACTTAAAAACATGTCGAGGAAACTTAGGGTTCTCAAAACCGGGGGGTTGCCTAACATAAACCTCCTCTTCTATGTACCCGTTCAGAAAAGCACTCTTGACATCCATTTGAAAAAGCTTAAAACCCTTCGAAACGGCAAAAGCTAGAACAATACGAATGGACTCAAGACGGGCAACAGGAGCGAAGGTTTCTTCAAAGTCAATACCTTCCTTCTGGCAAAAACCCTGGGCAACTAGTCTAGCTTTGTTGCGCACCACAACACCATCTTCACCTTGTTTGTTCTTAAATACCCAATTGGTGCCTATGGGGTTGCATCCTGGTGGCGGCTCAACTAATGTCCAAACCCGATTGTGGACAAAATTCTCAAGCTCTTCTTGCATAGCATTAATCCAATTTGAATCGAAAAGAGCATGAGAAACATCTCTGGGCTCAAAAGAGGCAACAAAAGCAGATTCAGCAAACACAGCAAGAGAGGCATTAGATAAACGCAAAGTTCTCTCAGTCAAATCACTTATGATGAGCTCTGAGGGATGGTCACGCTGAACTGCTCGGGTTCCCTGGTGATCTGAAGTCACCTCACCGGAATCAGCAGCTGGCACCTCTGGACTCGACTGAGGGGGCTCGATCGTAGTGGAAGAAGTGATCAGAGGTCCACCCTCATCCTCTAAACTTGTAGAAACAATTAAAAACACGCTGAAACAATTAAAATCATTAATTGTCCAAAGTAAAACTGCACGTAGATTAAAATTATTCTTTGCCTTGGCATCCCAAGTTTCAACATCATTCTCCCAAAGATCCTTTAGCTCATCTATTAGTGGCTGCAGGTACACATCAATATTCATCCCAAGAGATTTTGGACCAGGGATCAACATCGACATCATCCAATACGATTGTTTCAAACATAACCAAGGAGGCAAGTTGTAACAGCCCCAAAATTAAAAGGAAATAAAATAAAGGAAAAATAATATTCAATGAATTTCTGAATTTTGTTATTAATGAAAATCCTAAAAGAGACCTATTAAAGCCAAACAAAGATAGATATTCAAAATTTGGACTTGAAAATTTTATGGGATAAACTAGAGGCCAAGAAATATTTTTGAGAATTTTTACGAAATTTTAGCAATAGATCTTCAAGCCTTAAGCAAATATTTGAATTTCTGGAATTAAATTTAATGGAAAATATATTTTAAACCTTATTGGGCTGAAACCCTGAATTTCTCTCCAAAAGACTTTCGGCCCAGCCCAGTCCGGCCACGCCCACCGACAGGCGGGACCTACCTGTCGGCGCGCCCTCCCTTCACTCCCCGCGCGCGCGTACCCGCTGGCCCACCCGTCAGCCTCCACGCTCACCTCCCTCTCCCTGCCAAGCGTGGCCCACGTGTCGGCAGCCATTCTCTCCGCGCTCGCCCACCGACAGGCGGGGGCCACCTGTCGGATTCGTCCCCTTTGATGGAATTCCCCCCTCTTTCCATCCAGCGACCCCCTTCCAAAAATCCGCCGCCGGCCACCGCATAGCACAGAATCCAGCTCGAGATCTTGTTTCCCTACCGCCGGCGATCGCCTTCCATTCAATGCCGACGCGTTTTTGCCCTTTTGGAAGCTAGCCCGAGCTTTGGAAAGGTTCGCCGGAAAACTTGGAAACCCTCCTCGGTTTCCTCCTCTCAGCCTTCCTATTCCGCCGTCGACGAGCTTATAAATACTCTGGACACCACCGCAGCCAAGCCACGCCACCAGAGCCTAGTTCCGCGCAAACCCGAAGACCGCCATCCCCTTTTTTGGTTTTCCCTTGTTTTCTCTCTGGCAAGCCATCGCCGGCGCTCGGATCCACCTCCGCCCTCACCGTCACCACCTCTAGGACCGCCTCCATGTCCTCCACCCCAGCCTCGCCTTGGTTGGCCGTAAAGGCCCCTGAACTCGTCACCAACGTTGATCCCGAGGAGCTCCGCCGCCCTCTCCTCATCATCGATCACCGTCGGTCATCATATCCCATCGCCACTGGTACCCCCGTGCTCCTCGGTTCCTCCTCTTTCCTTTTTAGCCGCTCCCTTTGGGTTTTACCGGCCGTCGCCGCCGCGCATCGCTCGTCGCCGCTCGGCTGGAGTCGGAGACGAAACCCTAGCCGTGCGATATGGATCGAGCGGCGCAGATTAAAACACCACAGGATTTAATCTGGGCCCTCAGTTCTAATCGAACCGGTACGGGCTCATCTGAGCCGTTGATTTTATTTTAAAATTTCCGCCTCGCAACCACCCGTGGGATCTGGATCCAACGGTCCAGATCCGACCGGCCCACGCGCACAGTGCGCGGGTCCATGGTGGACCTGGCTCACCGTGTACCCACGAAGGTTTTCTGATTTAAATTAAATACCAGAAAATAGTTTAAACTTTAAAAATTCATATCTTGCTCAAATTAACTCCAAATTTGACCATTTCAATTCTGGAAAATTTGTCTTTTCATCCTCTACACTTTTGTGCAATAAAAACAATATTTTTAGTTGGCACAAACTATTCTTATTTAAATAATCAAGAAAAGACCCCTTTAGGATTTAATTATTATTTCATTTAGATAATTCAGAAAAACTCTTAAAAATTTATATATTAATTTTAGATGACATAATGACTCCAGTACACTGTTTATAAGCCAATAAAAATATAATAATTCATTTTGCCCTTTTCATCTTATTAAATAAACATTTCCAAGGCCCTTTAAGATAAATGATTAACTCATATAATAAAAATGCAACACTTTACAAAAATATCATGAAAACTTATATAATAAATTCAGAGGACTTAATGACTTTATTCCACTGTTTTAATGCAACAAAAATAACATGTTCACTTTGCCCACTTTAATCTATTAATTAATATTGTAAAAGCCCTTGTAGGATAATTAAGTAATTCATATAATAGAAGCTCAACACTTTATAAAAATGTCATGACAACTTATATAATAACTTAAGAAAACCTAACAACTTGAGTTCACTATTTTTAATACAATAATAATGTTATTATATACCTTTTTAGTTCATCTCTAAAAAGGGGAAATAAAACCCCTAGGAAAATAAATTACATCAAGTCATAAATTCAGAAATCTCATTAGGAATCAATCTTAAATATTTAAGTAACAATTCCCTAGAATTTAAGACTCTATCTCCCTTACTTAAATCCAACGACAACTTGTATGCTTGTATGCTTGATTTTGGATTGTTTATTGAATGTTGTGTTTACTTTTCCGTATCAAGAAGACTACAACGTCATCGAAGATCCCGAGTCTTATCCCGAGGTTCCACCTTCACCATTCACGGATCAAGGAAAGTCATCAAACACCCCTGTGGAAATAGTTGATCATCATTGAGCCCAGTTTTTCATAACTATCGCTATAACTCATAGGATAATATTGCATTAGTCAAACATCAAGCCCTACACTTATATTTATTAGATCTCCGTCCTTGTGTGCAAACCCAAGCCATGCTTATTGAGCCTTAACTCCTTGACACTCTACAAATATTATATTAGCTAGTGCCCAATGTACCGACACAACTGCTATAGGAAATAAAGAATGAGTCGTAGATAGATGGATTCTGATATATGTAATTCCCCGTTATTCTCATCTCTGGAATCTGATGGAGTTGGCTAAGATAAGTATGGTGGGTTCCGGGTGCAAGCTCGGAAATTGGTTGGTCGCACCCGGGGCACTATAAGGACTGGTCTGCGGGATCTGTTGCAAAGCACTTCCGAATCAACCACAAGTCTAATGGGTAAGTCCTAACTTGAAGTGTGGAACACTCCGACTCTCTGCACCATAGTGGAGGGGGCAAGGGGCTAGCCCTCAGGGCGCCTTGTACCGACGATGGCTCAAGGGGGGGTATGGTGAGAACTCGACGCATCGAGAAACGATACGAAACCCATAAGAGGATGCTGTTGAGTCGGGGAGGACCATATGGAAGGTTTTGGCACGAGTTCCCGTGGAATGGGTCATCTCGTTACACCTTGGTGTAAGTGATGAGTGCATGCCTTGTGGGTACAGTGGTATATCTCTGACCAGAGTAATTTAATCTTTTCAAAAAGCCGAGCCCACGGTCAAGGGTGGGTTGTGTGACTACTCGCAGTTAGTTTACAATTGTTTGAATGATTGAGTTATTCATGGCATGTAAGGACTGTTGTGCGAGGAGGTAAAACGTACTCCTCGAGTTAGAAGATGATGATGCATACACATGTTTACTTTCAGTAGTAATAAATTGATCACATTTAATGCTTTACAATTATGCTTCTTCTGCAAAATTAGTCACTATCTCCCTTGTTATTACCTTGCATTATATTTGCATTCGGTGGCTTGCTGAGTACATCTGTACTCACCCCATTGACTTACACCATCAGAGCCCATCTACTACGAGGAGGATGAAGGTCTGGAGTAGCGACCCAGTCAAGGCGAGACTGGAAGAGGCGTTCATCTAGGACCCTTGATTTTATTAGTTTCTCTTCACTTTCATTCACTTTTGTAATAATGCGGTCTACGAACCATGAATTAATGATTGCCCGTATTGTACGTGGTCGCTTGATGAACGTCTTGGTTTATTGATTTTCTTTCGAATTTCAATAAAGGTCCTGATTTATTAAATCGGGGCGTGACAAGATGGTATCAGAGCCGACTTAACTGTAGGAAGCCAAACAGACCTAACCCTAGGACTTATATTAACCATATTTTCATACAAAACTGCTTACCCTCTCATCTTCTGAAGTTTCACAGAAATTTCCTCTCTTTTGTAGATGCCGGTCCATACCATGAGCGGGACTCTTCGTGACGAGGCCGGATTCATCCGCAAGCTTCGCGTGCTCGTCGACTTCTTGGTATTCTCCCATGAGCCCGTGTTCCACGGGATCTTTCCCGATGCGAGCGAGAGCTACTGCGAGGTCACGGTTGTTATCCGCCACTCCTCCACGCAGCCACCATTCTACACCCATGGAGTCGGAGGACCTTCCTTCGTGGTGGCCAGCCAGCGAGCCGCTCTCCAGGCCCTCGTCGAGCTTCGATTGGTCTACGACTGCCACCTCCATGACACCATCTACCGCTTCATGCCCATGCGCACACCTGGGAGTCACCACAACATCTACATCAGCTCCCTCCCTCAAAACAACTCCGCCATCGCCCGCACCATGAGACTATTGGAGGCTATGGACAATCTTCACACGGAAGCCATCCTCGACGCAGATAGCCAACACGACACCATTGACTACTACCGCCACTCGTCGGAGAACCTAGCCGACGAGAATGCTGAGCTCCGTCGACAAGTCCAGCAGAACCCTCAGCTGACTCAAGAGGTAGAGGAGTTGAGGCGTCAGAACGAGCTTCTACGCCAAGGCGCCATAGTCAACACCCAGCTCCGTTAGCAGCTCAAGGAACTAAAGAAGGATCTCGAGGAGATCACCCCTCTTCCGCCTCGCAAGCGGAAATCGCTTCGGTTTCCCACCGTGAGACCCAAGAAGATTTCATGCAGCGCACCTCCCGCCGGACCCTCCAGTTCCACCACCCCGACCGTTTCCGTCGAGCCCGTGGTCGAGTCGTCCCCTAAGCTACCGTAGACGTAGTTTTTACGATTGATTGTTTTCTTTTACTTGTTTGTATTGTCACCCATGTCAAATATAAGACATGAGTGAAGATTAAATAAAATACATAAATGTAATTGCAAGAACGATACATTTTGAAATAAAGCTTAATATCACTTCCCTCTTCCTCCTATACCTAATAGGTCATCATCCCAATCTGAAGGAGAAAATCTACCTCTAGTTTCAACTCCGCATAATTCGTTCGTCGCCATTCTGCAAGATCAACTCCAATCATGAAGTCAAGAAAAGTTGTCAAGAAAGCCCTAACTTAACCAAACCCAATCTATGAAGATGTAGGCTTAAAGCCTCTAGTATAAAAAAGTGATTCATAGCTAAAACATATCCATGGCTTTCTATTTCTAGCCTTTCTGAATCTCGGGACGAGATTCTTGTTAAGGAAGTTAGGATTGTAACGCCTTGATTTTTTTATTCAGACGTTAAAAATAAAATAAAGTAATTAATAAATAAATTTCAAAAAAAGGATTTAGCATAAATCAAGAAAGAGGAAAGCTAAAATACAGGCCTAAAAATTTCATTTAAAAATAACAATTAGCTAGAGTATTTTCCTAAAAATTCTCCTAAGCATTAAATTGCGTTCCAAAATTTTTCTGGAATTTTTGGTACCAAGGAATTCAATAAACATCATTTCATCTTAAACCTCTAACACTAATTAATAAAATATATTACAACATGAATATTGAGTGAATAAAATACATGATAAATCATTTATATTAAAAATAATATAAGGCATGAGTGTGAAAGTTGATAAGGGACTAAAATAAAATATGTAAATATCTAGGTCAAAATATTCATCTTGGCCAATAAAATGAGTAACAAATTCCCCTTAACTATTGGCACCTTCTTCTGAACCCTTCAACTTCAGGATGGTCAACGACCAAGCATCAGAAGCCCCACGCGACGGGAACCCCTCAGGCAATCTGTCTCAGTGGGGTGCAGCTGGACATCAGTAGAACCCCCTATCATCCCACACTAGCGGAGATGATGGCAAAACAAAACCAACTGATCGCCACGCTGCTTACCCAGATGCAACAACAACAAAAACAGATGCAAGAGCAGCAGGCACAGTTGTTCCGTCTCCAACAACACCAACAAGAGCTGTCCCTTCAGTTAATCTACGGGGACTTCGCCAACTTTCAGAGATTGGTGAACGAAGCAATTATGCCGGGAACCAGAGCAATTCCATCTCAAGCCCCAACCCCTGGCATCCTACCCCAAGCACCACCAGCCAGAAGAACTCCAGCACAAACTACCGGATACAAGAGAGACAAGAACGGCAACCCAATTGTGTGCTTTAACTGTCACCAAGGAGGCCACTACTCCAAAAGTGCCCCTACCCCAAGCGGGCGCCATCCTCCATTCGAGACCCAGAGAGACATACCCCAGTTCACCACAAAGGGAACCCAGATACAACCAAAGACACTCCCAGTTTGGTCTCAACCAACCCAGTTCCGGAGATCGCTTTGCCTATTTCTGATGTAACTCCTTCTCCTAATCTGGAGCACCCGTAGAACTCCGTCCCTTAGTTTTCCCGAGGTTCGCTTCGAATCTCGAGGACGAGATTCTTTGTAAGGGGGATAGGATTGTAACAGCCCCAAAATTAAAAGGAAATAAAATAAAGGAAAAAAATATTCAATGAATTTCTGAATTTTGTTATTAATGAAAATCCTAAAAGAGACCTATTAAAGCCAAACATAGATAGATATTCAAAATTTGGACTTGAAAATTTTATGGGATAAACTAGAGGCCAAGAAATATTTTTGAGAATTTTTACGAAATTTTAGCAACAGATCTGCAAGCCTTAAGCAAATATTTGAATTTCTGGAATTAAATTTAATGGAAAATACATTTTAAACCTTATTGGGCCGAAACCCTGAATTTCTCTCCAAAAGACTTTCGGCCCAGCCCAGTCCGGCCGCGCCCACCGACAGGCGGGACCCACCTATCGGTGCGCCCTCCCTTCACTCCCCGCGCGCGCGTACCGGCTGGCCCACCCGTCAGCCTCCACGCTCACCTCCCTCTCCCTGCCAAGCGTGGCCCACGTGTCGGCAGCCATTCTCTCCGTGCTCGCCCGCCGACAGGTGGGGGCCACCTGCCGGATTCGTCCCCTTCGATGGAATTCCCCCCTCTTTCCATCCGACGCCTCCCCCCCTTCCAAAAATCCGCCGCCGGCCACCGCATAGCACAGAATCGAGCTCGGGATCTTGTTTCCCTACCGCCGGTGATCACCTTCCATTCAATGCCGACGCGTTTTTGCCCTTTTGGAAGCTATCCCGAGCTTTGGAAAGGCTCGCCGGAAAACTTGGAAACCCTCCCCGGTTTCCTCCTCTCGGCCTTCCTATTCCGCCGTCGACAAGCTTATAAATACCCTGGACACCACCGCAGCCAAGCCACGCCACTAGAGCCCAGTTCCGCGCAAACCCGAAGACCGCCATCCCCTTTTTCGGTTTTCCCCTGTTTTCACTCCGGCAAGCCATCGCCAGCGCTCGGATCCACCTCCGCCCTCGCCGTCACCACCTCTAGGACTGCCTCCACGACCTCCACCCCGGCCTCGCCTTGGTTGGCCATAAAGGCCCCCGGAACTCGTCGCCGCCGTTGATCCCGAGGAGCTCCGCCGCCCTCTCCTCATCATCGATTACCGTCGGTCATCATCTCCCGTCGCCACAGGTACCCCCGTGCTCCTCGGTTCCTCCTCTTTCCGTTTTAGCCGCTCCCTTCGGGTTTTACCGGCCATTGCCGCCGTGCATCGCTCGCCGCCGCTCGGCCGGAGTCGGAGACGAAGGTCTTAGTCTCCCCCATGCCGCGAGCGTGCCGGACAAAACCCTAGCCGTGCGATATGGATCGAGCGGCGCAGATTAAAACACCACAGGATTTAATCTGGGCCCTCAGTTCTAATCGAACCGGTACGGGCTCATCCGAGCCGTTGATTTTATTTTAAAATTTCCGCCTCGCAACCACCCGTGGGATCTAGATCCAACGGTCCAGATCCGACCGGCCCACGCGCACAGTGCGCGGGTCCATGGTGGACCTGGCTCACCGTGGACCCACGCAGGTTTTCTGATTTAAATAAAATACCAGAAAATAGTTTAAACTTTAAAAATCCATATCTTGCTCAAATTAACTCCAAATTTGACCATTTCAATTCTGGAAAATTTGTCTTTTCATCCTCTACACTTTTGTGCAATAAAAACAATATGTTTAGTTGGCACAAACTATTCTTATTTAAATAATCAAGAAAAGATCCCATTAGGATTTAATTATTATTTCATTTAGATAATTCAGAAAAACTCTTAAAAATTTATATATTAATTTCAGATGACATGATGACTCCAGTACACTGTTTATAATCCAATAAAAATATAATAATTCATTTTGCCCTTTTCATCTTATTAAATAAACATTTCCAAGGCCCTTTAAGATAAATGATTAACTCATATAATAAAAATGCAACACTTTACAAAAATATCATGAAAGATTATATAATAAATTCAGAGGACTTAATGACTTTATTCCACTGTTTTAATGCAACAAAAATAACATGTTCACTTTCCCCACTTTAATCTATTAATTAATTTTGCAAAAGCCCTTGTACGATAATTAAGTAATTCATATAATAGAAGTTAAACACTTTATAAAAATGTCATGACAACTTATATAATAACTTCAGAAAACCTAACAACTTGAGTTCACTATTTTTAATACAATAATAATGTTATTATATACCTTTTTAGTTCATCTCTAAAAAGGGGAAATAAAAACCCCTAGGAAAATAAATTACATCAAGTCATAAATTCAGAAATCTCATTAGGAATCAATCTTAAATATTTAAGTAACAATTCCCTAGAATTTAAGACTCTATCTCCCTTACTTAAATCTAACGACAACTTGTATGCTTGTATGCTAGATTTTGGATTGTTTATTGAATGTTGTGTTTACTTTTCCGTATCGAGAAGACTACAACATCGTCTGAGATCCCGAGTCTTATCCCGAGGTTCCACCTTCACCATTCACGGATCAAGGCAAGTCATCAACCACCCCTGTGGAAATAGTTGATCATCATTGAGCCCAGTTTTTCATAACTATCGCTATAACTCATAGGATAATATTGCATTAGTCAAACATCAAGCCCTACACTTATATTTATTAGATCTCCGTCCTTGTGTGCAAACCCAAGCCATGCTTATTGAGCCTTAACTCCTTGTCACTCTACAAATATTATATTAGCTAGTGCCCAATGTACCGGCACAACTGCTATAGGAAATAAAGAATGAGTCGTAGATAGATGGATTATGATATATGTAATTCCCCGTTATTCTCGTCTCTGGACTCTGATGGAGTTGGCTAAGATAAGTATGGTGGGTTCCGGGTGCAAGCTCGGAAATTGGTTGGTCGCACTCGGGGCACTATAAGGACCGGTCTGCGGGATCTGTTGCAAAGCACTTCTGTACCAACCACAAGTCTAATGGGTAAGTCCTAACTAGAAGTGTGGAACACTCCGACTCTTTGCACCATAGTGGAGGGGGCAAGGGGCTAGCCCTCTGGCCGCCTTGTATCGACGATGGCTCAAGAGGGGGTATGGTGAGAACTCGACGCGTCGAGACATGATACGAAACCCATAAGAGGGTGCTGTTGAGTCGGGGAGGACCATATGGAAAGTTTTGGCACGAGTTCCCATGGAATGGGTCATCTCGTTACACCTTGGTGTAAGTGATGAGTGCGTGCCTTGTGGGTACAGTGGTATATCTCTGATCAGAGTAATTTAATCTTTTCGAAAAGCCGAGCCCACGGTCAAGGGCGGGTTGTGTGACTACTCGCAGTTAGTTTACAATTGTTTGAATGATTGAGTTATTCATGGCATGTAAGGACTGTTGTGCGAGGAGGTAAAACGTACTCCTCGAGTTAGAAGATGATGATGCATACACATGTTTACTTTTCAGTACTAATAAATTGATCACATTTAATGCTTTACAATTATGCTTCTTCCGCAAAATTAGCCACTATCTCCCTTGTTATTACCTTGCATTATATTTGCATTCGGTGGCTTGCTGAGTACATCTGTACTCACCCCATTGACTTACACCATCAGAGCCCGTCTACTACGAGGAGGATGAAGGTCTGGAGTAGCGACCCAGTCAAGGCGAGACTGGAAGGAGGCGTTCATCTAGGACCCTTGATTTTATTAGTTTCTCTTCACTTCCATTCACTTTTGTAATAATGCGGTCTACGAACCGTGAATGATTGCCCGTATTGTACGTGGTCGCTTGATGAACGTCTTGGTTTATTGATTTTCTTTGGAATTTCAATAAAGGTCCTGATTTATTAAATCGGGGCGTGACACAAGTTATATGGTATAAATATCACTGGCCACATAGTATATGTCACATTCAACGTACCAAATGGATTGAACCCATCAGATGCAAGACCAAGCCTAACATTGCGTGGATCCATTGCAAAGTCTGTAAACTTGTTATCTACATGATTCCACGCCAAAGAGTTAGCAGGGTGCCGCATTTTCCCATCATTGACCAATTCCTCCTTGTGCCATCGCATATATGATGTTGTTTCCTCTCCCATAAATAATCTTTGGAGTCGAGGAATAAGAGGAAAATATCTTAGAATTTTCCTTGGACAACGCTTCTTTGTCACAATGCCACTAACTTTACCATCTTCAGCACAATCTTTCATTTTCCACTGAGACTCACCACATGTTGGGCATATATCCGTATGTTCAAAATCAACTCGAAACAACACACAATGATTCACACATGCATGAATCTTTTGGTAGTCCAGTCCTAGATCACGAAAAACCCTCTACACTTTGTCCAATGTGTTTGGGATACAATGTCCTTCAGGTAGCACTAGTGAGAATAAAAGAAGTATAGCCTCCAAGGCACTGTTACTCAGACCAAACATGTACTTAATCTGAAAGAGCATGACAATGAAAAAACCTTAGTGGCCTCTTTGCAAACCCATGTACAGTTCCTTCTACGCCTCTTGCAATAAGTTAAAGAACTTCTTGGCACCCTCATTTGGCTCTTCATTATTACCTCCCACAAATTCTCCATGTATAGCACCCCTAATTAGTGAAGTCACCGGATTACGCACAGAAGGACCATCACCTATTGCATCATCATCATTGCAATCTGCATTATCATGATCATCTCGAGATTCACATTCTTGGATGAAACTTTCGTCAAACCCTTTCATCAGCAAATGAACATGAAAATCCATTTTATTCATGAATGACATGCCACGACACCTTGAACAGGGACAAGCTATAGTCTCTCATTTACTTGTGCCTTCAAATGTGTCATCAACAAATTTCTTGAAACGTTCTTGCCACTTAGAGGTTGACTTATCCATGCACATCCTACTTCGACCATGACGCGACATCTTATCTCAGAACAAGTAGCATCACATTAAATTATTTCTCACACACAATTGACACCAAACCCAGCTGAATATGCATAAATAGCAGAGATTGACGTTACATAAATGTTTACGATCACTAACCGAGAAGATTGGATCATTGGCACCAGTGATGGAGGAGATTGCTGGAGGCGTGTTGAATGTCTAGAGTCGAGGGTGCAAGGGTGGGTGCACATTGTGCGGAGTAGAGGGCAGTGGTGGAGGCGGTGGAGAGGAGAGGTGGAGGCGCACGGCTAGGGCATCGGGAGAAGGTAAGGGATTGGGCTGAATTGTGGGGCGTGGAGGTGTGCAGCACGATGCAGGGAGGAGGGCAATATCAGGGATTATCTACCTTCTGTTGCATAATATGTTGAGAAAGTACTGATAGCGTAGTGGTGTGGGGTGCTCTGTTTGGGACGGGCGGTTTGAGGTTCGAGCCTTGCTGCTCTCAACCAATTTTTTTATTTTTGTTGTTATGTACTTTTTAAAATTTTCAGCACTTTTTTTATTAATGTTTCTAACGGCTACATATTGCAACCAAATATCAAATTTTCACAACCTATTTATATCATGGCGATAACCAAAACCACTTGTGACCAAATTATATGTGGTGGCAACATCATCTTTTTATTGCCTCGATTTTAATGGGAATCACAATGCAAATATAATCGTGGAATCAATTTTTGAGAAATAATTGAGGCGCATCATGGATTTTCTACCTTTTGTTGCCTAATATGTTGAGAAAGTGCTGATAGCGCAGTGGTGCGGGGTGTTCTGTTTGGTACGTGTGGTTTGAGGTTTGAGCCTTGCTGGCGATAGGTGGTTTGAGATTCAAGCCTTGCTGCTCTCAACCATTTTTTTATTTTTTTATGTACTTTTTAAATTTTTCAGCACTTTTTTAATGATGTTTCCAACGCCTACATATTGCAACGAAATATCAAATTTTCACAACCTATTTCTAACATGGCAATAACCACAACCACTTGCGACCAAATTATATGTGGTGGCAACATCATCTTTTTATTGCCATGATTTTAATGAGAATCACAATGCAACTATAATTGTGGCAACATTGTCCACTATTGCAACCAAAACTGAGAACGGTGGTAATAACACTTACATATTGCAACCAAATATCAATTTTTCACAACCTATTTATATCATGGCGATAACCACAACCACTTGCGACCAAATTATATGTGGTGGCAACATCATCTTTTTATTGCCACGGTTTTAATGGGAATCACACTTCAAATATAATCGTGGCAACAATTGTTGAGAAATAATTGAGGCGCACTAGGGATTATCTACTTTCTGTTGCCTAATATGTTAAGAAAGTGCTGATAGCGTAGTGGTGCGGGGTGCTCTTTTTGGGACGTGCGGTTTGAGGTTCGAGCCCTGCTATCGACAGGCGGTTTGAGGTTCGAGCCTTGCTGCCTCCAACCATTTTTTTCATTTTTGTCGTTATGTACTTTTTAAAATTTTTAGCACTTTTTTATTGATGTTTTTAACGCCTACATATTGCAATCAAATATCAAATTTCACAACCTATTTATATCATAGCGATAACCACAACCATTTGCAACCAAATTATATGTGGTGGCAACATCATCTTTTTATTGCCACGATTTTAATGGGAATCACAATGCAACTATAATAGTGGCAACATTGTCCACTATTGCAACCAAAACTGAGAACAATGGTAATAACACTTACATATTGCAACCAAATATCAAATTTTCACTACATATTTCTATCATAGCGATAACCACAACCACTTGCGACCAAATTATATGTGGTGGAAACATCATCTTTTTACTGCCACAATTTTAATGGGAATCACAATGAAAATATTATCATGGCCACATTGTCCACTATTGCAACCAAAACTGAGAAATGTGGCAATAACACCTACATATTGCAACCAAATTGGTGTCGTTGCCGGGTGGACCGTGGCTAAAGGGTGGAAATCTAGTAGTGAACATCGAGGACATCTTTCAACCGACTAATGGCAGCGCCATGTCAAGGAAGCCACGATGGTGCCCCAGTGGGATCTTCACAAAGAATCAGAAAAGGAGATTACAATCGATGTGGTAAAGAGAACTGAAGATGCAAAGTCACAGGAATAAGACTGATCAGCCTTGAAGGATCAAAAGTAAATAGCGAGTGAAAGACAAGGTTGATCACAACAAAAAGAAAGATGCAGTGGTATACATGGATTTTCTCTTCCCTGCGGAGAATCGGGCCACCCCTAAAGACGACGATGAGTCAGCCGAGACAATGGCTTAAATAGCGTTAACCCCATAGTCAGAGGTATTAGACAAGCCAGAAGATCACGATCATCGACACTTGAGACCTGTTTACATCAAGGGTCTAGTCAATGGGATGTTGATGTCCAAGAAGCTGGGGAAAGGGTCAGAGGATCTCATCAAAACCAATATGGTACTGAGGGACTTTGGCGGTAATTCATCAGAAACAATGGGGGTGCTAAATGCAAAGTTGATGGTTGGGAGCAAGACCGTGCTGATACGCAAAGTGGGTATCGAACATTGTACCAGTATGGAAGAAAAGTGGGAAGATTAGAATATGTGTTGACTTCAAAGATCTGAACAAGGCAACTTTGAAGGACGAATACCCAATGTCGATCGCGGACTTTCTAGTGGATGCAGCATTGGGTTACGAGATTATCAGTTTCATTGACGGGAATGCAGGTTATAATCAAATTTTCATGGCTGATGAAGACATCCAAAAGATATCCTTTTGGTTCCCAAGAGCTATTGAACTTTATGAGTTAGCGGTGATGAACTTCGGCTTGAAGAATGCTGGAGCAACTTACTAGAGGGCCATGAACTACATTTTCCATTACTTGTGTTGATAGCAAAAAATGCCATTAATGGTTAAGATTGTCAAAATATCAATTTTGGTAATTTAGGACGAAAATGCACATGTCCCGTGTTAGGCCGAAGCCCTACAGGGCCAAAGGACAACTGGGCTACGGGCTTCGGAAGATTCCAGTCAGCCCACAGCCTTCGGCCCGAAGGCCTTCGGAAGCCTACTCTACCGAAGCTTCGGCCCGAGGAGCAGGCTTCGGCGGGCCTGGCCGAAGGCCCACTTCGGGCGGAGTTAGAGATTGAGTCCGATTTTTGACTAAGTCTTTTATGCGTGATCAAATAGAATTCCACTAGATTAGGCTTAGACATTGGAAGTCTAGCCCCTATAAATATAGGGGTGAGCCGGTTCAGAAGCCCCCAGACACAAATCAACGTAGAGCCCTAGCTTTGAATCGTACCTTTATTTTACATTTACTTTATGCAATCTTCGTGGGTTTGCCTGGAAGCCCTCCGACGGCCACTTCAGATCAGTGGTAATCCTTGTTACTTCGCCTGTGAAATATCCACTAATCTGCGTAACAGATTGCTACCTTCGCTCCTAGTGCAACACTTAGCAGAATTCGGTCCTCAGGCCGAATTGGTACTTCAAATCTACTTTATTGCAGGTTTCCACGTTCGGAGCTACTTCGCCGGAGGTGTCCGAAGTTGAGAGATTGGTTTCGGAGACTGCTAGAACATCCCTCAGCAAGAGTACTACTTCGACCGCCCACGCTGGACCGTCACGCTGTTGTCGGTTTGACCAAGTCCTGCACGACGACATGCTCCACAACAGGCTTCGTCACGACAGGCTTCACCACGCTCGCATCCTGCGTCTGACGAAGTTACACCCACGTGTCGTGCCTAAGTCATTATTCAGTATCTTACTGTATCAGAGACTTCGCACTGAACCCCGTTGTTTGGAGGTGATTGTTGCGTCCAGATCTGTTCGGAGTTCATCTTTGGCCAGATCAGTCTGAACATCGAAGGTACTCTTCGGCGGGACACTTCGCACTAGACGCCGAAGGTACCCTTCGGCGACACCCTTCGGACTGTCCTTCAAATCAGTCAGGCTCTGCTGGGTTTGCTGATTTGCTCTATTTAAATATTTCTTTTGGCTAATTGGATTATTTTGTGTGCTATGATTACCTGGCGACTCCATCCCCCTTACCACGGTTAAGGGTAGTCAGAACGCGACGTCAGTGCTATGTTACGCTTAGGCTTGTCCCTAAGTATCCGCACAATTTTGGATCGTCGAACTGACCCAAGTGTGGGGGCACGTTTTTGTGTCAACACACTTTTTGGCGACTCCGCTGGGGAAGACTACACCACCGATGGACGCCGTAGGAGGCACAGATATCGACAACCACAACATCCTAACACCTACTCTTGAACATATTCCCGTAAAAGACCGAGCAGAGATCGAGGCAAAGATGAAGGCGCTCCAAGACATGATGCTTGGGAGCTACGTCAATACACGCGCAGGCTTCATCAAGCGCGACATCGTTGTCCCCGACCTTGCTCGGATCCAGGTAACACCCGTATCGCCTTGTTTATCTTCTTTAGACATTGATCAAAAGATAGCCGCATCGGTAGATTAAGCCGTTAGCGCTTCGCTAGCCAATTGTTTAGATTCGATAGTTAGCTCCCAAGTAGAGGCGACATTTAGAAGGTTCGGATTTACTGAGGTCGTACCATCAGCCCCTATTGCTAGTATACCTCCGATAAATCATGTTTACAACAGAATTGATTGTAGTACTGGCAAAACCATTACGTCACCGGCCTCCACAGCCGTGGTCGAGAACAGTCATTGTTGGGGGAAAATATCTCATCTTCGGGGTTATTGCCGCAACAACATGAAAGCAGATAGTGGATTCGAAGGTTTCCAGACGTCCATCTTCGAAGATATCCTGAGTCAAGTTCGAAGTACGAAGATAGGCATTGGTTCGGAGTACTTCTTCGAACTAAGGCAATTCAAGATCTTTATTGCCAGCTAAGATGGAAGATTTATCTTTTATATAATTAGATTAGTCTTTTACCATTTTAGCCCTATCAAGGGTATCGAATAGTTTCCACTATGTCGGTTGTAATAGAGGGGTAAATAGGTCTTTTCCTTAATATTTGGGCCTATAAATACCCCCCATTTCACCCTGTAATAGGGACCGAATACAAGTTATTCAATACACACATTCGAACTATTCTAAGTTGTTATCCTTTTGGAGGCTTAGAACAGTTCTCTTCGCAAACACTTCGTTTGTTAGTTTCTAATCCACAGAAACCTGTTAGCGTAATCTTTTACGCCAACAGTTGGCGCCGTCCATGGGGAACCTAGTCCGAAAAACTTCGTTCTCTACCAACCTTTTACATCATGCCTCCTAAGCGGAGCGCACCCCGCAATCCCGTTCGGAGGTCTTCTCGGATCTCCGGAGAGATACCATTTGACACGGTTGAAGTCGGAGGCCCTTCGACATTCCCTCCGCAAACTCCGGAAGGGGCTTCTATCCCTCGAACATACGAAGCTTCTCCGCCAACCCCTTCCATACTTCGACCATCCAGAGTCCCTCCTCCACCTTCCATCCCAATTCGAACTGATCCTACTAGTTCTCAAGACCCGGAAGATCCTTCCGGAGGAGATGAAGACAATCATGGAGATATGGCCACTCAAATGGCCAACCTTCAAGCTGAAGTGGCAAGGTGGCGACAGGAAGCTGCGAACAGGCTTCGCTCTCAAGCCACCCCAACTATCCCAGAAGTGCCCGAGGACGATGATCTCGATTATCCCGAAGCCTCAGAGAACGCCTCCTTCGATAATGAATCCCCACTGCATCCTGAGCTGCAGAAAGTTTGCTTTGATCCAAAGTTTAAAACTTCGAAGCTCTGTAAGTATGCCGGAGATGAAGATCCCGGAGAGTTCGTTCGTTCTTATGCCCTAGCAATTGAAGCTAGCGGAGGAGTTCGAGACACCATGGTGAAGTGCTTCCCTTTAGCTCTTCAAGGAGTGGTGTTAAGGTGGTTCTGGTCCTTGAAGCCAGGATCAATTAATTCATGGCCGCAGCTGAAGAAGAAGTTTATAAGCAATTTTCAAGGCACCTTCGTGCCTCCCATGTCAACAGGAAGCCTTTTCCAGGTGAAACAGCTCCCCGGAGAGACATTGAGGCAATATTTTAAGCGCTTCACTCATACGAAGTCGCAAATTCGGGGGTTGTCTGCATCTTCGGTAGTTGATGCAGCTCGGGAAGGCGTCACTCATCAAGGCCTCTTGGATAAGCTTCATCGGAAAAGCATCTCCTCGGTCTCTCAGTTGATGTCATACTTCGAGGAGTATGCGAGGTCAGAAGAGGGTTGGCTTCGAAGGACTGCCGCTACTTCGTCCATATTGCAAGAAGTTAAAGTAGAAGTGAAAACTTCGGCACAGCCGCAAGAACCAGTCTTCGAAGTTCAACATGATCGGAGAAGAGGGCAAAAGCACCCTCATTCTGAAGTCATCAATATTGCACCCCCACAGAAGTTTACACAGAGAGCTCCACAGTCTACGGGGAACAAGGCCAGTGGCTGGAGGCCGCCAGGGAAAACGGCTGGCAAGGGCCAGACCCTTTTCTGCTGCATCCATGGAGAAAATCGAAGCCATGCAACTGATACTTGCAAGGCTATACTTACCCTAAGGGGAGAGTACTTAGAAAGAACTTCGGGTCGAGGTACTACCGACCGAGTTCCAGCTGCAACGCGCCCCGAGCCGGTCCAAGCTGTGGCGCGGATAGAAAACTTTGATGCTGAAAGACACCCTCCAGTGGCCAATGTTATGCCACCTCCGAAGCAAGAGGAAGGCCAAGACCGAGGGAAAAGAGTAGTCCTCCCCATCTCCGGAGGAGGTACCTTCGGAAGCATGTCGAAGAGACAGCGAAGAGACTACGTCCGGGAAGTAGGTCATATTGGGACTTCGTTGTCTGCAGCTGCAATGCCAGAGTGGTCTCATGTAGCGATATCCTTTTCTACGGAGGATGCAGCTGGTATTAAGTTCCCGCATGCATATCCACTTGTTATCACTGCTGATATTGCGGGCACTGAAGTTCGAAGGGTGCTGATTGACGGAGGTAGTTCGGCAGATATCATTTTTGTTCAAGCCTTCGATCAATTGTGCATTTCCAGGAAGCATCTCCTTCCAGCGGCTCGTCCTTTGCAAGGCTTCGCAGGACCTCCGCTTGATGCACTTGGCCAAATAGGCCTGGAAGTTACCTTCGGAGAAGGTTTATTGGCCCGGACTGAGGAAGTAATCTTCAATGTTGTAGATGCCCCGTATGCTTACAACGTCATCTTCGGAAGAGGCATGCTAAACCAGTTCGGAGCTGTGGCGCATCACAATTATTTGTGCATGAAGATGCCCACACAAGAAGGAGTCCTTACCGTCTTCGGAGATCAAGCTATTGCTCGGAGAGCGGAATATGGTCATGGTCCCCCTCTTGATCCAAGACAAGTAAACAGTGTACAAGATAATGAAGAAATTTTTTCAGCCTCCTCCGAAGCTTCGAAGAAGTCCTTTCCGAGACCAAGTCCTGAGGGAGAAATTGCAACGAAGGTCATTGTTAAAGATGGTAAAGAGTATACATTTCAATTTGGTAAAGATTTACCCCCAGAAGTTGCAACCTCCTTGGAAAAGGTGGTAGAAGAAAATTTGGATGTCTTCGCTTGGTCTGACGAAGATATCACTGGAGTCGATCGGGATATCATTGAACATAGTTTACTTGTAAACCCGAAGGCCCGGCCTATTCGGCAAGGACTCCGGAAAATGTCTGCAGAAAGAGCTGTTCTAGCGAAGGACGAAGTTGAGAAATTGTTGAAGGCTGGGATTATCAGAGAAGTGGCTCACACAGAATGGTTAGCCAACCCAGTCTTCGTCAGAAAGAAGTCTTCTGGGAAGTGGCGCATGTGCATTGATTTCACATTCTTGAATAAAGCATGCCCACGTGACCCCTACCCCATGCCCCGAATTGATCAATTGGTTGACTCCACCGCAGGTTCGGAGTTATTAAGCTTCCTTGACGCGTATTCTGGTTATCATCAAATATGGTTGAAGCGCGAAGATGAAATCAAGACAAGCTTCGTAACTCCTTCGGGAGTCTTCTGTTATGTAAGAATGCCCTTCGGCTTAAGAAATGCCGGGGCTACTTTTTCGAGGTTAGTTGCTAAGGCTCTAGGTCATCAATTAGGTCGTAATGTGGAGGCCTATATGGATGATATTGTAATAAAGAGTGCTTTAAAGCACCAGCATAGCCTAGACATAGCAGAAACATTCAATAGCCTTCGGGCATGTGGGATCCGTCTTAACCCCGAAAAATGTATCTTCGGAGCTAAGGCTGGAAAGTTGTTAGGGTATTTAGTTTCAAGCAGGGGAATTGAAGCTAGCCCTACTCAAATAACTGCGCTGCAGAAGATGGCTCCTCCGGAAAATTTAAAGCAAGTAAGGAGATATGCTTTAAAGTAAGGATTCCACTGGAAGGATTGGGAAGTGGGCAGTTGAGTTAGCACCATTCGGCATATCTTTCTTGGCAAGGACAACAATCAAATCGCAAGTCCTAGCAGATTTTGTAGCAGAATGGACTCCACCTGCAAATTTGGTTCCGGAGAAGTCAAGTGACGGAATTTGGATTGTTTACTCCGATGGGGCTTTCCAAGCATCCGGAGCAGGCATTGGAGCAGTGTTGATTTCACCTTCAGGGCAAAGAGCAATGTACTCCGCAAGACTCAACTTTAAGTCTACCAATAATATAGCGGAGTATTAAGGGATTTTATTGGGACTCCGAAAAGCACGTGCTCTAGGGGCTACAAGAATTATTATAAAGACAGATTCTCAGATAGTAGCAGGGCACGTAGATAAAAGTTTCCAAGTTCGGCATCCACAGCTTGCAAAGTACTTAGAAGAAATCCGTAAAATCGAAGCACACTTCAAGGGTATTTCCATTCGGAGTATACCAAGAGCAGAAAATGTGCAAGCGGACATCTTAGCAAAAGCTGCAACCGGAGCTGTAGATGTGCCCGAAGAAGCTTTCTATGAGGAGCTCAATATACCTTCGGTGCCACAAATTCCCTTTGCAGAGATTCTTTGCATTCCTAGTGCAGATTGGAAAAATTCAATCATGGAACTTTTACAGGGAGGAACAAATTTGCCCAAAGAGCCACAGCTGTCAAGATTAAAGCTTAGAGTCAGAAATTATCAAATAATCAACGGTATTTTATACAAGGCCAGAGTATGTTCCCCTCTACTCCGATGTATATCTCAAGCCGAAGGCCAAGAAATTCTTCGTGAAATTCATGAAGGCCTTTGTGGTAGCCATTTAGCCCCTAGAGCTTTGGCAGGAAAAACACTTCGCTAGAGGCTTTATTGGCCTACAATAACAGCTGATGCGGAGAGCTTAGTCCGCACTTGTCAAGGATGCCAGTGGATGGGTCGACGGAGTCATCGCCCACCAACAGCTCTTCAAGTCATTGCTCCGGTATGGCCTATGGCCAGATGGGGTATGGATTTAATTGGTCCCTTTCCAGTAGCCAAGGGAAATCTTAAGTTCGCAGTGGTAGCTATTGAATATTTTTCTAAGTGGGTGGAAGCAGAACCCTTGACAGCTATCACTTCGAACAATGTACAGAAATTCTTTTGGAAGAACATCATCTGCCGGTTCGGAGTGCCTAGACAACTCACAGTTGATAATGGAACACAGTGCAACGTAGAACCCTTCAGGAAGTTTTGCGAAGATCTAGGCATTCAGTTATGTTTTGCTGCAGTGAGGCATCCTCAGTCTAATGGAGCCGTAGAGCGAGCCAATGGAAATATTTTGTCAGGGCTAAATCGAAGGATAGTAGGATTAGCAAAGGGACTGTGGACCGAAGAGCTTCCGAAGATTTTGTGGTCCATTCGGACTACGCAAACAAGGTCCACAGGTTTTACTCCATTCAGACTACTATTCGGAGATGAAGCTATGACTCCAACGGAGCTCAAAGGAGGATCATTTCGCAGCACCGAACCGGAGATTGAAGAAGAAAGAGAAGCTTCGTTAGATTTATCCGAAGAAACAAGACTTCGAGCTATGGCGAATTTATCAAAGTATCATCAGCAAACGAAGGCTTGGTTTGACCCGAAGGTTAAGCTCAATGAACTAAGACCGGGTCATCTTGTTCTGCAAAGCGTTATAGCGCCAGGGAAGTTAGGAAATAAATGGGAAGGTCCATACCTAATTGTTCATTCAGGACGCCCTGGCTCTTTTAAGTTAGCTAATTTAGAAGGTGAAGAGTTAGCACATACTTGGCATGCGGAGCACCTAAAGCGATACTTCGCATAAGTGCTCCTTGTAATTCGCTTGTAATCATCTTCTAAATTAATAAAGCATACGATCCTGTTAATGCCTTCCCCTCATAGACTTCCAGCTTCCGAGTGGACGCACTGGAACCGCGGGGTCGACCGAGAGGGAAGTGTCATGAAGCTGGGTTGTATTTTCGGACTTCGAACCATTGGTTCGAAGCTTCCGACGTGGGGGCTGACATAATCCGGATTCCAAGCCACCGGCTTGTAGGCATCCGTAAAAGAGCCCAAAACCACATCATACGGAGTCCAAGCCATTGGCTGGTAGACTTCCGTAAAAAGAGCCGAAGGTGGCCAAAACCTGCGGAGTCCAAGCCATTGGCTGGTAGACTTCCGTAAAAAGAGCCGAAGGTGGCCAAAACCTGCGGAGTCCAAGCCATTGGCTGGTAGAATTCCGTAAAAAGAGCCTAAGGTGGCCAAAACCTGCGAAGTCCAAGCCATTGGCTGGTAGACTTCCGCAAAAAGAGCCGAAGGTGGCCAAAATATACGGAGTCCAAGCCATTGGCTGGTAGACATCCGTAAAAAGAGTCCAAAGAGACCATTGCAAACTCCGAACCATTGGTTCGACAGAGATCGCAAAAATAAGCCGAAGGTGGCTAAAGCAAAACAGAATTTGAGCCATGAGCTTCGAATGTCTGTTAACACAGTCCAAAGTGACAAATTATTTAAGATACTAAGGTATCTTGAAAGTTATCTCAAGTGATTTCTTTCAAGAAAACAAAGGCACTAAGTTGCCATTTTTCCGACTAAAAATAGTCGAAGACATTGTATAAGATTTTAAAAGATCTTTAAATTAAAGAGGGGCTCCGAACCACCAAAAAAATTGTACTCCGAAGTTTTTTCTTTGCGCATAACCATCTTTGAATACATTTCGAAGTTGCTTATACCCAAAGAGGGGCTAGTAAATATGGAGACAATTTTAAATTGGTATTCATTATTCAAACAAATGTGTTTACAGATTACATTATGAAAAATCAGTATCTATACCAAGAAGGAATCAAAGACCTCTTCGGTCCCTAGAGCTAGGGGTGGAATGACTAGTTCCAGCGCCGGGAGTTCTAATAACTTTGCGTTTAACTCTCTTGCCCCCCTTCGAAGCTCTAAAATCCTTCTGTTCTTGTTGAAGCTTGGCCCAAGTTCGAAGACGTTCAGGGCTTCTTTCCCAGCTTCCAAGTTCTACAGGCTTTTTATTTCGAGCTTCATCTTCGTCTTCAGACCAAATAACGTCTTCAGAAGACGAAGTGTTTACGTTAACCTCTTTTTCTTCCTCTTTAATATAAGACGGTACATCTTTGATTACTTCGGGCGCAATTACGCCGGAGTCATCTCGAGGAATTAGAAATCGAGGACGTTTATAAGCTTTAAGAAGATCGAAGGTAGCCCATAATGAGCGAAATTCGTCGTTAAGGTCTAACACTTCGATGTCTTCCGTAAGAGGCAAAGCCTAAAAATATGACAAACAAGATTTTCATTGATAAATGTTTATAAGCATAAAGCTTTACATGGCCAAAAATCCTAAGGTACTTCTAAACCTGCGGGTTCGGAGGAGGTTGACTGCTCGAAGCTTGTGTCCGAATGTGCTTCTGGTGTTGGCCTTCGTCGATCCAAGCCTTGATCGCGGAACGACCTTCGACTCTCCATGAGGTTTGGAAGGCTCGCCAAGCAGCAGCCACACCTTCGGAAGGTTTTAGAAGTCGCTCGTCGTTGAAGGTGATTGGGCCTCCTCCTTCGTCCGAAGTTATCGATCGGCCCAGATCTTCGTAGTAGTGAAGTAGACCAACAGCAGACACTTGTCCGGAGAGTTCTCCGTATCTAATGCCCGTTGTCTTCATCTGCTTCGCCACTCCTTGGATCCTTTTCAACCGGCGTATAAGAGTGATGTTATCGTCAGAAGGAAGTATCCCAGTAGTACCGAAGTACTCCAGGACATCTAACAATTGACTCATAACTTCCGCAGCCACCTTCTCAGATTTCAACTTGTCTTCGTTCAGCGCATCCTTCGTCGAAGTGACTTCGCCCAAAACCCCAGAAAGCCTAGCATTCTCAGTGGTCAAAATGTTCTTCTGGTTTAACAGTTGGCTAGCTTCCTCTTGGAGTCGGACGAGCTCGGACCCCGCAGTAGCGTGCTCCGCCCGCAGCTTTTCAACTTCTGCTCGAAGCACAATCCTTTCTGCTTCGAGCTCTTTCTTCGCAGCCTCCAAACTTTGCCTGGCCCTTCGCTCTGTTGATATTATATTATCCATTTGAGCCACTCGACTTTCGGAGATGTTAAAATTTCTTTGAAGGACACTATTTCCTTCCCGAAGACGAGCGATCTCTTCGTCATAGCTTATATTCGCAGCTCGGGCCAAGACAGTTTGCTGCAAAAATAAAAAACTAAGGTAAATATTTATTCGCAGATGAATTCTATGATATTTCGCAGATGCTCCGTACCTGATAGGCTGCGCTTTCTATGGCGGCATTAAGCTCCGTCCTATCCACCTTGCTCAAAATGGCTACTAAGTTAGTCTCCCCAATGTCACGGCTAGCTCAGTCCAAAGGTTCGAGCAAAGTCCGAAGACCAGTTGTTTGCCCTAAGAAAGGAGCCAGCAAGGGGAGCATGCTTATTGCTTGTTGGTCGTCTTCGTTCAGCGAAGGACCGGAGCTTTGGCCTGTGGTCTTCGGAGCCACTGGAGACTGGCCCTCCCCGGAAGATTGGCTCTCGTCTGTTGAATTAGACGGAGTTGATGCGGAGCTCACAGCAGGGAGGGGCTCTATATGTCTTTTGCCTCTTCCAGGTCCCATTTGAGTAACTCTCTGGGCTGGCTCCGAAGTTGTCGAAGGTCCAGGAATTATTTCTTCCTGTCGAACTTCTTCCATAGGAGTGGACTCTGTAAAAAATAATGAAAAGTATTATACATTGTATAAATACTCAAAATAAACATGAAAAAGTTATTCGAAGTTTACCTTCGACATTTTGTAGAGGAGTCGTCGTCGGACTGTTCGGTGGATCGAAGGCTAGTTCTTCATCCGAATCAGCCGTTAAGTCTTGGACTGCGGGAGCATCGTCCTGAGCAGTCCTCGTTGCTTCTTCGGGGATCGAAGCTATAGTAACTTCAACCCCACTCTCATTCGCAGGAACTTCGTCCTGAGATGCCTCTACCTGAACTACCGAAGTCCTTGGTTGATCAACATTATCTTGGGACTCCGGCACGTTCGCAGGTACTTCGGCTTGTGCAGTCTTTTGAGTTTCATTCTCTTCCATTAGACGCACAAGCAGTCTCCCTTCATCCTCTTGGGAGTCGGAAACTGAAGCTCTTGAGCTCGAAGGTGCAGGATTCGAAGGTGCAAGATTTTTTGGCTTCCGAGCCACCTTCTTCACCGGAGTCTTTGCGAAGCTCGAAGTCCCAGCTTCGGCTTTCCTCTTCTTGGGTCCTTTCTCCGAAGGCACCCAGTCCATCAGAGGAGGCGGAGTGATTTCCAACATTCCCCATACTCTGTTAAACCTCTCCCAACTCCCGACCAATTTAATTCTCCATTCTTTTTCAGTCGGAGTTGGGGCGCCCAAAATCTTCTCCGAAGCCCTTATAATTTGCTCCGAAGTAATAGGGGCTGAAGAAGCTAAAAAGATAAATAAATCAAATTAGTCTTTCTTCGAAGTGAATATGCATAATACATGTTGTTTTCGAAGTTACCTGCAGGGCTCGAAGTCACTGTAATTTTTTGGAGACCGCCTTCCGAATCCTCTTCGAAGACGATAGGCCAGTTGGCCATCAGTGGAGAAATTTGTAACCCGAGGAACTCTTCGGCTAAGTCTCGCATACTCAACCTCCGGCTGATTCGTTGAAGTAGGTTGAGGCAGGCTTCGAGCTGACCTTGGCCGGGATGCACTAAGGCTTCTTTCCGGAATTGAATTTCTTTCAGAGGTCCGGCCAGAGGATTGCTCGCCCCAACTTCGGCATAGAACCACCTCATAACCCAGTCAGTGTACCATCTTGAATTGATGGCCTTAGCAGGGAATTGCAGGGCATATTCGTCCCGGAGCCTAAAATTAATGCTTCCGAAGGCAACCACTACCTTTTCACCTCCGGGACCTACGAAGGTTTTAGGCTGGCATGAAGCCCTATGCAGTGCAGCGAAGATCTCTGCCCTCCCCTCACAGCCTTCGGCTCTCAATGCCCATTCGAAGATAGCCAGTCTGGCTACTGCATTCGGAGATAATTGAGGGAGGGTGACATGGAATAGATCGAGTACCTCCGCAAGGAAGTCTACTGCAGGAAGGCCCAATCCGGCTTCAAAGAAGGCTTCGAATACAACCACTTCTCCGGGCCTTGGTGACGGAATGAGTTCTTTCCCGGGCTTCCGAATCATCACTCTAGTACTGATTTTTCCTTCTACCGCAATTGCCAGCGATTCCCTCTTGCAGGTAGAAGATCCCACTTGGAAAGACTGGTCCAGATACTTCGTTGATGGCGGGCAGAGACTTTGGTCATCGACGTTTTGGGGATTTCTCCCTCCTGCCGCCATGGATGTCACTGCAGATGCCGGAGGTGCCGCCGCCAACGCTGCAGCCGCTGCTGCTGCAGCCGCCTGCTGCTGGGCCAAGGCCGACGGAGCTCCAGATCCTTGGTCTTCACCATTGCAGTCGCTGGATTGCTTTGAAGAAATGGAGGCTAGGGCTCAAAGAACTCAAGGGGCTCAAAAGATGTTTGATTGCGAGAGAGCAGTGAAAAGGTAACCGGGTAAGTTCTAGGCCATCTATTTATAGCCTAAACTTTACATTCTTACCGTTAGCCCATGCCGTTTCGCATTCCTGCCCGTTACTTTTCTCCGAAATTAACGCTTTCTACAGTTTCCGTTAGGAACAGAAACCTAACGGCTATTTCCTCTAAGTCTAAAAGACTTTCGAACTTCCTGAGTCGGTTCTAAGATAGTTCGAAAGTAATTATCTTAAGACTGATTCGGAGTTTATATCTTCATACATTTCGGAGATGAATTGAAATTTAATAACCCCTATGTCTGGTTATTTTTTCCTTCCGTATACTGCTCTCCTAACATTACAGGTTAAACAGAGAAGAGTATTCGAGGGGCTACTGTTGGGGGAAAATATCTCATCTTCGGGGTTATTGCCGCAACAGCATGAAAGCAGATAGTGGATTCGAAGGTTTCCAGACGTCCATCTTCGAAGATATCCTGAGTCAAGTTCGAAGTACGAAGATAGGCATTGGTTCGGAGTACATCTTCGAACTAAGGCAATTCAAGATCTTTATTGCCAGCTAAGATGGAAGATTTATCTTTTATATCATTAGATTAGTCTTTTACCATTTTAGCCCTATCAAGGGTATCGAATAGTTTCCACTATGTCGGTTGTAATAGAGTGGTAAATAGGTCTTTTCCTTAATATTTGGGCCTATAAATACCGCCCATTTCACCCTGTAATAGGGATCGAATACAAGTTATTCAATACACACATTCGAACTATTCTAAGTTGTTATCCTTTCGGAGGCTTAGAACAGTTCTCTTCGCAAACACTTCGTTTGTTAGTTTCTAATCCACAGAAACATGTTAGCGTAATCTTTTACGCCAACAGTCATTATGCTTACGGCCAAGCTAGCACCACATACCATGCGCCTCCCCCACCTGCGCCGACGCCGTCCTTGCCCACACTGCCCGCACCACATGCACATGCACATGCACCTAGGCTTGAGCACGTCTTACAATTAGTGCATGGGGAGGAAGCCCATGGCCGACACACCGATATCCCGCCACGTGTCATGCCCCCGTATGAAAGACGTTTGCAGGTAACAGGCCAGGATGACCTTGAGGAGAGAATCCACGCACTATTTAGGGAATGTGCAGGCTTCGTGCCTAGGGGTCGGGCTAGGGTTTACCGGAAGCCATATCTCGACCATGTTGATACAATACCATACCCTCGTGGCTATAGAGTGGATAGGCTAGTGGGTCAGATGCTCTAAAACTCAGACTATTTTATTTCTCACTATCCGGCACCGCTTTCGCTTGGTTTCCGGCGCTCCCGCCGAACTCCGTTCAAACGTGGGATAAATTTGAATAAAAATTCCATGACTACTTTTACATAGGTGAGATAGAACTTAGGCTTTCGCACCAAACATCGGTTAGGCAGAAATCTAACGAGAGCGTCTCTAAGTATATCAAATGTTTTAGGGATACTAAAAACCGATGTTTGAGCCTTAATATTTCCGAAAGGGAGTTGGCGGATCTAGCTTTTAGTGGGTTGCGTTCCGAGATTAAAGATAAACTAGACAACCAAAACTTTTTAGGGGTTTGCCAAGTCTTGCAGCAGGCTCTAGTGCAGGAAGGCCGAGCTAAAGATAAAAAGTTCATTAAGACGTTTAACAAACCTAGGGCTGAAATCCACGTCATGGAACGATCCGATGAGGAGGAATCAGAAGAAGAGGATTCGACCGACATGTACGCAGCCGAATGGGTTTGGAACACCAAGAGTAAACCTATCACGTGCTCCAAGTTACGGCCATCTCCCACCAAGAGTCTGCCTAGTGAGGTCAAGTACTCGTTCGATATAACTATGTGTGATAAGATATTTGATTTTCTCTTGAAGAACTAGCTTCTCAGATTGCCCAAAGATCAAGTCGTTCCATCTGCCGACGAGTTGAAGAAACATCCATATTGTAAGTGGCATGATTCACATTCACATAATACTAATGACTGTAATGTTTTTCAACGGTAGGTTCAATCGGCCATAGTGGAAGGACGATTGAAAATAGATGACAACCCAAAGATGAAGCTAGACAAAGATCCCTTCCCCATCAACACCATCAACCTCGACGAGAAGAAGGTGTTGATTCAGTCAGAACAAGCCGGGTCGACTAAAGGGAAAGCAGTAATTGTTGGAGAACCGTGCACATGCACACTCATACCTAAAAACCCTGAAGTGGGAGTGTGGAAGCAAAATGTTAGCAGTCCTTCGGCTAGGCCTCGCAAAAAGCTGAAGGTGACCTATCAGAAGTTGTTAAACAAACACCAAAGAGAAGCCAAGGAGACAGGCCCCTGAGCCAAAAAACTAAGCCAGCCGAAGGGCCCAAGGCATTCGGAGGGTGGCTTTGGATCACAGTGGTCGAGCTCTCCGCATGGTGGCTTCGGACCACAGTGGTCGGGCCCTCCGCGCAATAACTTCGAGCCACAGTGTCCTAACACTCCCTATGGTGGCTTCGGACAGCAATGGCCGAACCCCCAGTACAGTGGCTTCGGGCCCCAGTGGCCAAGCCTCCCGCGAAGCAAGTTTGGCCCTCAATGGCCGAATCCTGCACCACTCTGGACGAGCTCTCCGATAGGAGGCTTCGGACCACACTGGCTGAGCGTACCTCCAGCCTAGCAGGACCCCTCACTAATATGGTCCGAGACACCGTCGACTCTGCCGAACCCCCCTCCGGGTAATGGGTTCGGCCGACAGTGGGCGAAGCCACTGGAGCCGCCAATGCCTCCGCCGTACAACTAGGCAGGGACTCCATGGGATCCATATGTATCACAGCCGGAGTACCCTCCGCAACTTAATACTATGCCTTGTTTTCCTTCGGAGTGTTATGAATGGCAGGGACAAGCAGATGCAGCGTAGGAACGCATCATCCACAGGCTATCCGTGGTACCTCCGAATTGACTTGTGTAGAACGAAGTCAAAGAATATTGGTGCGAAGAGGCAAAAGGCTGGGAGTCCGAAGCTATCACAGTCAGAGTAGGGTCTCAGGAAGTCCCAATCCTGAAGGTCCCTTCGCTGAAGTCTGATGGAGGTAAGCCCCCTACTCCGGACGAATCCCGCGTCGGAGCCTAGTCCGATCGGCCGAACGAGGCCGGTCCGACTGCCGAGGACCACAGCGAGGGCTCCTCCGAATACAGAGTGCACGAGGCCAAGATGGACAATACCACGTCGGCCAGAGTTAACAGGAACTAGGCAGTGGCACCTAGCACCAAGCCACAGCCATCTTGGGCACCCCTAGGTATGTCCAAATCACAAAAGAAGGCCGAGGATGAGTGAGACACTATTTTTGAAGAAATCCACCCTCGACCAACTACAAGACAGATATGGAAAGCTAAGCTGATTGAGATGACCAATCTAGCTCTTGGTCCGAGCGACGACGAAGATGACATGCTCGACGACGACTACTCACCCGTCTCCGAGGAGCCCAAACCCTAGGCAATGGACATCAATGTTGTCATGCTGCCCGCCGAGTTTGCCCTACCATAGGACGAGGCCGAGGTCGCTCAGTTGAACCTCGACCCATGCAACGCTATTTTTGAGAAGCCCGAGGACTCGACTCACCATCTGAAGCCTCTCTACGTCAGAGGTCACATTGACCGAAAGTCGATTTCCCGGATGCTTGTTGACGGTGGCGTCACTGTTAATCTAATGCCTTACTCGCTATTGAAGAATCTTGGCAGGGATGAGGATGATCTGAAGAAAACCAACTTGATGCTCAACGGCTTCAACGGTGAGAGTTCCGAGGCCAAGGGTGTGCTCTCCATGGAGTTAACAGTAGGCAACAAGACATTGCCAACATCATTCTTCGTCATCAATGTACAAGGTAACTACAGCGTGCTTCTTGGGCGTGACTGGATTCACGTAAATTGCTGCATTCCTTCTACTCTGCACCAGTGCTTAATTCAGTGGGATGGTGATGAAGTATAAGTCATACCCGCAGACACTTCGGCCCAAGTGGCATTAGCCGATGTGTTAGTTGACGCCATTCACAACAAGGTTGAGTGCCTGTAAGGTATAGATCTTTCGGATTACGACTTTGTTAGCATGTCCGGAGGATGTTTTGTACTAGTGTCTGTGAAGCCAGCTGGTGTAGCACGACTGTTTTTATATTAGTAATCATGTCTAGCAAGAGTAATCTAGATTGGCTAAAGTCTCGTATAGAGCAGTATCGGTCTACTAAAGACGGTATCGCAGAAGCCATCGAGGACTTTAGCGAGGTAGAGAAATTAGGACAAGGCTTTGCATCAGCCGATCGCTTAGAAGAAGTTGCCATAGGTGATGGTAGCTTCCCGAGGCCGACTTTTGTGAACCAACATTTACTGCCTGATGAAAAGGCCGAAGTAATAAAGTTGCTTCGGTCGTATATCGATTGTTTCGCATGGGAGAATAGCGACATGCCGGGACTAAGCCGCAAGCTCATGGAGCATCGACTACCTATCAGGTCCGGATTTAGGCCTTATAAACATCCTCCTCGTCGCTTTAATTCGGCCATCTATGACCGAGTTAAAGAATAACTAGAGCGACTGCTCAAAGCTGAATTTATTACGCCATGTAGGTACGCAGAATGGGTCGCTAACATTGTGCCTGTAGAGAAGAAAGGGAGCAGCAAGATACGAGTATGTATTGATTTCAGGGATCTAAACAAGGCCACTCCGAAGGACGAGTATACAATGCTGATAGCTGACATGCTAATCAACTATGCTTCAGGACACAAGGTACTAAGTTTTCTTGATGGCAATGCTGGTTATAATCAAATCTTTATGGCCGAAGAGGACGTCTACAAGACAGCCTTCCGATGCCCTGGTTTTGTCGGTTTATTCGAGTGGGTCGTCATGACTTTTGGTTTGAAGAATGCTGGCGCTACATATCAGCGTGCTATGAACTTGATCTTTCATGACTTGCTAGGAGTTATGTTAGAGGTTTACATTGATGATGTTGTAGTCAAATCGGACGCTATGGGGAACCATTTAGCCAATTTGAAAGTTTCTTTTGATAGGATGTGACAGTACGGCTTAAAAATGAACCCACTCAAGTGTGCTTTTGGCATGTCGGCGGGCAAGTTCTTAGGTTCCATGATTCATGAAAGAGGCATAGATATTGATCCTAAGATGCTTGAGAAAATGAGAAACGTTGCGGCGCCGACCTACAAGAAAGATGTGCAGAAGTTACTAGGCAAGATGAATTATTTGCGTCGCTTCATATCTAACTTGTCAAGCAAGATTAATACCTTTGTCCCCATACTCCGGCTAAAGAATGAAGCCGAGTTCACTTGGGGGGCAAGTCAGCAACGCGCCTTTAAAAGGATCAAGGAGTGTTTGTCATCACCACCCGTGGTGAGAGCACCCAAAGCCGGGATTTTGTTTCGGTTGTACATCGCTACCGAAGATAGCGTGATCGGGGCCGTGCTAACCCATGAGGTGGAGGTAAAGGAGTGCATCATCACGTTTCTGAGCCGCCGCCTACTGGACGCTGAAACCAAGTACGCGTTTGTGGAACGTTTATGTTTATCACTTTACTACGCATGTACCAAATTGCGCCATTATCTTCTCCCCACTACATGTGTTGTCGTTTGCCAAACCAATATTATAAAACACATGTTGCAGAAGCCGATTCTAAGTGGAAGAATCGGGAAGTGGGCATACGCTTTGATTGAGTATGATTTGGCCAATGAACCCCTAAGGCTTTGTTTGGGAGGCCCAATCCCGGTGGGGATTTTGGCCCAAACCCGGGGTAAATTTTGGCCCAGGTTTTTTTATCCCTGTCAGCCCGCAATGGCCATTTGGATGATGAGTGGGCTGAAATTTCCATGGGCCACATTAACCCTAACCCTGTCTATCCTCGGGGAGAGAAAAAACGCGTCCTCTTTCGTGGCTGCTTCTCCCCGTTTGTGGCGGCTAGTTCCATCTCCCACTCGTAGGCACAGCCGGTGGTTGCCTCACGAAGGCGCGGTCGGTGGTCTCCTCCCACGCGCAGGCGTGACCGGGGGCTCTTGCTCGCACAGCCGCGAGCCGCTTGTGCCGGCGCGGCCGTTGGTCGTCTCCCACGCACAGGTGCGCCCGGTGGTCTTCTCACGCAGGCGCGGTCGGGAGCCCCTCACGCAGGCGTGGCAGTCTCTCGCTCGCACAACCAGGAGCTGCTAGCCGTCTGTGCTACAGTACACCGACAAGGCAAGGTGAGCGCCCCCTCCCCTCCCCTCTGCGCTACAATACCCCTCTGTCTCGATGTTTGAGCTGATCAGAACGGCAGTGATTGGCGGCTGTAGTCTCCACAGCCTTGTGGTTGTGGGTCATGAGGGTTTGAGGAGTGTTCAAGCCTTCAATATTCTTTGCTTAACCTATTAAGTTTTCTTCTTACTAATCAAGCTCAACTAGACAACCTCTTTGTATGAAAAAAGAGACACAAAAGAAGTTCTCATCCACGTTGCTGATTAATCATTTCCCCCCGTTTAGCCCAATGTTGTAATAGGCTTTTGCAAGTACTCATCGCCTAGAACTAACTTATTCGTAATATAAGCTATCTCAAGGAAGACATCTCATTGAATATTATTCTATGATCAAGTTGCCTTTAGAACTAAAGCTTTCAATTATTTGCTTCATCAAATTTGTATTGTGCTGATGTGTGGTATCAACTGGGATATTCACTGACTGACAACTTTCAAAACGATCTGTGTTTTCAAAATGATGCATATGATTATCTATAGTTTCTAATTTCAAAACGATGCATATGATTATCTGTGTTTTCATGGTTATGACAACTTTCAACATTGAAGATATGTGTACCATTCTATTCAAATGGTATTCTTTGAAGATGCTAATTGCAGTTAGCTGTATAGTGAACAAACTTATCTTTTAAGATCTGTGTGTTTCATATTCTCTTTGACATGAATACATTATTACCGATTCAAAGTTTATGTGGTTAGTTTTGAGCTCAATTCATCGCAAAATCAAACTATATTGTGCTCAATTGCATTATTACTGGTGTTAGAATATGTTTTAGGTTGTGACATGAACTTATGTCATGTTGATTACTTGTTTAAAAATTTGTAAACAAGTAAATAAGTTTGATCAGACACTTTTTAGTCATGTTCATTTACTCATGTACACTGTTTTTGTATGCAACTTTTCTCTATGGTATCTATGGTATTTTAGAATGTTCTCTAAATCGGATCTTCGGCGTTGTCCAATGCTTTTTTATCTTGGGCGTTGTTTAATGAATGTTCTCTACATCAGATCTTTATGTGTTTTAGTTATTATCGAATATTTGTCTTTTCTGTAAATATTAGATAATGGGTTCTAGAAATGATATTATGGAATATAGGAAGAAGAAAATTAAAAAATTCATGCAAATTGAAGCAGAAGACGGTGAATTCTTTTTCATAATTATTCCTAGCATACTTGAATGGATCAATGATGAAAAAAGGCTAGTCCATACTTCAACATACACCGGTGCTAAAAAGATGAAGGAAATTCTTGAAGGGCATGAGAGTTGGTGTAGGAGTGAGTTTCGTATGGAGCCGGAGATATTTAAGACAATATCAAATTATCTTAGACGAGAGGGTCTCTTGCATGACACACGTGGAGTTACTATTGAGGAGCAATTGGGAATGTTTATGTTTATGATCTCGCATAATGCTAGCAATGGAAGATTACAAAAAAGCTTTTCAGCATAGTGGTGAAACAATCCATAGGCCCATAAAGGTTGTTTTTGATATAATACCTACTCTCACACACAAATTCGTGAAGCTTCCAAGTTCCAACCAAACTCACTCGAAGATTGTATCTGACTCTCGCTTTTAGCCATTTTTTAAGGTGAGCCATACATACTAGATGAATCGATTTTCTAAACATTTTCTTTGTCTTAGATTTCTTTTGTTTACGTGCGGAATTGCATTGGTGCAATTGATGGAACACATATTCCCATCACAATTGCTGAAGAGAGAGCTCCCCCATATAGAAATAGGAAAGGCACACTATCCCAGAATGTCATGGTAGTTTGTGACTTCAATTTGAACTTCACATACATCTCTTGTGGATGGGAAGGGTCGGCATCAGATGCCGGGGTTCTTAGATCAGCTATTTCCTAGGGTTTTCATGTGCCAGAGGGCAAATTTTATCTTGTGGATGGAGGATATGCTAATACACCATCATTCCTTGCACCATATCGTGGAGTTCGATACCACATAGGGGAGTTCAGGACACGACGTCCATCTAGAAGAATCCAATATGCAGATCATAGGGAGCTATTAAACCATCGCCATGATATTCTAAGGAACCATATTGAGAGGGCCATTGGAGTTCTGAAGAAACAGTTTCAAATTCTCAAAGTAGGCACACATCATCCCATAGAATCTCAAATCAAAATTCCAGCAGCAGCAGCCTTATTCCACAACATAATTAGAACCCTAAATGGAGACGAGAGTTGGTTGGATCACCAACCTAGTTATATCAAACCAACTAATTACATTGACCTGCTAGAGGGAGGTGATAACCATCAAAATGATGACAACTTACAATGCAATGATGGAAATGTATTGCGAGATCAAATTGCAATGCAAATGTGGGAACAATACACTCAAAATCGAGCATGACAAGTTGTATCAATAAACTACAAATAGTATTAGTAGTATTTAGGTACACACTAGATCTTTCATGCATGTTTTTCAGATCCCATAGATTATGTATTCATGACCATTTGTATGTTTTTCATAGTGTAGCAATGAGTAAAGGAGAAGTTACACATGCCTCATGGATTTTTAACTATGAGAAAGGACTTGTTGATATACTTCATGATCATATGCATGAGAGGTTCAGGGGCCAAAATGGTTGGACAACCGAGGGATGGAAAAATATTGTTAGGTCGTTCAATGAAAAATTTCCATTAGCAGGATTTACAAAAATGCAGATTCAAGAGAAGTAGAAAGAGCTCAAAGGAAACTATAGGGCAATTCGTGATGCAAGGAAGAAAAGTGGTACGGGATGGCATGATTCTTTATGTATGATCATTGTTGAACCAGAAATATGGGATAAACTTTGTAAGGTAATACTATTTACTCTATCACTTCTAGTAGTAAACTTATTATCTTTGAACTAATTCTTTTGAATTGAACAGGACATTCCAAAAGTGAAAAAATTTTGCTCAAAACCCTTTCCTCTATTTGACAGTATGGAAAAAATGTATGAAGGTAATTTCTTGCCTCTACATTCATTCATTAGTGATGGTCTTTCCATACTTGTTGATATACTTAATTAATGATGTTATACAACTCTAGGAAAACATTCTGATTTTTGTGTTGAATGCTTAAATAGGTAGCATTGCTATAGGTGAGTTAAATTTCACATCAATAGAGACAATTGATCCTCCACCGCCATCACAAAATGAATGTGTCAATTTAGATAATCCTCCTAAAGTTAGTGAGAACTCATTCTTAACAAATCCTGATGGTCAAAGGGAATCAAACAATACTATAAACCTTGATGAAGAAGAACATAGAACTTCATCGTGCTCTGGACATAAAGGAGCTAGTTATGGAAAAAAGAGGAAGCAAAATCAGATTGTTGGAGTTCTACAAGAGTATGTAGATTTTAGAAAGAAGCAAACTAGTGATTTTAATGATGAATTGGATGGAAAAACAAAACTAAAAGATGATTGTTCTATTAAGAATTGTCTTGCTATTCTTGAGTCAATTGAAGAACTATTAGATGAGGAAAAAGCACTTGCGACCAATATATTTAAATGTGAGCTGAATCGTGAAATCTTCATCAACTTCAAGAATCCAAATATCCGTCTACTATGGATTAAGGGTGAAATTGCTTCCAAGGTATGAATCTTTTGATGGTACAGTAATTTCAGAGTTACTCTTCCTCTCAATGCTTAACAGTATCCAGATTTCCCCCTTTTGAGTTTGTTCCTCTGAGTTGGCTGTATATATTTTTGAACATACCTTCTAATTCTCATGTCCACTGAAATACCACTTGAAAATACACTCGGTTGCCATTTCTGCCGCTACTATTGTCAGTTTGTTCAATCAGTGTATCCACATGCTAACCCAGACAGTGGTGTAGGACTGAAAGTAGCGACCAGAGGAGGGGTGAATGGGCGCCTCAAAATTCTTGCGAATCAATGACCTTCTCCCAACACCCAACGCACCTCAAAAATATCCAGCAAAACTAAAACAAATCACAGGTGCTAAAATAATCTAGCCTAAAAACAACCAGTGTCCTAATTGAAAAGACACCACCACAGTGTTTAAAGGTAGATCAATAGAACATTCAATTCATAGGCACTTCAAGCAGTTTAATCCACGTGCACACTAAAACAAGAACTTTTACTGTTCAATTTTGTCTCCTGGAGGAAACTTGTCGAAGCCCATTCGAAGTCATCGTGTGAAGTCTAAAACTTGCCTTTGAAGCTAGCTTCAGCGAAGTTGCTACGATGCCTGAGATGCGGTTCGCCGAAGCCTGCTTTGGTAGTGTCAAAGTCCGTTCTTTGAAGCTCACTGTGATGACATCGAACATCGAAGCCTCTCTGCCGAGAAAAGCTTCACCGAACACGTTGCGATGCCGTCCTCACAAACTTCACACCAGGGCCTGCACACTGCAGGGCTTCATCGCCTGACAGCTTCGCACATGCTATCCCACACAAAAGCCTACACAAAAACAGCCTGACGCAGTGCTGTCGTGAGCTGCGCGTCTCGGCAACTGCGTGCGAAGCCGCTGCACGTAGCTGCTAGCTAGCTGCGCTGCCGAACGCTAGCGCTAGCCAGCCTGCCACTAGGTGCTGCTAGCTGCCTACGCTGCTACGCTGTTGGCCTTGCTGCCGTGAGCTGCTCTAGGCTGCGCAAGCTAGTCTGCTATGCTACTGCAGATACCTGCCGCGCGCTAGACTAGGACAAGCCTAGGTAGCCATGCACTGCCTACTGCTGTGTAGAAAACTATGCCTGGTAACATGCACTGCACAAAGCAGATCAGCACGCAAGCAAAAACTGTGCCGAAACTGAAAGTCCTTCAGGTGCACAAAAATTGAAATAACAGAATAATGTTTTTAATGAAAGCTGAACACTCTAGAATAGCTCCGGCCATGATCTATGTATTCCATCATTACAGTAGACTCATCAGAATAAATTGACTAGAGAAACGAATCACAGAATGCTTTTGCAAGGATTGGCACGAGACTCAAAGCGATAATGACGGAACAAACACAGGTCGACAAAGAACTCAGCGGAGATGTTTTTGCAATATAAACTAAAGAACTGCAGTCGGAGAAAGTTAGTGCACCAGAGAAACTTCGATGCTAACACATGTCAATCGACGAGAGGATGTAGAACAAACCCGGCGGTGGCGGCTGCTGCTGGTTCACAGATGAGAAAAGCATCCGAAAGAACAATAATGAGAGACCCAAACTTTTGTGATTTGGTAAAGTGATTATAGAATGGGTAACCCTAACCCTAGGGATTGGGGCCCTCTTATAGGCAGCCCAATAAATGGGAAAATGCAAAAATACCCTTAGGTTTTTTACAGACGCTGAAATAAAAATGGAAAAGATCAAAATGCCCTTGGGGTTTTTATAGACTCGTCTCACAGACTGTGGGCCTAAAGGCAAAATAGTAAACACCTAAATAAAGATAACTTGTCCTGATGTGGAGGTTTCATAGTAGTTATGGCTTCACCTCAGAACGGTCAGATCCGAGACCAGCGGTCATTAGTTTTGCACCGAAACTGACAAAGCGTCCACCGTCTTCGCTCCGGGTACCCAGATTGGGCCGGTCCGATTCTGCAGCTCCCTCAGCCCAGCAAACGCTCGCCGCCCGTGTACTTGAGTCAATCCCAGTCAACAGACCAGTGGATCCTCTACTGCTCCTAGCCCATGTACTCGGATTGGACCAGCCCGACTTCGCGGCCCCTCTGCCCGACAATCGCTCACTACCCGTGTACCTGAGTCACATGCGGCCTAGACACAACAGGTCTTCTCTTCTCTTCATGTCCTGTTTGACTTCCATTGACAATCACTCATCACATCTAGAGCCATGAGGCTCATGCTCTTCAACATGGCTCCTCAAGTGGTCAGTGGAAGAGCTACTTATGTGTATGGGCAAGAGCTAGTTCTGTCCACGTTGGCATTGGTGATATTGTTTGTCATCGAAAGTGCTTCAGGGAAAGAATGAAGGTGGTGTTGTCGTATGCATTTGGCAAGAGCTTCACTAATTATCTTCTTGAGAATTAGAACTAATTTTGAATTGCATTGCTGTTTTGTTTCATATTAGCTACTTCTGGTTAGAACATGACTTCTCTACTATTTCTCATGGTTAGTCTTCTACTTTTGGTTAGAAACTTAGGGATGGTTTTGTTTCATATCTTGGTTTGGTTTTAAGAGTAAAATTGGAACTTAGCGAGTCAAGTTCTTTTATTTCTCTTTCTTTCATTTTCTAGTGCAGGCAAATTGTATTAACCACGTGTCACATGTACATTTATCTTGAAAAGTCTTCCATAATATGTTATTTCCTGGCTAGCTCTTAATGATTTTGATTTTTTTCAGGTTTGAATGTCCAAGATGTTTAAGCTTCAAGCAACACTATGCTTTTGTATCAGAAATGTTTGCTCTAGCTTGTCTTAGTAGCCATTAGTATGTAAAACTTGTACCGCATAACTTATATTTTTGGATTAATCTTGTGCTCCTAATCCAGAATTTTTGGATTAAACATGGACTAGACCTTTGTGTAAACTTTCATCTACATGCAATGAGTTCTCTTAGTGATATTTGTATTTGCTCTAGTTGTGATAGAGTGAGTGATTTTTGAGCTTTGTTCTACATGCAATGTAATTGAGATTTGTATTTGCCATGGTTGAGAGAGAGTGATTGATGTATGAGTGATCTTTATTCTACGTGCAATTGAATTCATAAAAATTAGAGCTTTTTACACCATGGATTGAGCAAGAGGATTTTTATCCTCTTTGGTTCCCAAATATTAGCCGAGGAATATTCTCTCGAAGGGAAATTTCTTCCCAAGGAGTTGGAGGGGGAGGAATATGTCACTAATAATCCCCCTTGGGATATCATTCCCCAGAGTTTTACTCCCCCTCCACCCAAACAAAGCCTAAGAGCTATGAAAGGCCAATTTGTCGCTAACTTTATAGTTGATCAACACATAGATGTCAGTTGGAGTAATAGTGTTGCTCTCATTGAGGTAGTACCATGGAAACTTTACTTTGATGGTTCACCTTGCAAAAGTGGCCAGTGTATTGGAGTGGTTCTCATATCGCCTAGTGGAATGCATTTTGAGACCTCGGCTCGTTTAGAATTTCCCTCTACTAATAACCAAGCTGAATATGAGGCTTTATTGCTAGGACTTGAATTGTTCGAATCCATGGGTGTTAAACATGTTCATGCGCATGGTGATTCCCTGATAATAGTGCAGCAAGTAGCTAAGAGTGCTCAATGTTTTAATGGCTTGCTAAACAGCTAATAGGAAAAATGCCTAGACATAGTTGTTACTTTTGACGACTTCAAAATTTCTCACTTGTCAAGAGAGGCCAATTCCATTGCGAATGATTTGGCTCAGCAAGCATCTCGCTACCAAGTCAGGAGAGGAAAATTTTCTGTACGAGAGAAGCCGATGTTTGGCCTCACTACTGAAGCTAGTGACTTTGGACGGGCGCACCCTCCGGGTCGAACCCCTCCGGCCGTCGGAGACTACCGCGCGCCGAGGCCCCAGGGCTAGAGTACTCCGCTCACCAAAGGGTCTGGCATGCCAGAGCCCGTGAGCTGAAGTCCCCAGGACGGTAAGGATTTCTGGGAGTACGGACCCTCCGACAGGAGGCTTCTGCCTAAACAGCTTCGCACAGTCGGTCCCAGTAGGCTTCGGTAGAAGTAATAAGGGGACAAGGAACACTCCGAAATCAGTAGCTTGGACCTTATTCCAAGGAGCGAGCTAGCAAAACTCTAAGAGGTCCATAAGGGAGATTGGAGAAGTCCAATCGTCCAATATTTGAGAGACCCTAGCCAAAGGGTTGATCGGAATGTTCGGCGGCAAGCAGTTAAATTTGTGTTGCTAGATGATACACTGTATCGCCGAACTATTGATGGGGTATTGTTGAAGTGTTTAGAGAATGGCTTTGTGGTACTCATCAGTCAGCCCAGAAAATGAGTTGGATGATCAAGAGAGCGGGTTTCTACTGGCCGACTATGACTGAGGATTGTTTTAATTATTATAGAGGGTGTGAAGCATGTCAGAAGTTTGGTATTATTCAGTTAGCTCCTGCTTCATTGCTTAACCCTATTGTCAAGCCATGGTCGTTCCGAGGTTGGAGTTTAGACTTCATCGGCCAAACCCACCCTCCTTCCTCAAAAGGGCGTCGGTTCGTGTTGATGGCGACAGACTACTTCACCAAATGGACCGAAACCGTACCTCTCAAGAACATGATTCACAACGAGGTACTTGATTTAATCTTAAAGCACATTATACATAGATTCGGTATTCCCCAAACCCTCACTACAGATCAAGGAAGTTCATTTGTTTCTATGGAAGTGAGGGACTTTGTCGAATTTTATGGTATTAAGTTAATAAACTCTTCACCTTACTATGCTCAGGCCAATGGTCAGGCTAAGTCTAGTAATAAAACAGTGATTAGGCTCATTAAGAAGAAGATTGAAGAATTCCCTAAGAGATGGCATGAAGTGCTTTCTGAGGCACTATGGGCTTGTAGAATTGCAAAGCACGGTGCTACCAAAGTTAGTCCATATGAGTTGGTGTATGGACAAGAAGTTGTTCTACCCGTAGAAGTAGATCTTGGCTCTTTAAGAGTTCTAAAGCAAGATGGCTTATCGGTCGATGAGTATGAAACTCTTTTGAAAGACAATCTAGAAGAAGTGACCAATAAGAGATTGAGGTCTTTGGAAGCTATAGAAATGGACAAGAGGAGAGTAGCTAAAGCCTACAATAAGAAGGTTAAACCAAAATTGTTTCAAGTAGGTGACTTGGTTTGGAAGACGATTTTACCCTTAGGCACTTAGAGTCCCAAGTTGGTAAATGGTCGCCTAGATGGGAAGGCCCTTTCAAAATAGCCGAAATCGCTCCTGGCAACGCATTTGTGTTAGAATCTCTACAAGGAGAGCGGTTTCGAAGAGCTTTGAATGGTTGATACTTGAAAATGTATTTCCCAAGTGTGTGGCAAACAACTTGAAAGATGTCGAAAGGTTGATATGGAAGGTATCATCTTCAGCCTATTGTGCTTTTAGTTCACTTAGTTCATTAAAAGGCAGGGGGCATGTGTTGATAGCAAAAAATGGCATTAATGGTTAAGATTGCAAAATATCAATTTTGGTAATTTAGGCCGAAAAGGCAGGGGGCCGAAGGACCACTGGGCTACGGGCTTCGAAAGCTTCCAGCCAGCCCACAATCTTCAGCCCGAAGGCCCACTCCACCGAAGCTTCGGTCCGAGGAGCAGGCCTCGGTGGGCCTGGGCGAAGGCCCACTTTGGGCGGAGTTAAAGATTGAGTCCAATTTTTGACTAAGTATTTTACGCGTGATCAAACAGAATTCCACCAGATTAGGCTTAGAGATTGGAAGTCTAGCCCCTATAAATATAGGGGTGAGGCCGGTTCTGAAGCCCCCCGACACAAATCAACATAAAGCCCTAGCTTTGAACCGTAACTTTATTTTACCTTTACTTTCTGCAATCTTCGTGGGTTTTCCTGGAAGCCCTCCGATGACCACTTCGGAACAGTGGGAATCCTTGTTACTTCGCCTGTGAAGTATCCGTTAATCTACGTGATAGATTGTTATCGCCTTGTTACTTCGCCTGTGAAGTATCCGCTAATCTGCATAACAGATTGCTACCTTCGCTCCTAGTGCAACACTTAGCAGAATTCGGTCCTCAAGCCAAATTGGTACTTTGAATCTACTTTATTGCAGGTTTCCACGTCCAGAGCTACTTCGCTGGAGGTGTCCAAAGCTGAGAGATTGGTTTCAGAGACAGCCAAAACATCCCTCGGCAAGAGTACTACTTCGACCGCCTGCGCTGGACCGTCACGCTGTTGTCGGTTTGACCAAGTCCCGCACGCCAACACACTCCGCAACAGGCTACGTCATGACAGGCTTCGCCATGCTCGCATCCCACGTCTGACGAAGTTACGCCCACGTGTCGCGCCTAAGTCATTATTCAATATCTTACTGTATCTGAGAAACCAAGGGTGGTTTTGGTCTGGATAATGAGTGATTGATAAGGATGAGCGTTTGAGTGGTTGAGGTTGGTTAAGTGCATCAAGGGTTTCGATGTGAAATGGAGGATTGACTACCGAGGGTTTCGGCGGTGTGTCGCGTTCTTGTTTTGGCTTGTCTTGGTTATGCAGGGTGGAGATGCTGACTGACTGTCGACGGCGAGTGATCGAGCGTTGAGTGGGGATCTTGATGCCGAAGGATCAGGGTGGCCAGGCGAAGTTGAAGAAGATCTCAAGAGTGCATGAAGAGACCGAGCAAGACTTGGACGGACGACTGAATGCGACGGGTGATGACCCAGTTTGCGAGAGAGAGGCGAGGACAAGCATTCAGGCAGCTCGAGGGGATCGAGAGCGGAAGTAGCTTACTGGCGCTCGGAGTCGCGAAGCGGTGTCACGAGTCGAAGGGTTGAGAGGCTTTGTCAGTTTTTGCTGAAAACCGTCGAATCGTTAAATGTTTTTATAAATTCAATAAATAGGTGTCTAGTATTAGTTTAAATTTTCAGTTTTGTAGTGTAACCTCTTGGTATAATTTTTAGAGTTGTTCTACTATGAAATTATATTAAAAGAAGAGTCAATTTGTAATTTTACTTTTAGGTTTTATAGGGTAATTTTCAGATTTGTTAATTTTTAAATTACTAAGGGTCTATGTGTAAAATGGGGGCTTCTAGAACATGAGTTGGTAGAATATTATCCTCCCAAGTTGGCTGAACCATTTGGAGACTTTAAACAGCCATTTTTGTGATGAAAAAACTACAGAAAAGTTTGTTTTGATTTGTGTTTGACGATGAACAGTGATTTCCAGCGATTCTTCGGATTCTGCACAGGATTATCGGCAACACTGTTCAAGTTCTTTCCTGTTTCCAGCGCAGGTGAGTTTTCATACTAAAATCGTTTTTGTGCTGCGTTTTCTGGAGAATCTAGTGCAGAAGTTGATATTGATGCTTATACATCTTTTGTTTTGCATGACTTGAATGATCTATTTTCGAAAGTTAGAACATGTTTCTGTGATTTCTTCTGAATTATTTTGCTGCTCAAAGTAGGCACCATAGTGCTGAAAAAATTACTCTGAAATTTGTTTCAGTTTTGGTCTAGCCCTTTACATGTTTGATGAATTGATTCTTCAAGTATCAACATCATGGCTGTCTCTTGGTGCATTTCTTGAGTAATCTCATGGTCTAATGATTTTCAAATTATTTTGGAGTAATAATCAAATCTAAACCTGTTTTGAATTAGATTTTCAGAAATCTGGTTTGAGGGTTTTGTTTTCCAGGGTGTCTGTGTTACAGATTTGGTTTCATAATTGTGTCAAGATTCTATATCACCAAGTGTTAGTACTTGATTTAATTTCTGGCTATTTTATCTAGTATTTGGAACATGTTTGCTGTTTGAATTTCCTCTATTCTGATACTATGTGCTGAAAGTGGTGCTTGGACTTTAGTTATTCAAAAGATCCAATGCAAAACTGTTATTCAGTTTCCATGTCATGAGTTCTCAATTAGGTGGTTTATTCCCATGACATGGTTGGTATGATTGTAGGATTATGATAACTTCACTTGGTCTGAAATTTATTATAAAACCTGAGTTCAAGTACAGATCTGAAACTGCAATTCTATAGAATTAAATCTGAAACATTGTCCTGCAGAAAATTGGTTGTGAGTTTTGTGTATTCAGATGTACTGTGGTTTTGATGCAGCTTATCTTGTCTTGGATTCAGCTAGAGAGCAGAAATTTTATTTTCTGAATTCATTTAATCGATATCTTTGCTTGACAATATGAGTTTGCTGAATGGTTTTGAGTAAAACAGAACTGAAAACACTGGTTGGTCTGAAAATTCACAATTGTTTCAGTTTCTGTTTTTCATTTTCAGTAATCTGTTTTGAGGATTGAATCTAAATACTGAAGTAACTGAAATCTGAATTTTGGTTTGAACCAGAACTGTTTTGCACTATTCACTGTCCTGTATATTTTCAGAACTGAAAATCTGAATTCAACTTTCAGAATTGAATCAATAGAGATGAAATCATAGATTCAGTCCTAGTGCTATTTGAAACTCAGTTCACCTAGAGTGTTTTTATTCAGTTTCAGTAGTATAGCACTATATTGCAGTTTGACAATTTTGCTTTGAATCTGAATTGTCTTAAACTGAACCATTGAGCTTTTGAATACTGTTTTCATCAGAAGTAGAGGTATAAGTTGTTCTGGTTCTGGTCTGATTTTAAATCTGAACTGAGTTTATTCCAGAATACTTTGGTGGTTAAATTGAAATGTTTTTAGAACTTGAATCTGAATTGTAGCTATTTGAATCACAAATTCAGCACTCAATTTAAGGTTCTGAAATTTTCTGAAACTATCTGATTAAGTGCAGCTCAGTCTGAATCTCAGTTTTCAGATTTATTTTACTTTTTTTGTGCTGTTTATTCAGTTGGTTCTGCTGAGAAGAATAGTTTTTATTGCTGATGTAATATGTTGTTAAACAATAAGTTCAAGACTGGTATTGCTTGCTGATTGATTCAGTAACTTTATGAATTCCGTGTTGACGATAGTCTGAAATGATGCAAGGTAGATGAATTGTATTAATCTGAAATTACTTGAAGTACACTTGCTTGCTTGACATATGCTGAAAACTGAAAGAGGTGAAGAATCACTTTGTGTACTTGACGATGAATAGTACTTGCTGATTTGTTTCAGTGTTGCTTCAGAATAGTGACAATCACTCTACTCTTTGGTATTTGTCTATTGATTTTCAGCAAGTAAACCTACCTAGTTCAAGTACTGAAACTTGTGTGTTGAGATTCAAAGTGTTCTGAATTTATTGGTTGAGCTGTTTGAAATATTAGTTTTTGTTTCTAAATTGAAATTCTGAATCTCTGAGTGTACTGCTGAATACTCTGAATTTTATCGGCATTTCAGTGACCGACTGACCATGTCGGAGTTTCAAACTCCGAAGTTCTGAGGCAGTCGATACTTCAAAGTCCGATAGGGCTAGTTCGACACTTGAAATTCTGATTTAGTCTGAACTGAGTTTTTGAAACATGTTTTTGCTCTGACCTGCTCTGATTGATTCAGACTTGAGTTTTGAATTGTGTAGAGGTGTGTTGGCGTGTTTTGAACAGGCCATCACATTCGCGAGAAATTGTTGAGGCGCCTATTCACCCCCCTCTAGTCGCCATTCTGATCCCACAATTGTGTCAGAGCTGGTTAGATCACCAGTTGACCTTAACTGGTTTGTGATACTTGTCTTGGCGACATGGAAAGGAACACCAAGATCTCAATGTTTGATGGTCGGGATTATGCTTATTGGAAGGTGCACATGGAGGCTTATCTGCTTAGTCAAGGAAGTGCGATTTGGGACATTGTTGCATCCCAGTATGTGTTTCCTGACACTCGTACCTCAGAGACTGAGAAGGCACAATATGAATGTAATAGCAAGGCTAGAAACATTCTTTTTATCAGTCTGAGTTACAACGAGTTCGACAGGGTCCAACACATTCGTACTGCTCGAGAAATCTAGACGACCTTGAGTACTTTTCATGAGGGCACTACCCAAATTAAGGCTAGGAGGCAGAGCACGTATAATCAAGAATACCAAATGTTCGTGCAATGCCCTAGCGAATCAGTAGATGCCATGTTTGTGTGTTTTGATGGAATTGTGAGTAATTTGCGTGCCACTGGGACTTTAGCTTACTCTGACCACGATAGGGCGATCAAACTTCTTTATGCTCTTGATCGTAGCATATGGGAGGTGAAGATCTCCAGTATTGAAGAGTCGGCAAGCTTTGACACTTTGACTTGCGACAAACTCTTTAGTAAGCTTAAATCCACCGAGATTGGCAAGGCGTCTCGACCAGGAGCTGGAAAAGCATTGTTACCTTCAATTGCTTTGTGTTCCAGTCCTAGCAGTGTTACCTCATCTAGAGGTAGTGCATATGGAGTTTGCGCTTTTTCTGGGGGCTTTGCCTTGTCTTCATTGGTCTCTATCACAAAGGAACAAGTGGACACATTGGACGATGAAGAGCTCGCTCTTATAGTCAAAAAGTTCACTAGGTTCTACAATGATAGAAGAGATCAAAGAAGAGGAGGCTTTCGAGGGTGTTTTGAGTGTGGTGGTCTTAATCATATTAAAGCAAATTGCCCAAAACTGAACTCAAAGAATGAACATGAACTCAAACACCAGAAAAGAGACAAAAAATCCTTCTTCACAGGAAAAAGAGGAAAAGTGGAAAAAAGGATGGCTAGAGATTTTGTGGCTGCACTCAGCGACATCGACAACACCTCAAGTGAAGAGCCAATCTCTGATGAAGAAGAGTTTTTCAAGAGTGAAGAAAAGAAAGAAAAGACGAAGGACTTCAACGGGCTTTGTTTCGTGACAAATGACAAGTATAGTAGCGATGAGCCTGGCTCATCTGAGGTTAGTCTATCACATGACCAATTACTTGTTCAAAATGATGAATTACATGATGTAATTATTTCACAAGATAGACTGCTTAAACTTGCTACTAAAGAACAAAAGGAACTAAAGCTTAAAATTGAATCACTTTCTAGTGAACCCACTTTGTTGAAGTCTGAGTATGAAATTGCTGAATGTGAGTCTTGTCTTATCATTATGGATGAACTTGCTCAGTTGCATCTAATACATGCTCAAAACATTGAAAAACTTGAAAATGTTCAGAAGCAACTTTTGGTGGTGGAGTCTAGTCCTTGTGCCATCGATGAATGTTTAAACTGCACTTTACTGATTGAAAGCATTAGCCTGAGAGATAAGCATATCAATGAGCTTAAGGCTAGATTGGAGAGTGCTGAGTATTCTAAGGATGTGCAGCTTGTGCATCACCCTTAAGGACCAACTCAGCTTTGCTAGAGAGCAAGTAGAAAAACTGAAGTGTGAGAATGATTATCTGCTTTCAATGTTAGACAAATGCACTAAAGGGAAAGGGAAAATGAATTTTCTTTTGGATAAAGCAAAAATGTGCGCTGACAGGGCAGGGTTAGCTCTTGGGTTAGGTTATGAGAGAACTTCTAATACCCCAAGCCAAACTGTGTTCACTCTACCTACTACCCTTGAGAAAGAGAGAGCCCAGTTAGACACACCTCAAAAAGCCAAAAATCCTACCCAACCCAAAAAGATAATCATTTCTTCACTCAAGATAGACTCCAAGCAAAAACCTAGGAAAACTATGAGGTTTGCGCCAGAAACCTATAAACCTACACCCAAGAAAGTTTTTCATTGCACTTATTGTCATCATGTAGGGTATTTGATTGGTTTTTGCTTTCGACGCATGAAATATGAATGTCGTGCTCATGCTTTGAACCTTCATGACTATTGTAACGCCCAGATCTAATAAAACCTGGACTTTATTGAAATTCCATAGAAAATTAATAAAAACAAGACGTTCATCACACGACCACGTACAATACTCCAAGCATTCATGGTTTGTAGACCATATTATTACAAAAGTGTTAAATCAAAGAGAAACTAATAAAATAAATGTCTTAGATGAACGCCTCCTTCCAGTCTTGCCTTGACTGGGTCGCTACTCCAGACCTTCATCCTCCTCGTAGTAGACGACCTCTGGTGGTGTAAGTCAACGGGGGTGAGTACAATCATACTTAGCAAGCCACCGAATACAAATATAAGGCATAGTAATAACAAGGAAGGTAATGGCTACTTTTGCAGAAAAGCATATTTTGTAAAGCAGTTAATGTGAGCAGGTTATTAGTACAGAAAATTAAACATGTGTAATGCATCATCTTCTAACTCAAGGGGTACAGTCAGCCCGCCCTCGCTCAATAGTCCTTACATGCCATGAATTACACGGTCATTCAAACAAAAGTAAACTAACTGCGAGAAGTCACACAACCCGCCCTTGACCATGGGCATGGCTTTTCGAAAAGATTATACTCTGATTAGAGGTGTACTACTGTACCCACAAGGTACGTACTCATGCTCGCACACCAAAGTGTAAAGAGATGACCCATACCAAGGGAACTCGTGCCAAAACCTTCAGCATGGAATGCACCAATTTGATAACACCCTCTTATAGGTTTCATATGGTGCCCTGACGCGTCGGGCCAACACCATACCCCCCTTGAGCCTCGTCGGTACAAGTCACCTGCAGGTTGCCCCTTGCCCCCTCCACTATGGTGCTTCAAGTTGGTATGATCCATACCTCCGATTAGGACTTACCCATTAGACTTCTGGTTAGTACGGATGTGCTTTAATTTGCAACAAATCCCGCAGACCGGTCCTTATAGTGCCCCGGGTGCGACCAACCAATGCCCTAGCTTGCACCCGGAACCCACCATACTTATAACATAGAAAACTCCAACAGAATCCAGAGATGAGAATAACGGGGAAATCATATAGTAGAATCTAACTATCTACGACTCGTTTTTTATCCTATAGTAGTTGTGTCGATACATTGGACACTAGCTAATATAATATTTAAAGGTGACAAGGAGTTTAGGCTCAATAAGCATGGCTTGGGTTTACACACAAGGACGGGAATCTAATACATATAATTTATGGCTTGAGATTAAATTAATGCAATATTTAATTCCTATGAGTTATAGCGATAATTATGAAAAACTGAGCTCAGATATGATCAACTTGGGGTTTGTGACTTGCCTTGATCAACAAATGGTGAAGGTGGAACCTCGGGGTAGAACTCTGGATCCTCGACGGTGTCGTAGTCTTCTCGATACGAAAAATAAACATGACATTCAATAAACAATCCAAAATCACAAATACAAGCATATAAGGTTTTTATTGATTTAAAATAGTGAAATGAAGTTATTATGTCCCTTGAATTTATTATTTGAATTTTTAAGGTATTTTCAGAGAGTTCTGAATTTTTATTATGTCAGATAAACATTTAACCTAAAAGGGGTTTTTAGTTATTATTTAATAAGAATAAACCATGCAACATAATCCTAATGTTTTTATGGCATAATTGTATATAGAATAAAAAGACAGATTTAAAAAAATTTGAATGGTGAAATTTGGAGTTAAAATGAGCAAGTTATGGAATTTTGAAGTTTAAACAATTTTATGGATTTTTATTTAAACTAAACAGGCTTGGTTCCACGGTGAGCCAGGCCCACCATAGATCCGCGCACTGTGCGCGTAGTCCGGCCCGATCTGGACCATTGGATCTAGATCCAACGGTTGGCGGTGAGGCGGGGGCGTTAAGTGGCAATCAATGGCCCACAGCGCCTGATACCCCTTTGACTAGATGGACGCTCAAGATTAAATCCCTCAGGGATTTAATCCTTGGCATCCGATCGCGATCGTGTGGCTAGAAATGAATCCGGCACGACATGTGTCGGGAGGGGTAAAGTACCTATCTTCCCCGACTCCGGTGGCGCGTCGGCGAGTGATTCCGGCGACGGCAAGGGCTATATGGCCTAGCTAGGGCTAAAAATGGAAAGAGGGGGCCACGGGGAATACGAGGGTACCAGCGGTGGTGGCGGCGGCGAGCTGATGGCGTCCGGCGATGAAGAGGGGCAAGACAGCTCCTCGGGGTCGATGACGGTGGTGATCTCCGGCGGTCTTCACGACCAACGAAGGTGAGGCCTGGGTTGGGTGGCCGACAGGGGTTCCGAAGTTGTCGACGGTGAGGGTGAGGGCGGATCGAGGCATCGGCGAGCGGTGGCTGGAGGTGGAGCAGAGAAAACGGATGAAAATGGGCGGCGATGCTTTGGAGTGCGATGGCTAGGGCTAAGGGGGTGTGAGCGGAGTGGGGCGAGGGGGAGGGTTTAAATAGGGGTCACCGGCGGCATGGATGGAAGGCTAAACCGAGGAAACCTGAGGAGGGTTTCCAAGTTTCTCCGGCGAGCCCTTCCATAGCTCGGTTACATGCCATCTGGTGAGAAAACACGTGGGAAATGGGGGAAGGTGATCGCCGGCGAGAGGGCAATCCGATCCCGGGCTCGATTCAGCGCTACGTGGTGGCCGACGGTGGGAAAAAGGATGGTGGCCGATGGGAATGGAAGGGGGGATCCCCTTCCATCGGAGACGAAGCTCCTGACAAGTGGGCCCCACCTGTCAGCGGCCGAACGCAAAGCCAATAGCGCCGACAGGTGGGCCACTGCTCCCATGGACTGAGGGCGAGGGAGAGTGGCTGACGAGCGGGCCAGGGTGGGTGCGGGCACGGAGGAGAGATAGGGGGAGCGCGTCGACAGGCGGAGCCCACAAGGCAGTGACACGAGCGCTGGACTGGGCCGGGCTGAGGCGAACTGGGGGTTGTGACCCAACAAGATTTAAAATGTATTTTTTATTTAAAATAATTCCACATAATCACTTATTTGTTTAGTGCTTGAATCTCTATTGCTAAAATTTTGTAAAAATTCCTAAAAATATTTCTTGGCCTCTAGATTCCACCATAAATTTATCAGCTTTAAATTTGAAGTATTTCCCTTTGTTTAGCTTTAATTGGGTTCTTTTATCCTTTTTCTCTAATTAAATAATTCCTTTTCAATTCAGAAAATTTATTTCCCTCATTTTTATTTTATTTTTAATTCTGGGGTGTTACAACTATTCTTCACATGATTTGCTTGATTATGGTTATCACTCGTGCTATGACTTTGAGGTTCCCCATGGGTTTGTGAGTAAGTTTGCCCCTCGTGGTGTACACCATGCTTCATATGGTGATAGATCACATGTAAGAGGCTTTGATGCTCGACAGGTTGGGAGACCTCATCGATTTCCAGGTTCACGCTTTATTGCTAGACCACACACTTTTTATCATGGCTTATCTCCTGTGCATGGTCAGTCTGCTAAATTGCCTGGTTCACGAGTTTTGTGCTACTAGATTCCAAAACAATTTTTAACTCACCCTCTCACTGAGCATTCGAGAGATACTAGCATGTTTTGAGGGGGAGCTGTGTAGCATTGCAGGAGATTCTGTCATATGATTAATTGCTTTTACAAGTACATGCTTTGTAATGACTTTGAACTATTGTCTTTAATACTTTTGACTACTTGGCATGTCTTCATCTGATAATTGTCATGACCATGGCTTTTATTTGTGAAAATTTGAAAATGATCACTGCTTAGTCTAAAAACTAGCTTGGATGGGTTGAGTGCTTTTGCTAGCTTTTATACACCTGATAGCTAGGTCCTTTTCACTTGGATGCTAATATGCAACTTGATTTCATCAAAAATGAAAGAAAATGAATGAAAATGAAAATGAATGACATTCCTGATGTTTTATGCTGAAATTGAAAAGATCCAGGTGGGTTTGCTTTGTCAAAATATTTTGTTCTCAACGGCTTACCATAGCACTTTGGTAAGAACCGGGATGTTGTAGTGTTTTCCTAGACCATTGCTTTAAGCTTCTGATGGTTTCAACCTAAGCATAGCATGGTCGGTTAGCATAAGGTTGACATGCAAATAACCCCTAGCACAAAAATGAAAAATTTAAAATTCATTGCATATCATGTTTGCTGAAGAACCTTGAAGTGGGATACACTTGTCTAGTGTGTCCTTGTTTGGATTTTGCATCAGATGCCTTGACATGTCTAGTATACTAGTCTAAGTGGTGATGCTTTTATTTGCTAAAGTCTAAAAATCCTTGCTCATGCCTTTTGTTTGGATGGTATACATATGAGGATGTCTTTCAGTACTTTGAGACAATATTCAAGGCGAATGCTTGTTTGTACTGTAATTGCAGATGCTCATGTTTCAAAAGCTCACATCTCTTCTTTACCATCATTCCCCTCTTTGCATCTTTTTATCTCCTTGATGCCTGCATTGGCAAAGGGGGAGAAATGATCTACATGATGCTTTGGCTTTTGGATTGCTTGGTTAAGGGGGAGTTGACTTTCATGTTGAAATGTTTTGCTTTGCATGTTGCATCGAGATGCTTTTGCGCTTTTTCTTTGCCTTGCATAAGGTTTTTCCCGAGCAGGGAGATATTTTACCAAGTGACATGTTTTGCTCATTTATGAGTTTTTATGGTCACTTGTGCGCGTAACTTGTAATTCTCATCATGTCTTTGCTTCGGGGTTGTCAATGCACACATCAAGGGGGAGATTGAGAAACCAAGGGTGGTTTTGGTCTGGATGATGAGTGATTGACAAGGATGAGCATTTAAGTGGTTGAGGTTGGTTGAGTGCATCGAGGGTTTCGATGTGAAATGGAGGTTTGGCTGACGAGGGTTTTAGCGGTGCGTCGCATTTTTGTTTTGGCTTGTCTTGGTTGTGCAGGGTGGAGATGCTGACCGACTGTCAACGGCGGGTGATCGAGGGTCGAGCGGGGAGCTTGATGCCAGAGGATCAGGGAGGCCGGGCGAAGTTGAAGAACAACTCAAGAGTGCACGAAGAGACCGAGCAAGACTTAGACGGATGGCTGACTGCGATGGTGTGACGACCGGGTTTGCGAGAGGGAGGCCAGGACAAGCATTCAGGCGGCTCGAGGGGATCGAGAGCAGAAGTGGATTGTTGGCGCTCGGAGTCACGAAGCGGTGTCACGAGTCGAATGGTTGAGAGGCTTTGTTGGTTTTTGCTGAAAACCATCGAATCGTTAAATGTTTTTATAAATTCAATAAATAGGTGTCTAGTATTAGTTTAAATTTTTAATTTTGTAGTGTAACCTCTTGGTATAATTTTTAGAGTGGTTCTACTCTGAAATTATACTAAAAGGAGAGTCAATTTGTAATTTAATTTTAGGTTTTATAGGGTAATTTTCAGAATTGTTAATTCTGAAATTACTAAGGGTCTATGTGTAAAATGGGGGCTTCTAGAACATGAGTTGGTAGGATATTATCCCCCAAGTTGGCTGAACCATTTGGAGACATTAGACAGCCATTTTTGTGATGAAAAAACTACAGAAAAGATCGTTTTGAATTGTGTTTGATGATGAACAGTGATTTCCAGCGATTTTTCAGATTCTGCACAGGACTGTTCAAGTTCTTTCCTGTTTCCAGCGCAGGTGAGTTTTTAGACTAAAATCGTTTTTGTGCTGCATTTTCTGGAGAATCTAGTGCAGAAGTTGATATTGATGCTTATACATCTTTTGTTGTGCATGATTTGAATGATCCATTTTTGAAAGTTATAACATGTTTCTGTGATTTCATATGAATTGTCTCAAACTGAACCATTGAGCTTTTGAATACTGTTTTCATCAGAAGTAGAGGTATAAGTTGTTCTGGTTCTGGTCTGATTTTAAATCTGAAGTGAGTTTATTCCAGAATACTTTGGTGGTTAAATTGAAATGTTTTCAGAACTTGAATCTAAATTGTAGCTATTTGAATCACAAATTCAACACTGAATTTAAGGTTATGAAATTTTCTGAAACTATCTGATTAAGTGCAGCTCAGTCTGAATCTCAGTTTTCAGATTTATTTTACTTTTGTTTGTGCTGTTTATTCAGTTGGTTCTGCTGAAAAGAATAGTTTTTATTGCTGATGTAATATGTTGTTAAACAATAAGTTGAAGATTGGTATTGCTTGCTGATTGATTCAGTAACTTTATGAATTCCGTGTTGACGATAGTCTGAAATGATGCAAAGTAGATGAATTGTATTAATCTGAAATTACTTGAAGTACACTTGCTTGCTTGACATATGCTGAAAACTGAAAGAGGTGAAGAATCACTTTGTGTACTTGACGATGAATAGTACTTGCTGATTTGTTTCAGTGTTGCTTTTGAATAGTGACAATCACTCTACTCTTTGGTATTTTTCTACTGATTTTCAGCAAGTAAACCTACCTAGTTCAAGTACTGAAACTTGTGTGTTGAGATTCAAAGTGTTCTAAATTTGTTTTGTTGAGCTCTTTGGAATATCAGTTTTTTTCTGAATTGAAATTCTGAATCTCTGAGTGTACTGCTGAATACTCTAAATTTTGTCGGCATTTCAGCGACTGACTGATCAAGTCGGAGTTTGAAACTCTGAAGTTCTGAGGCAGTCGATACTTCAAAGTCCGACAGGGCTAGTTCGACACTTGAAATTCCGATTTAGTCTGTACTGAGTTTTTGAAACACGTTTTTGCTCTCATCTTCTCTGCTTGATTCAGACTTGAGTTTTGGATTGTGTAGAGGTGCGTTGGAGTGTTTTGAACAGGCCATCACATTCACGTGAAATTGTTGAGGCTCCTATTCATCCCCCTCTAGTCACCATTCCGATGCCACAGTATCAGAGACTTCGCACCGAACCCCACTATTCGGAGGTGATTATCGCGTCTAGATCCGTTCGGAGTTCATCTTCGGCCAGATCAGTCCGAACGCCGAAGGTACTCTTCGACGGGACACTTCACACCAGACGCTGAAGGTACCCTTCGATGACACCCTTCACACTGTACTTCAAATTAGTCAGGCTCCACTCGGTTTGCTGATTTGCTCTGTTTAAATATTTCTTTCGGCTAATTGGATTATTTTGTGTGATCTGATTACCTGGTGACTCCGTCCCCCTTACCACGATTAACGGTAGTCGGAACACGACGTTAGTGATGTGTTACGCTTAGGCTTGTCCCTAAGTACCCGCACACTTTTGGATCGTCGAACTGACCTAAGTGCGGGGGCATGATTTTGTGTCAAAAACTTGATAGGCCTATTGGTGGAAATATATATAGACGACGTCGTGGTAAAATCAAGTAGTACTCAAGACCATGTGGCTGATCTACATCAAGTTCTGGGGAGATCCAGAAAGTACGCGATAAAAATGAATCTCGAGAAGTGTGCTTTTGGTGTATCGTCGGGGATGTTTCTGGGCTTTATTGTGCATGAAAGATGGATTGAGATAAGCCAATGCAATATTGAAGCGATTAAGAGCACTCAACCCCCTGCGGATAAAACTAAGTTGCAGTCACTGATTGGGAAGATAAATTTTCTCACGAGATTCATAGTTGATCTTTCAAGAAAAATAGAGCCATTTACTCCACTAATTAAGTTGAAGCCAAACCAGGAATTCATATTGGGAGAAAAGAAGCAAAAGGGATTTGACGAGATTAAGGAATACTTAGCCTCGCCACAAGTTTTGATGTTGCCACGAAAAGGGATTTCATTTAGGTTATATTTGTCAACTGATGATGAAGCCATTGGGTCAGTCCTAGTGCAGGAGATTGATAAAAAAGAAAGGGTAATTTTCTATGTCAATAAAAGACTACTGGACAATGAGACCCGATATCCCACGGTGGAAAATCTCTGTCTATGCTTATACTTCTCATGCACCAAACTGAGACATTACCTACTGTCATCGGAGTGCACCGTGATATGTAAGGACGATGTTATTAAGTACATGCTATCGGCCCTAGTATTGAAAGAGCGTATCGTAAAATTGGTTCTCACTCTCACCAAATTTGATCTTAGATATGAATTGGCTAAGGCAGTAAAAGGACAAGCAATAGCCGATTTTATAGTCCAGGACAGAGATGAGGAAGTGACTCATGTTGAGCCGACAACATGGACCCTATTCTTCGACGTATCATTGTGTCAGCATGGATGTGGTATAGGCCTGGTGATTGTTCCCCTCGAGGGGGCATCATTTCAATTTGCATATACCATCATAACTTTCTCCACGAATAATCAGGATGAATACAAAGAGTATTGAAAGGATTACAACTATTGGAAGATGTGGGCAACGATACAATAGAAATTTTGGGAGACTCTCTCCTAGTGATGAGGCAACTATCAGATGAGTACGAGTACAAAGACGACATGCTAAAAGAATATCATGATCGGTGTCAAGCTATAATGTCAAGCTACCAAAGCATAACACTTACTCATATCCCGAGGGAGAAGAACTCTGAAGTAAACGATTTGGCCCAAACGGTGTTAGGATATAAGCTGATGGCCCGATCGGTCGAAGTAGAGATCACGGAAATAGAAGCTGATAATTGGAGGTACAATGTTATTAATCACTTGAAAAATCCTTCAACATCGGCAACTAGAATACTCATATATCAAGCAACATGATATGTGCTGCTCGGCGAAGACTTGTACCATCGGACGACCGATATTGTCCTCCTTAAATGCATAAGGACCGAAGAAGCTAAGGTGGTGATGTGTGAAGTGCATGATGGCATATGCAGAACACACCAGTCGGCCTAGAAAATGAAATGGTTGCTTCGGAGAGTAGGTTACTTTTGGTCGACTATGATGGAGGACTACATAAAATATTATAAGGGGTTCCAAGAATGTCAAAGGTTAGGAGTTATTCAGAGGGCACCCGCATCGGCAATGAACACGATAATTAAACCATGGCCCTTCTAGGGGTGGGCATCGATATGATCAACCAAATATACCCAGTGTCAAGCAAAGGACATAAGTTCATATTAGCAGCTACTGAGTATTTCACAAAATGAGTAGAGGTTGTTCCCCTCAAAAGGGTTACTTCTATCAATGCCATCAAGTTCATTAGCGAACATATAATATGTCAGTTTAGGATTCCATAGACCATCACCACTGATCAGGGGACAATTTTCATATCGGAGGAGTTTCAGCAATTCGTAGCCGATATGGTAATCAAGCTCTTAAATTCATCGCCATATTATGCACAAGATAATGGTCAAACTGAAGCATCCAACAAGAGTTTGATCAAGTTAATAAATCATACGATCAACGAGCAACCGAAGCATTAGCATATCAGTTAGTCTATGGCCATGAAGTGGTACTACCGTGGGAAAATAACATTGGCTCAAGAAGTATTACACTACAAGACCAACTCACAGCCAGTCATTATTATAATTTAATGATAGATGGCTTAGACGATCTGACGTAGTTTCAATTGAGAGCCCTTGAAAAGATTGAAGAAAACAAAGCAAAAGTTTCCAGGTTTTACAACAATAAAGTTGTGCCAAAGTCATTTGAATAGGGAGAACTGGTGTGGAAACTTATCCTACCAATCGGGTCTAAGGACAATCGGTTCGGTAAGTGATCACCCAATTGGGATGGACCATTTCGAATACATCGAGTGGTGCCTTGTAACGCTTAACTACTAGAAGGATTGAATGGAGAAGTGTTCAGGAAGGCAATGAATGGAAAATGTCTGAAGAAATATTTCCCGATGAGGAGCCATGCTGAATAGCGTGGGCCTCATGGCTCCAGAAGTGATGAGTCATTGTCAACGATAGTCAAAGAGGACAGAAGAAGAAGAGATCTGCTGTTTCATGGGCCGCGTGTGACTCAGGTACACGGGCAGCGAGCAACTGTCGGGCAAAGGAGGCTGCGAAGTTGGGCTGGCCCAATCCGGGTGCATGGGCCAGAAGCAGTTGAAGACCCACTGGGCTGTTGACCAGGACTGACTCAGGTACACGGGCGGTGAGCGATTGCCGGGCTGAGAGAGCTGTGGAGTCGGGCCGGCCCAATCCGGGTACCTGGTGCAAAGCCGGTGGAGGCTTTGTCAGTTTCGGCGCAAAACTGACAACCGTTGATTATGTATCCGACTGTCCAGAAGAGAAGCCGTAGTCGCTACGAAAACATAGCTTCCGGATAAGTCATCTGTAACTCTAGGCCCACAGTCAGTCAGTCGTGTCTGTAAAAATTCCTAAGGGCAGTAGAGTCTTTTCCTTTATTTTTGAGTCTGTAAAAACCCTAAGGGGCTGGTAGAATATTCCTAGTGCTGGGCTGCCTATAAATAGGACCCCAATCCCTAGGGTTTGGACTACCCTTTTGGCTGAAATCACATCCACTCTATTGGGTCATTTTGTCTCTCCCTTTCTCTCTCCTGTGTGCGCCGCCAGGCTCTTGCTCGTTCCAGTTTTGCCTTGCATTTGTTCTAATATCTTGGATGCATTAAAGCCTTGGTCCCTGTTGATTTCATTTGGTGCACATTGTTTGGTTTGGGGAGTTAATGCTTTGGCTACAGGCTGCCTGAATTTATTTCGTGAGCAGAAGCTTCTCTTTTGCTTCTGTTCTTCACGAACAGGGTACTAGTTCTTGCTGTTGCAAGTAGTACTACTGCCCTGTAGCTACAGTGTTCTGTGCCAGCTTTTTTCTCCTTCTATTGCGCAGCTTTTTGATCGAGGGTGTCAGCTCTGAGTACCTTTTCTGGCTGTTTCTGGCGAAGCCAACCTCTCTGTTCGAAGCCCCTCAGCTCCGTGAGGCAGGCTTCGACTTAACATCTTCGAAGGCTTCGTTCGATCTTCGATCTTCGGTTTGTGTTCTGTGTTGTTAAGCTTCGAAGTATTTTTCAGAACGGACAGCATCACATACTTCGAGCGACAGTGCGAAGGGGCTTCGGCTCTAGCTGTTCGAAGTCCTTACCTAGATAGAGTTCGAAGTTGGGTTCGAAGCTTGTAGTTCTGCCAGGCCTCGCACTGACTTTTGTGTGGTGTGTCACCCTTCGCTTCTCTTTTCGAAGCTTGCTCTTTTCGGAGGTAGAGTATAGGCTTCGAACTTGGTTTCCTGTCGTGTGACAGGCTTCGCTTCTTTGTTTCGAAGGTTGTCCGTTTGTGTGTCGTGTTCGAAGCTTTCTGTTCGAAGGTTTTGCTTCGAAGCTTTCGGTTCGAAGTTGTGTTCGAAGTCTTGTATTCGAAGTGCACACTTCGAAGCAAGCTCCGACTCTGTTACATTGCTCCGAAGCATACTTCGCTCCCTGCTCCTTCGTACTAGGCTAGAACCAAATACCTTCGGCTTCTTCGACATGCTTCACTACTGACCTCCGAAGCAGGCTCCGTCACCAACCTCCGAAGCAGACCTCGACGTGCGAAGGGGGCTTCGCCAAGTTCCGAACAGGAGACAAATTTGGACAGTAACTTCTCTTTTCATCTTACACATACTTAGATCATTTCTTTGAGAAGTTTAGGCCTGTTCACCTTGTTCATCTGCCTAGTTGCACTTATTTAATAATTCTCAGTTATAATCATTTGCTTCTAGGTTAGAAACCTTTAGACTTAGGCCTTTTGTTTATTTTCTGCTGCGTAGTCATTTGAGGTGCGTTGGGTATTGGGAACAGGCCATTGATTCGAAAGAATTTTTAAGGCGCCCATTCACCCCCCCTCTGGTCGCTACTTTCGGTCCTACAAGTGGTATCAGAGCGAGGTTAGGGTTTTTCCATACCTTAACCGGTTCTAAACCCCAGTAGTGACTATGACGTCTCCTGGCAAGGTCCCGTCCTTGGAAGCCTATGGCTATAATTATTGGAAGACTCGCATGCAAGCCTATCTCATGAGCCAGGGTTCGGACATATGGGACATTTGCGTTCACACCACGTTTGTCATTTTGCCAGTTACTGAGCAAGGTACTGCTGGTATCATTGCTCAGCATCTGAGCAACAGTAAGGTTGTGAACATTTTATTTTCTGGTTTAGGTCCCACTGAGTTTGAGCATGTGAGTCATCTCTCCACTGCGAGAGAGATCTGGGCTACCCTCAAGGCACACCATGAGGGAACAGCACAGGTCAAGGCTCGACTCTATCAGACCTACCGGCGTGAATATGAGAATTTCACACAGAAGCCGGGTGAATCTGTTGAGGCTTTGTTTGGTCGTTTTCAGTCGATCATAAACAAGCTTCGGGACAACAAGGCTGAGGGTGCTCAGTTAGTCTCAGATCATGAGCAGGCGCTCAAGGTTCTCCATACCTTGGACCCAAAGATCTGGGAGATCAAGGTATCCTCTATCGTTGAGAGCACTTCTTACGATACCTTGACCATTTCTGAGTTATTTAGCAAGCTGAAGGCCACTGAGGTAGATATCCAGCTGAGATCAAATCTCACTGGTTCTGGATCAAAATCCCTGGCCCTTGCTACACCTTCTGTTGATCCCACTGCTGTGAGCTGTGCTGGGTTCTCCTTGATGTCTATCACTGAGGACCAGCTTGAGTTGTTGGGAGATGATGATTTATGTCTTTTTAACAACCGGGTGCGTCGTGTCTATGATAAGAGAATGTTCAAAAGACATGGCACAAAATCCGGATGCTTTGAGTGTGGTGATCCAGGACACTTCATCGCCGATTGTCCCAAGCGCAATGGACACAAGAAGGGCACCGGTGGTGGCTTCCACGACTCCGGGAAGCACGACAGCTCCTCCTTCAACAAGGGCAAGCCGAAGACTCGGTTCTTCAAGAAGGCCTTGAAGGACTACCGGCGAGAGAACAAGAAGCGCGACAAGGCCTTCTTCGCCGAGATAGAGAAAAGCTACTCCAAGCGGTCCACGTCTTCTTCCTCTTCATCGAGCTCAAGCGATGAGGAGATCGCCATCAGGAAGGGGAAGGACAAGGATGATCCGGCGGGCCTCTGCTTCATAGCTTTCGGGGACAAGCCGAAGAGCCGCTCACACCAGCGCCGAAGATCCCGCAAGAGCTTCTGTTCAATGGCTCTTGGGGATAGGGAAGAAAAGAGCTCCTCCGATGACTCCGACGACGACAACGACAAGGTATCATCCTATGAACGTGAAATTGTTGATTTACTTGAGAGCAATCGTCAGGAGTTAAAATATCTGGAAAAACTGCTTAGGGGAGTCAAGAAGAGGATAGATGAGTTAGAGAGTGAGCTTGCCGTAGCCAACGGCAGAATTGAGAGTCTATCTTCTTCTCCTTGCTTGGGTGATAGCAGTGAGTGCCCGAAGTGTGAGGTGCTTCTGTGTGACCTGTCGACTCTGAAGTCCAGGTACACAGAAAGGGTTGATGAGAGGGACGCTTTGGCCACTGAGCTTGAAAGCGCTCAGCTGGAGCTGAAAAATGCTCAAGCCACTGTCGTCACACCCTGTGTTCATTGCCCAACTCATCTAGCTGCTTTAGATGAGCTGAAATCCAAGGGCGATGAGCATTTGGGTGATTTGGAGAGGTTGAGAGCTGAGCTTGCCCAGACTAGGCTAGAGCATGAGACACTGTCAGTTCCACCCACTGTCTGTGAGAACTGTCTGTCTCTTAGAATGGAGCTGATCAAGCTGAAAGCCGAAAAGTTTGTCCAATTAGAGAGTGAGTGTGAGACCTGCTTGTCTCAGGTGGAGGTTCTAGCTTCCTTGAGAGAGGAGCTAGCAGATTCTCAGAATGAGAACTTTTACCTCCGTTCTATCCTGAGTTGGATCAGTGCCAGAGAGCCACAGCTTGGCATGATGATCCAGCAGTTCAAGAGGCAGGATGGGTTTGGGGTAGGTTACACCTACACCAAGGCTGACTTCGAGAGTGCTATTAGCCGGGCAGTGGAGTGGAGTAAAATGACTCCAGAACAGAGGTATCCCAAGACTCACTCCACTGAGACCTCCCAGGCTTGTCAGCCCAAGGATGGAGTGATTCATGAACCACCCAAAGCTCCACCCAAGAAGCCTATCTGGGTTCCTAAGCCCAAACACCTCCACTCTTCTTTAGACTCTCTTCCTGGACCCTCTCAGCCCAAGAAGACAACACCAATCACCACTAAGCACAAGAACCCCAAGCCTCAACCACATCCCAAGAAGCCTACCTATCATTGTGAGTACTGTCAGAGAGACGGGCATCTTGCGGAGTTTTGCTTCAGGAGGAAGCGGGTTGACAGAGCAGAGAGGGCTCGTAGTGATCAGGAGCAGTTCTACCAGTAGGGTGGTAGACTGCGTGTTCCTCGGCGCGGGGAGAGGCTGGAGGCCAGGCCGCGTCGTGTAGGTGGTGGTAGAGGAGACGGCTTTCTTGCCCGTGCTCCAGTTGGTGGTGTCCGTTCCGGCAGAGTTCCAGACCGTGTTGGCTACGGTTCTGGACCTCGTGGCCGCAGGGTTAGGAAGAACCAAGGACCGCGCTTTGAGCCGTGTTTTGGTCCAAACTCTTTTGATGGTTTTTGCTTTCCATCGTTTGAGCAGATGGCTCGACACTGGTTTAGCTCTTTTGCTAAACCTGGTGCCGAACCATTTGCTCCCACTTACAGACACTGATTGTGCAGGACCGGGGACTGGAGGATGTTTGGATCATGGACTCAGGATGCTCTCGCCACATGACGGGACATCGCAGATGGTTCTCCAGTCTCACTCCCCCGAGCTCCAAAGAATACATCACATTCGGGAACAGCGGTCAAGGGAAAGTAAGTGGCATAGGATCAATTAGCATTTCAGATCATTTCTCTTTAAAGAATGTTGCCTTGGTTAAGAATTTGAACTTCAATTTGATTTCTGTTTCGCAACTTCTTGAGGATGGTTTGGAAGTGCGTTTTAAGAAGGGCAATTCTTCTGTGGTTGATTCTAGAGGGTCTTTGGTTTGTCAGATTTTACCTTTCGGTAAAGTATTTCAAATTGACTTCTCTAGTTCCTTTGGCCCTTCTCGTTGTTTGATTGCTGGATCTTCTTCTGAGCTCTGGAAGTGGCATAGGAGGTTAGGTCACTTGAGTTTTGATCTGCTAGTCAGGTTGAGCTCTATGGACCTCATCCGAGGATTGCCCAAGCTTAAGATGGAGAAGGTTCTAGTTTGTCATCCCTGTCGTCATGGGAAAATGGTTGCCGCTTCTCACTCACCTGTGACTCAGGTGATGACTTCATATCCGGGCGAGCTTTTACATTTGGACACTGTAGGTCCAGCTCGAGTACGGTCAGTCGGTGGAAAGTGGTATGCACTTGTAATTGTTGACGACTTCTCTCGATTTTCGTGGGTTTTCTTTTTGGAGTCTAAGGATGAAACTTTTCAATTTGTCCATGACCTGATTTTGAAGCTGAAGAATGAGAACAATGGTCGAATGCGAGCAATTCGCTCCGACAATGGCTCTGAGTTCAAGAACTCTCAGTTCGTCAGCTTCTGTAGTGATCAGGGTCTGGACCATCAGTTTTCTTCTCCTTACACTCCCCCTCAGAACGGCGTTGTGGAACGAAAGAACCGCACGCTAGTCGAGATGGCCAGGACGATGCTCGATGAGCATAGGACTCCTAGGCGTTTTGGGGCTGAAGCCATGAACACGGCTTGCTATCTGGCCAACCGCATTTTTCTTAGAGCTTACCTTGGCAAGACATCATATGAGTTGCGGTTTGGCAGACAGCCCAAGGTGAGCCACTTGCGAGCGTTTGGCTACAAGTGCTTTGTGCTCAAGAAGGGAGGGCACTTGGACAAGTTTGAGTCTCGTTGCTGGGATGGTGTTTTTCTTGGCTACGCTTTGCATTTTCGAGGTTTTCGCGTTTGGAACCTTGAATCCCAGCTGCTTGTCGAGACATGTGAGGTTTCATTTGATGAGTCCGTGCCTTCTTTGAATCCTTCTTTTGAGCTTTCTTGTGATGATGAGCTCGGAGAGTCCATCTTTGAGGAAGATGAGGATACTCCAGCTGCTGATGAGGGTGGGCCTTCTGCATCCCCCGCAGAGCCCACACCTTCTGAGACTTCGACTGATGATGAGGGCGGACCACTGATCACTTCTTCCACTTCGATCGAGCCCCCTCAGTCGAGTCCAGAGGTGCCTGTTGCTGACTCCGGTGAGGTGACTTCAGATCACCAGGGAACCCGAGCAGTTCAGCGTGACCATCCCTCAGAGCTCATCATTGGTGATTTGACTGAGAGAACTTTGCGTTCTTCTGCCTCTCTTGCTGTGTTTGCTGAATCTGCGTTTGTTGCATCTTTTGAGCCCAGAGACATTTCTCATGCTCTTTCTGATCCTAATTGGATTAATGCTATGCAAGAAGAGCTTGAGAATTTTGTCCGCAACCAGGTTTGGACACTAGTTGAGCCGCCACCAGGATGCAACCCCATAGGCACCAAGTGGGTGTTCAAGAACAAACAAGGTGAAGATGGGGTTGTGGTGCGCTACAAGGCTCGACTAGTTGCCCAGGGTTATTGCCAGAAGGAAGGTATTGACTTTGAAGAAACCTTCGCTCCTGTTGCCCGTCTTGAGTCCATTCGTATTCTTCTAGCTTTTGCCGTTTTGAAGGGTTTTAAGCTTTTTCAAATGGATGTTAAGAGTGCTTTTCTGAACGGGTACATAGAAGAGGAGGTTTATGTTAGGCAATCCCCCGGTTTTGAGAACCCTAAGTTTCCTCGACATGTTTTTAAATTGCACAAAGCTTTATACGGGTTGAAGCAAGCCCCCAGGGCTTGGTATGACCAGTTGAAGCAATTTTTGTTGGGGAAGGGCTTTGTGATGGGTTCTGTGGACAAAACTCTTTTCCTGCTCAGAGATGCGTCAGACTTCTTAGTCGCTCAGATTTATGTGGACGATATTATCTTTGGCGGTACTACTGATTCTCTTGTGTCCAAGTTTTCTGAGAAGATGCACAGTGAGTTTGAGATGAGCCTCATGGGTGAGCTCAAGTACTTCTTAGGGCTCCAGATCAAGCAGACCAAGGACGGCACCTTCATCCACCAAGGTAAGTATACTCGTGACATGCTTAAGAAATTTGACTTTGGTGGTGAATTGAAGCCGCAGATGACCCCGATGGGCACTTCTGGGGGTTTGGACAAGGACGAGAGCGGTGTCAAGGTCAATGAGAGAGAGTTTCGAGGGATGATCGGTTCGCTGCTGTACCTAACAGCAACAAGGCCAGATATACAGTTCGCCGTGGGACTTTGCGCGCGTTTTCAGTCTTCACCACGCGCGTCTCACCGGCAGGCTGTCAAGCGCATTTTTAGGTATCTTACTTATGCACCTGATCTTGGTCTTTATTATTCAGCATCATCATCTCTTGATTTATCTGGCTTTTTGGATGCCGACTTTGGTGGGTGCCGGTTGGATCGCAAGTCGACTTCCGGTACTTGCCAATTTCTTGGTTCTTCTCTTGTGTCTTGGTCTTCTCGAAAGCAATCTGGAGTTGCTCTTTCGACCACAGAGGCTGAGTATGTAGCTGCTGCTAGCTGCTGCTCACAGTTGGTTTGGATGATTTCCACTCTACGAGATTTTGGGTTGTTCTTTCCTACCAGGGTTCCATTGTTTTGCGATAGCACTAGTGCTATTAGTGTAGGGAAAAACCCGTGTCTCCATTCAAAAACCAAACACATTGATGTGCGCTTTCACTTCTTGCGGGATCAATATGAGAAAGGTGTCATTGACCTTATTCATGTTGATACCCATCATCAGTTGGCTGACATTTTCACCAAACCCCTAGATCAGTCTACCTTTGAGCGTTTACGAGGGGATTTGGGTGTTGTGTATCCTTTTTAGGACATTTTGCGTTAGTTTTTCTTTCTTCTTTACTCTTTTCCTGAGTCCTTCTGTGTGTGTTCATATCTTGCATATTCACATATCACACTTTAGAGATGCTTCTGTTATATGATTGAACTGCTTTACTTATTCTAACTGGTACATGCTTTTGATTACTTGTCAAGGATCATGCTTTGGTTCAGTTCACTTGATATGTCTGATATCTGTCATATGCATGGCTTTTATGCTTTAAACTTGAAAAATGATCACCATTGCTTCCTGTAACTAGCGTGTGTAGGCTGAGTGCTTTTGTTATCTGTTACATGCCTTGTAGCTAGTTCATCACATAGATGCAGATATGCAACTTGGACATCTTTATGCTTTAACATGGAAAATGAGCTATAACAGTCAGAAATGAATGAAAATTCCATGCCTTTTCATGCTTAAGTTGAAATGATCCAAGTGGGTTTGCTTTGTCGCATTGCATTGTTCTGGATTGCATACCATAGCACTTTGGTATGAACTAGGACAGTGTAATGTATGCCAAGACCAATGCCTTAAGCTCCTGATGGTCCAGTTCTGGCCTAGGCTTGACTTGGTCGGTTAGCATAAGGTTTGACATGCAAATAACCCTTGGCAACAATGAAAAAAGGAAAATGAAAAAGCCTGAACATTTAAAAGATAACAAGTCTTGCTGAAGCACTTTGTTTTGGACGATGCTTATCTTGGTAGATATCAGTTAGCTTTTGCATCTCATGCTTTACCTTGCTCGTTTATTGGAACATGTGGTGATGCTTTTGTTTGTAAAAACTGAACAATGCGTGCAAATGACCTTCTTTAGATACCATCTGTTGCACTGATCATGCCATGTGTCGTAGACAGTATCTATTTTGCTATACTTGTTAGATGTTGTAATTGCAGTCAATCATATTTGAGAAGCATGCTTTCTACACTCCTTATGCACTCCAGTTGAATTCACTGCATATTTTGAGGGGGAGTTGCATTTCAGGGGGAGTCTGTGTCTCTATTGAGTGTTTGATGAGTTCACTTGTCAACAAGGGGGAGAAAATTTGGGATCAGAGTTTAAGGGGGAGTTCTTACTCTGTTGATATCCTTGTTGATTATAAAAACGCTCTCATTTTGAGATTTTACGTTTTTGGTTAACCATAATGACCGCTTCTTGCTTTTGTTCGGCTTTTGGTCATTAGGGTTAAACTTTTACCTTATTTTTCTTCTTTCTTTGTTTTCTTGTGTTTTGTTTTCGTGTTTCCACATTTGTTCGCAGGTGTTGAAGAGCCGAGAAAAGAGGAGTGTTGACAATGCACTCATCAAGGGGGAGATTGAGGAGCCATGCTGAATAGCGTGGGCCTCGTGGCTCCAGAAGTGATGAGTCATTGCCAACGATAGTCAAAGAGGACAGAAGAAGAAGAGATCTACTGTTTCATGGGCCGCGTGTGACTCAGGTACACGGGCAGCGAGCAACTGTCGGGCAGAGGAAGCTGCGAAGTTGGGCTGGCCCAATCCGGGTGCATGGGCCAGAAGCAGTTGAAGACCCACTAGGCTGTTGACCAGGACTGACTCAGGTACACGGGCGGTGAGCGATTGCCGGGCTGAGAGAGCTGCGGAGTCGGGCCGGCCCAATCTGGGTACCTGGTGCAAAGCCGGTGGAGGCTTTGTCAGTTTCGGCGCAAAACTGACAACCATTGATTATGTATCCGACTGTCCAGAAGAGAAGCCGTAGTCGCTACGAAAACTTAGCTTCCAGATAAGTCATTTGTAACTCTAGGCCCACAGTCAGTCAGTCGTGTCTGTAAAAATTCCTAAGGGCAGTAGAGTCTTTTCCTTTATTTTTGAGTCTGTAAAAACCCTAACGGGCTGGTAGAATATTCCTAGTGTTGGGCTGCCTATAAATAGGACCCCAATCCCTAGGGTTTGGACTACCCTTTTGGCTGAAATCACATCCACTCTATTGGGTCATTTTGTCTCTCCCTTTCTCTCTCCTGTGTGCGCCGCCAGGCTCTTGCTCGTTCCAGTTTTGCCTTGCATTTGTTCTAATCTCTTGGATGCATTAAATCCTTGGTCCCTGTTGATTTCATTTGGTGCACATTGTTTGGTTTGGGGAGTTAATGCTTCGGCTACAGGCTGCCTGAATTTATTTCGTGAGCAGAAGCTTCTCTTTTGCTTCTGTTCTTCACGAACAGGGTACTAGTTCTTGCTGTTGCAAGTAGTACTACTGCCCTGTAGCTACAGTGTTCTGTGCCAGCTTTTTCTCCTTCTATTGCGCAGCTTTTTGATCGAGGGTGTCAGCTCTGAGTACCTTTTCTGGCTGTTTCTGGCGAAGCCAACCTCTCTGTTCGAAGCCCCTCAGCTCCGTGAGGCAGGCTTCGACGTAACATCTTCGAAGGCTTCGTTCGATCTTCGATCTTCGGTTTGTGTTCTGTGTTGTTAAGCTTCGAAGTATTTTTCAGAACGGACAACATCGCATACTTTGAGCGATAGTGCGAAGGGGCTTTGACTCTAGCTGTTCGAAGTCCTTACCTAGATAGAGTTCGAAGTTGGGTTCGAAGCTTGTAGTTCTGCCAGGCCTCGCACTGACTTTTGTGTGGTGTGTCACCCTTCGCTTCTCTTTTCGAAGCTTGCTCTTTTCGGAGGTAGAGTATAGGCTTCGAACTTGGTTTCCTGTCGTGTGACAGGCTTCGCTTCTTTGTTTCAAAGGTTGTCCGTTTGTGTGTCGTGTTCGAAGCTTTCTGTTCGAAGGTTTTGCTTCGAAGCTTTCGGTTCGAAGTTGTGTTCGAAGTCTTGTATTCGAAGTGCACACTTTGAAGCAAGCTCCGACTCTGTTACTTTGCTCCGAAGCATACTTCGCTCCCTGCTCCTTCGTACTAGGCTAGAACCAAATACCTTCGGCTTCTTCGACATGCTTCGCAACTGACCTCCGAAGCAGGCTCCGTCACCAACCTCCGAAGCAGACCTCGACGTGCGAAGGGGGCTTCGCCAAGTTCCGAACAGGAGACAAATTTGGACAGTAACTTCTCTTTTCATCTTACACATACTTAGATCATTTCTTTGAGAAGTTTAGGCCTGTTCACCTTGTTCATCTACCTAGTTGCACTTATTTAATAATTCTCAGTTATAATCATTTGCTTCTAGGTTAGAAACCTTTAGACTTAGGCCTTTTGTTTATTTTCTGCTGCGTAGTCATTTGAGGTGCGTTGGGTATTGGGAACAGGCCATTGATTCGAAAGAATTTTTAAGGCGCCCATTCACCCCCCCTCTGGTCGCTACTTTCGGTCCTACACCCGAGCATTTGGATAAACACCTAATGATCTACGCATGAGCATCAAATATCCGATACCGATGGTATTGCCTTTAGACGAATGATGGTGAAATACCATCCTTAGACGCAAAAGACTCAAGACCAAATCTAGGGATTAATGATAATATATTACAAAGGCAT